>LPNX010707451.1:142519-235849 GCA_001517045.1 Pseudotsuga menziesii
TTACCAACAGAAGATTGGTCGGTTTCTAAGGATGTGATGGATGTTAGATCTTTCATGGAAATTACCGGTTATTACCAGAGGTTCATTGAAGGTTTTTCAAGTATAGCAAATCCGATAACTTCCTTGCAGAAGAAAGGAAAGAAGTTCGACTAGAATAAAAAATGTGAAGAAAGCTTTAAAAAATTAAAAACTTTATTAGCAGTGCACCTATTTTAAGAATAGCAGATCCTAATAAAGAATTTGTACTATGCACTGATGCCTGTAATGATGGCTTAGGTGGTGTTCTGACTCAAGAAGGGCATGTTATTTCCTATCAGTCTAGAAAACTAAAAGTTCATGAAAAGAATTATGCAACATATGATCTAGAATTAGCAGTTGTAATGCACGCCTTAAAGATGTGGTGACATCACTTAATTGGCAGAAAATTTGTTTTAATGACTGATAATAAAGGATTGAAGTACCTTTTAGATTAGCCTAATTTAAATGCCAGGCAAGCTAGGTGGTTATCTTTCTTAAGCGAGTATGATTGTGAAATCCAGCATATAAAAGGTAAAGAAAATAAAGTGGTTGATGCATTAAGTAGGAACCCAAGGCTGAATTTTGAAGCAGCAATCAGCACTTATGTTTCAGACTTAGATAAATAGCTTAAAGAAGGAATAAAACAAGATGAAATTTACCAGAATTTGCAAGCTAAAGCTAAAGAAAATCCAACAGAAAACTTAATAAAAGGTTACAATTTAAATGAAAAAGAATTTTTACTGTATAAAGATAAACTGTATGTACCTAACGTACCTAAAGTCAAGCTGTTAATGCTGGATGAGATTCATAAAACACCACATTCAGGTCATCCAGGTTATCAAAAGACTATAACCATGTTAAGAAAAGAGTATTCCTGGCCAAATATGAAAACTGAAGTAGCTATGATATATTCCAAGGTGTTTAGAATGTCAACAGGTGAAAACTGAACACCAACACCCAGCTGGTTTGCTACAGCCTTTACCCATCCCTAGCTAGAAATGGAAGGTAATTAGTTTATATTTTATTACTGGATTACCTAAAAATCAAAATCAGAATGATTCTATCATGGTAGTAGTTGATAAGTTAAGAAAAGCAGCTCATTTTATACCTATTAAAACTACTCACAAAGCTGCCAACATAGCTGTTATTTTTCTAAAGCATATTTTTTGATTACATGGAGTACCAAAAGTCATAATTTCAGACAGAGGCCCTAAGTTTACAGGAAACTTTTGGAAGTCTTTGTTTAAAGGGTTAAACACCACATTAAATTTCAGTACTTCCTTCCATCCTCAAACAAATGGACAAACTGAAAGGGTAAACCAGGTACTGGAAGACTTATTAAGAATGTATGTGAAACACCAACCTAGTAAATGGGAGGACTATTTACATCTAGTAGAATTTGCTTATAATAATAATTATCAGACATCGGCTAGATTTAGTCCATTTGAAAATTTATATGGATGGAAATGTAATACTCCTATATCTTGGAGTAATCTAGTATATAGACTGGTATTAGGTCCAGAATTGTTGGAAGAAATGGAAAAAGTTGTGAAACAAATGCAGGGAAATCTAAAAGTGGCACAGGATCGGCAGAAAAGTTAAGCAGAATTAAAAAGAACTCCAAAAGAGTTTCAGGTAGGTGAACATGTGTTCATCAAGGTAAGGCCCAAAAACAGATCTCTAAGATTGGGGAGTTGTGCAAAACTGGCACCTCGTTACTGTGGCCCATTTGAAATTGTGTCTAGAATTGGACAAGTAGCTGATCAATTAGCATTACCACCTAACTTAAGAGTACATAATGTTTTTCACATTTCCGTTTTAAAGAAATATGTTCATGATGCTACTCATGTTGTTAACTGGAATGTTGTACAGGTGGAACCAGAAGGAGAATTTCTGGTGGAACCGGACTGTATCCTCGGGAGGAGGAAAATTACACTTCGGAACCGCACCATTGGATAGGTGAAGGTGCAATGGAAGAACCTTAGTCCAGAGGAGGCCACCTAGGAATTGGAAAGTAAAATGTGATATGCATATCCAATTCTGTTCCAGGGGACTTCGGAGGATGAAGAATAAATAACATCAAGGATGATGTTATATTCTAAGGGGGTGTGTATGTCACATGCCCAAATTTTGCAAAATAACATTATCTTATTTTGATTTTATTCCAAAACATTATGTTAAATTTAATGCTAAGTTGTAACTGATGACTCAGCAGAGTAAAGGATGTGGAATGTAATTCTGAACATTTTAATTTTAAATAAATAAAAGTGGAGACAACAGCTTGGGAGAGATATTAAAAAGAGTGTTACTAGTCAAGTTGGTGGAGGAGACTAGGTGGAGAGCAAATAGACAAGTGGAAGCATCCTCAAACACTTTCTATGTTGCAGGTGGCAACCTCCCTACATTTAGGGTCATGATCCCCCAAGAAAGTGGGATCAGAGTAGGTGGCTCAATTAATGACAACTAACCCAAAAAGACCTAGGCAATCTTAATAAAAAATCCCATTGAAGAGAGCTGAGGTTGTTCATTCCAGGAGAAGAATCATTCAGGTGAATGCACTTCAAGGAATTCATTGGGAAGGGAAAATTTTGAGGAAGGTGTTTGAGGGGTAAACTGCAGGAAAGTGATCTAGTACAGCTTTGCAGCTGAAAGATCTTACTGCAGTGTGCAGAGTTGGTATTGAGTCTTTGGACTAGTACTTTGTTGTTTGCTCCACCTAGTTCCAGCCAAAGAAGACCAGAACATGCTCGAGGGTCCTGAGAAGTCATTGTTTGAGCACTCTCCAGGAGTTGGTAGGGAGGAACGGCCTCCCATTGCTGTTGTCATCCAGCTTTAAAAACAGGTTCCATTATCTTTTAATTTCTGAGTTAAAGTTTATATCTGTGTGTGAACAAATAATGAATGATTATATGTTATGCTGTAAATTGTTAAGTTTGAAATCTCCTAGTTGTTTTAATGTTGAATCTATTCTTTGATGAAAAATAAATCCTACCTATGTTTTTCCCCATCTGGAGTAATCCAGATCGTACTCTAGCACAGGTAGTGTGTTTAAATGAATGAAGTATGATAGGAATATGAAATGAATAGAGTACTTATAATTTTCAAAGTATTGAATTGTTTTCTTTCAGTATATAGTTGTTTTTCCAGAAAGAACATTAATCTCTTTCGTAGAGTTATTGTTAGAACTAGACTGAGTATTTAGAATATCAGAAAAGAAACAGAATCTTATCATTTACTAACAGTAGTATGTCCAAGTATGTAATTCATTCTTCTAAACAGTATCTACTTCTATAAACTATACATTTATACTGAAATAGAAGAACTAGTATTATCAGTTGAATGTTTATTATTTATGTTGAGTAAAGATGTAAAAATAATTTTGCTAGTTTATTTCTTTCCAATAGTATTAACTAATTTACCTGCAACTATCTGGACTCTAAATAAGAATTGGATAACGCTTATAGAATTCTTTTCTTAGTATTAATAACTACAGACAGTAGTAACCTATGTATATAATATTATAAATAAAGAACCGTTCTTACACTTACAGACAAATTAGATGTAAGGAGTATTAACAGGATAAAAGTTCTTATTCCTTTCACCAAATTTACAAAAATAATCTTATTAAATAAACTCAATTATTATAGACTATTCTCAGTCTTATTTAATAATATATATAATTACAAACATAAACTTAAGAGAATACAATAATCATAGATGATAATATTATTAATACAAATAATAATATTATTAACAATAAACAGTAATGTTTATAAATTAGAAATTCTCTAAAACAAACTGAAGTAATCTTGTGATAGAATCAAATTAATAAAATAACAAAAACAGAAATTATTTCTTTATAAAAGTTAAATAGGATAAACCTAGCTCGTGTTATGAGCATAATCTATCTGTATTCTTATATACTCTAGTAACCTAGGTTAGATCATAAGCTAGCTCTTTTTAAAACTATTAAAGAATCAATTAAATTCATTTCACAGAAAATAAATACAATACTGAATAATATAAACTAAATGTATACATCTAAAAGAAACGGTGTCTTTTTATTTTACTAGCAGGGTGTACCTGTGAAATCGAAAGATAGGGTTAAAACCCTTATATTTATTACAAAAACAAATAGAAAAACAATAAACTAATAAATGAAATTCATTTAATTATGTAACCATTAATAACCAGGTTAATATAATTTACTCACGGTCCTTTAAGGACAAATAAAAAGACAGTAATTATTATAAACTGGAATAATCCATTTCAAACAAGGGTTTCCACAGGATAAACCCTAAATTATAACTCCAAATAAAAACAAGCAAAATTTAAGTTACGGCCGTAAGTTTCAGTTTCAAAACTTTATTTATAAACCCTTACAGAGTATTCATACAAAGTATAAAACTTCATTTACATTCAATAAGGGTAAAACCCTAATATTACATAGAGCATAATTTAGACATCTATTAAACCAAAATGAGTTTAAAGACAACACTGTCATTTAAAAACTACTAACTTAAATAGGCCATAAGCATTCATCAAACTATTTACGGTGCTCAGTTAAACCGAGTCTACCCATCGAATAGCGAGGGTTTGATTCTAGATATGACAACAATAACCTGTAAAAACAACAATATAACTCATGGCGAGTCGAAGGAGGGTTTTTCCAAACCCTGAGTGATTCCATTGACCACCCTGATGCAAGTAGGGTGAAAACCCAACACATGAACCACGGGGCTTACCCGAAAACCAACCACGAGCCACGACCTTCATTGGTGACTGTCTATTTACTCATTGTAAAAGCTTTAAAGCGGTGAGCACCTGCAAGCAAGGTAATAGACCACTGTCAGTTAACAAATACCTATACAAACCACAGTAACAACAAAGTATTTGTAGCAAAGAAATTGAACTATGAGTTTAATATTTTACCTGTCAGTGAAAACGCCAAACAGCCTCGTCAAAGCATGCTCACCTACAGGCTGTGCAAATGAAGACCCCAAACAACCTGCAAGGTAAAAACCTCACGCAACAGCAAGCCACAAGGACTGCTAAGAAAACTAGAACAGACCATAAGTCACAGGGATAATGGAAGGAGAATATCACTGACAGCAGGTCAATAAAGCCAACTATCTCCACAAGTCACAGACCAAGAACCAAGCCATTGGTAATGGCTTCTAAAACCACTCACTGGTGACAAACACAGCATGGAACCAAGTCACAAGACAACCAGAGCAAGGAGGACTGACGGCCGCCATGGAAGCCAAATAGAGCAGCCTCAAGGGCTAGCACAAACTGCGGGATGGAAATGATAAGGGTTAGGTTACTGTAGTGTTATATATCTCCCACACGTGGTCAAATGACGACCACGTGGTCAGCAATTTAAAACATGCAAAGTGGGTCGTGTTCTTTAGTTCCTGCGTAAAAACAAAATCCAATTATTAAAATCATTGGAGCAATATTTAAACTATGATGTCAACCCAATAATTTTGCCATGCAAATCGATAATTGTATGCTCCTTATTATATGTTAGTATAGTGACAAGGATATCAACGTTATGGTTACGTTGACCTAGCTTATAGAAACACTTTAAAACCTTGGTAAAAGCCCAATTTTGTTTATGCAATAAACTCATTTCACCATTAACCATACAACTTATATATTATAACTTCACAATTGCAATTGGAAGGGTTGCATTTCTTTCTCTAAACATTGTCTTTATTATAAGATAGAAATCAAATAATTTAAGTCTTTACTATAGTTAAGAGATCAAATGTTTGGATGGGAGAGATCATGCTAATCACCAATCAACTATAGTTCATTTTGTACCAAGATTATAGTTTATAATGGTAAATCTCCTATACAAAGGCTTTATAAGTTATAAATTATTAAATGGCATAATGTAATAGTGGAGAGGATTATAAACTCTAGTTTAAAATACGTTTATGATCACAAACTAATTATAGACTAAATGTCTATCAAACAAATAGATTATGCATGTCTATAAGACTTACATGAATTAATAACTTAAATAGTATTAGAACTTTGAAGTAGTACAAAACTGAATGTAAGAACACTATTATGAAATTCTGTTACATAGTTCAAAGCGACAATACTTTGATGGATTTTGGGTTATGACTCAACTTGGTTCTTATTCTCAATTAACTATGTCTAGTGGATAGGAAAGTAGTTATAGAACTAAACATGATAACTAGAATAGGAATGACCCTATTGAATCCAGAAATGACTAGAACCATAGGGTTCGACATGAAAATAAAATATAGGTAACCATGATCTCATGTAGGAAGGAATGATGGTTTGTAGTTTGCACAATCGAATTTATACTGTCCAAAGGTTAACAGGCTATAAGTTATCTTGCAGAAGCAAAATATGGGTCAATGATTACACAAACAAGATAATGTACTATTGCATAAATACTGACAAAAACAATCATTATAATATTACAAATTATATAGACTAAAGTAGAAATACTTTGTAACTGAAATTCTAATGCTTAGCGTTACAAACATATCTTACTGTCGTTACTTACTTCTGAACATGATTACAAGAAAAACTGAAGGAAGCCAAATGATTTTACCTCACAGAAACTGGTTAAAGTTTAGCAACTTAATTACTAAGCTTTTTAATTGCAAATAAATACTGCTGGATACTTTAAAGAATTTTTATTACGTGCTCGATCGATCATACCTGTAAAAACCTGTAAGAACCAGTAATCATCTGCATTAGCATGATTCCTAAGTAAGCCCCGGATTCAAACATAGATTCCACCTACTTTACATGAAAAGACTCATCAGTAAACTGAAGTAAAAACATTACGCAAGAAGACTTTAATCTTGTTACAAAAAAACAAAAAAAAACTGTTGAGTTAATATAATTAAGGTTTAATGAAATTGATTACTTGACTATTCCTTTATTGCAAACTATTAGTTGTTAGTAGACCGCAAGTTTTAGCATTTATTGTTATCTCAAAACTTTAAATTTTTCTGAAAATTTAGGGTTTTGACAAAAACCCTTTCCAATCGAATGAAACCCCTGATGCTTAGACTTGTTTCAAAAGGGCAAGGTTGTTTTGAGGAAAAAAGGCAGATAGTTGACAACATAGTCCTAATTTAATAATAAATTCACTCTAGTGTAACTCAAAAATAATAGGGAATGTAAGTCAAGATAAATATGGCAAGTTCTTTGATGAGGTTCATCTTAGTTTCATGTTTGATGTTCTTTCTAGATTTGGATTTTATCCTATATTTATTAAGTGGATAGAGGAACGTGTAAATTTTCCATGGATTGCTCCTTTGGTCAACGGAATACCAACATGCTTCTTCAATATTCAAAGGGACTATAGAAAGAAAGCCCTGTTTCTTTTTTCATATATATTCTTATGGTTAAAACTTTAGGGAGAAAACTTGTTAAAGAAAGAGATGAAGAAAATATTTTTGGTATTTGAATATCCAGGGGTGTCATAGCTATAAATAATGCACAGTTTGAAGATGATATGAATCTTTTAGGTGGAGTTGTAGTTATAAAAGATAGCATATTTAAATAATCGGTTGATCAGTTCTTGGATGCCTATGGAGAAGAGGTAAATAAGAGGAAAAAAAACACTTATGGTTGGAATGTTTCTCATAGGATCATGCAAAGTATCTACAGAGTGTTAGGATTTTTTGGTCATTATTAGTGAACTTATTTCAAATATATTTGTATCACCATTGCAAATAAGAGGACGAAATTGGCACATTGGGAGAAAAATATATATAAATTCAAGGATAAAATATAAATTTGGGGTATGCAATGGATTAATATAGTTGGAAAAGTTGTCTTAATCAGGTCATCTCTTTCCTCTCTTCCCCTATTTCAATGCTCATCCTTACTTGCTCCAATTGAAATTTTGCATAAGCTTTGTAAATATATAAGTAATTTTCTTTGGAAAGGAGGAAAATCCAATAAAATTTTCCATTTAGTAAATTGGGATAATGTAAAAGATCCTAAAGGAAATATAGGACTTGTAATTAGTGATCCAAAGTTTATGAACATAGCCATGGGAGAAAATATGATTTGGAATCTAGTCTATGATAAAGAAACTTGGTTGAAAAAAATCCTCAGGAAAATTTATTTCTCTCATTCCAAACTCTGATGTGTGGAAAACCACAATTGGGATGGAGAGGGCTCCAACATTTGAAAATATGTAAGGCTTTTGGTCGATTTATTCAAGATGGATTATATTGAATACCCGGCAACGGAAAAAAAGATAAATATACGGAATTGTCTTTAATGAAGGATTGGTTAAGTCATCATGGAATCAAGACCTTCTACGAGCTATGTGAATGGGATGACAGGTCATTTGGTAAATTGGAAACAATTTGTTGTTCCAGTTCACTTGAAATCATATATGATGTCCTTCTTCAACAACTTCATGGAGAAGCTCTAATAATCCTTGACAACAAATATAACAAAGGATGGGGAAAAAGTAGATTTTATTCAGTTATAGAGGAATATGAGAAAAACTACTTGGAGCATCTACACCCTCCTTTTCCTGGACATTGGGAAAAAATCTGGCAATAAGACGGTCTTCCAAAATAAACATTTTCTATTGGGTTTTAGTTTAGGAGAAAATTATTACTTTAGAAAAACTCAAAAAGAGTCAAATTCATGGTACTTCCAACTGTGTTTTATGCAAAGAAGCAAAAAATTCAATACCTCATCTTTTCTTTCATTATAAGTATATTGAGCAGGTTTGAATAGTGTCTTGAAGGACATAGGAAATACCTTCGACCTCCTAGAAAACTAGAGTGGTTACTTTTTTAAATTGAAAGCTAAATTCCTGGGATGTGTTTTATACAAAGAAGTAAAAAATTCAATACCTCATATTTTCTTTCATTATAAGTATATTGAGCAAGTTTGAATAGTGTCTTGAAGGATATAGGAAATACCTTCGACCTCCTAGAAAACTAGAGTGGTTACTTTTTTAATTTGAAAGCTAAATTCCTGGGATGTTTAACTCATAAGCCTATATTGAATTGAATCTGGATGGTTATTCTGAATTAAGTCTTTTGTAATGTTTGGATTCCAAGAAATCGTGACATTTTGATAACATGGAGACCACATAAGTTGCCACAACTATCTATGCTAAATCATTGCTGATTGATGTCATTTAAGTGTGAATCAACAGTAAGTTATATTCTGGAATATGGACAATGGTAGAGGAGCAATGGATAAAAATAATTTTCCCCCAGGATAGAATTCATGTTGGAGTGTACATAGGTGTGTTCAATCTATGTATTGAAAGTTGGAAAAGAATCGGGAAGAGTTCCAAAAATGGTGGGATAGTATTCATTCTAACCCTTTTATTTGATGGATCTTTGAAAGGTAATCTTCGAGAGGAAAACGGGGGGGGTTAATTCAATATCTAGTGGATATAGGAGATTCTCTCTTTATCATCTCTCAAAATTATGGAAATTATGAATCTAATAGCAGGGCTTCTTCATAAACGTATAATTGGCATGTTCCATCAAATTCTAAATATCTAATTCTTTCATGTTCGACATGAACACAATGTGACATCTAACAAACTTGCAAATGAAGACTCAAGTATCCCTAAAAGTGGTGTGGAAAACAATGGGACTCACTTCTCACTTTGTAATCTCCCTTAGAATTTTTATGCTATATTAAGTCCATTTCAAATTCATAAACTAGTCTCGTCAAGCATTAAATTCGTCATTCATTGACATTTTTTTTAATGCTCCAATCCATGTGGAGATCTCAGCACATCTAGGGTGAATGAACATTCCCATGATATCTTAGTTCGCACAAACGAGATATTAATATGGGAATATGGAGGTACTATCTAGAAGTTTCAACATGAATTTTCACATTGTTTAGTGTATAGATTGCTCCAACCTTGTTATTTAAACAATGTTGGAGGTAGGAAGACTAGTGTGAGGGGTAATTTTGGAATGGTGGTGTGTAGTCAGGTGGTTTGATGCCTTCTCTTGTGCACTGGGAGATCAGTCTTCTATTGCTTTCAATCTTATCTGTGTGGAGTTTCACACTCAAGTAATTTTTTGCTTACGTTTGTATTTGGTTCTCTATTTTCTTTGGAAGGTTTGGGATACAAGGGAATATTTGTATTTTTAAGGGGTTCAGTTTTTTTGGAAGGTCAATTATTCTAGGGGGGGTCTCGCTCCAGGGGACCAATTCTGTGGTTTTTATTGGGTTGAATATATTTCAAATTTCCTGGTGGCTCTTGTTCGTAACTTGGGTGGCATGATAGTCTTGCAATTCGATTAGGTTGATAATAGAATTGCTCTCTCGGAGGGGATCTAAGACTGCTCTAAATAATGGACTGTGGAAAAATTTAGGGTATCTCTTGGAAATAATCTGAGACTCCTAGGATGATATACATTATATTAATTCCCACTTGATATGGATGAGATCTCAAATGGAAGGTTTGGTTGTTGTTATTCAACAAATTACTGCTCATATTCTTATTTTGAATTCCTGACTTGATGAAATTGCTCAAACTTCTCATCACATTTCCAATTTAACCTATGGGCTTGACTCCCTCCTTGATGAGGTTTAAAGGATTATGTGTTCTTGTGATGCTTGGGTTCCATCATTTCTAATACATTAATAAAGCATTAGGATCTTATAGAAACTAGGAACTCTAGGTTATATGATAACTCAGAAGGAAAGAGTGCTAATGATTTAGTTATGCATCCTACCTGTGTTGTGGTAAACATTAATAGTTACGATAAAGAAGACAAACAAGGAACTCATACTTTAGACAGTGAAGATCCAGTTGAAGGAATTTGTGACACTCATGATGTGGATAATGAGGATACTATGGAAGAGACCCAGGATGACAAGGTCGAGAGTCAAGAAGATGATGTCGAGAATACTACATAGGAACAAAAAGGAAACATGCATGATGTTCAAGTCATGGAAAATGAAACCGACTCATAGTTTTGTTCTCCTATTAAGTTTTTGTGTAGGTTATTATTAGGACAATTTGTAAGAATTCATAGTAGCTTATGGAAATATGTGTTTTTCCTCAAGTTAATTTTCAATTGGATGACTGTAATTAAGATTATACCATTTTCGATCCTCTGAAACTACTCTGAGGAATTTTTAAAATTTGTACTACTTTGTTGAATTTTTTCAACCTTTTATAAATACAATCTTAACCATTTTCCTTTAAAAAAAGATGATTTTTTATCTTGTACCAATATACAATAAATATGGTGAGAGAGTTTGGAATTCATCCAGGTGTTCCTTTAACAAAGGCAACATTTTTGGAAAAGTCTCAAAGTGATTTTCTATGACTATTATCCTCTGGTCAAACTTCTATGATTTTCTTCTTAAGTGTCGGTTATCCTCTTGGATCTACACATTAATGGTCCTTAGGTTTCCAACATTTAAATTTTCAATGCTTTATCCATGTTAGGTATTTATTTCTCCTCAAAGTGATAGAAAATTCTTCAAGGTAATAAATTCAACTGTTTTATACCAATATGATCTGTAAATGATAGGGAAATGGACCAATTGTCTTACCAAATAGATCTTCATTGTCTCTACAATTAACCATTAATTCCTCTTCAATTTGTGTTACTTAACTGATATGAATGCTTTGTTCTAAATGGATTCAAAGACTTGGTTTAAATTGCTCGTGGTGGCTAGAACAATGCCCAATATTGAAAACAAGTCTAAGTCAACCTCTACAATTATGAAATGGCTAATAAACAATGCATTCTACAACCATTTTTTATGTATACTAGCCATAAGCAAGAGGAGGAAATTTAAGGAATGAAGAAAACCAATATTTAAAGAAAGGGGAAATTTGTTGCTAGGACATACTAGTGATGCAATCAAAGATAATTTAAGTTGTAAATTGTAGTTTATAGTGAACAAGCATGAATTTAAACCCGATAATGCAACAAAATGAATTGGAATCATAATCAATTTCCACCAAAACATAAGCAATTAACCACACCATAAACTAAGATTATCTTGGAAAACCAAATAGGAAAACAAACAATCATTGTCTTATGTTTATGCTCAAGAATTATTGAAAATTAGAGCTATACACTTTCAATCAAAGAATTCACATGTTCTTATTGAATCATAGTATTTTTTCATAGTGTTTTGACTCATAAACAATATTTATTCATTGTGGATGGGCTCAAAATCATCTTCATCATCCGATCTATGAATATTTTTTCCATTCTGACTTCTCAATAATTTCTTCCTTTACCTCCTTCTTCCTGTACTTCATTTTTTCCATGTCATGCATTCAAATTTTCATCAAGCAAGCATCATCTATTACAGCATTGTGTTGGATTGCAACCAAACAAGTGGTTCATTTAATCTTTTTGTGACCAAAATGAGACCTTTGGCCTTGGTCTTCAAGTCGATTTTCAATAAACCATTGACTTCAAACTTTGCCAAGCCTTATCTATTTTTTACAAATTTTGGAGAATATATTGACCCATTTGGAGAATTTTGGTCTCTACAAGATTCAACTCAAAGGGGTGGCAACTTGTTCTCTTTGTTGACACGCTCTATTCTTTGCAACCTTGTATAAATTCCATCCAGAATTGAAGAAACGTATCTGTAACATATTTTCCTGAAAAATTGTTGCTCATTGGTTTACAAGTGCAAAAATATATTATTTCCCCTTAATCCTAACTCTCCAAAGTTTTCTCTTGGATGTGCAGATCCCAAGATGAAGTTCTAGGTGAATCTTTTGACACTTTCCTTCCTAGTTTGCAATAACTTGAAATGCAGGAAAACACATGCGATTGCATGGGATACTTGGAATTATCTTATTGTTCATGTCCTTCTTTTCATTCTATTGGATCAATTAATTGGCCTTTGGATCCTTCTTCTTCTTTTGAATAAATTCTATCCTTCTGTTGAAGGCTTGCTTCTTCCAATAGGTAGTCACTTGATGGCTTTGTGTGCCACAAAAGGAACATACATCAAAGTGCCAATAGTCATTAACATTATGGAATTTCTTTTTATAGTAGAAACAAATAATATATGTTTTTTCATGCTTCTTCAATTTGTTCTTGTGCTTTCAATATTATTTTCTTGTTCCTTCAACCACTGCTATATTTTTGAATGGAGAAACATCCCTTAGCTACCCTCATTTAATATTCCACAAGCACACTAGAGTAAAGGTCAATTTTCCACTCCTTTTTCAAATACCTTTTCTTCCAAAATGGTATTTCCATCTATCCTGCATGCTTTAGAAAATTCAATCTTGGTTGTATTAGCTTCAAAAAACCTTTTAAGGTATGGGTTTCATTCACTCACTTCCTCTTCCACCAAAATGTATTCCTTCATGCTTAAACCTATGTTTGGATAGAATGGGGTTTATAATCTCTTGGAATTTATTTCCTAGGCCTTGGGAATCATAGTTCGCTTGTCTCATTAGCTTGGAAACTATGTCTATTATATGCCTTTTCAGAATTACCAAAGATACCCTCTGAAATGGATTCAAAAAGGTCCTTGGAGGGAGAGATTACTATACTTGTTTCAATCACATTGTTGTATCCTACAATACAAATTGAAGGTTCATGAACTTCCTTGTCCTCTTGGAAAACTACTTGTAACGTAATGAAATGCCTCCTCCTTCACTGCAAATTCTTAGTACAACTAAGACACCATCTAAGTGAGCTTCTGCAATAAAAATGGGAGGTGTTTCCACTTTATTGGTCTCTTGAAAAAATACCTATAACATGTATAATTCCTTCTCCTTTAGTATTATTTCTTGGTATGGATGAGTGTTGGCCTCTTTCCTTACTTACGTGACCCAGGTTCAACAACAACACAAAACCAACAAAACACCCAAAGACATCGTTCCGACATAGCAAGCTCAGCCGGCAACACCTACGAAGCAGGCACACTCTCACCCGAGATATCTTAATGTGTAATTTCTAGAACCATGTTTCCGCAGTTGGTGAGGGAGAACAACCCCTTGGTGCACGTCCAAGATGCTCGACAGAGATGGAGGGATGGAGTCTTATACTATGCGACAGAGGTGCAACAGTGTGCCACAACCAGCGTGTGATACAACATTGTCCTTAAACAACTTAACAACTAGTGCAATAGTGTGACACAGCAGATTCCTCAATAGTAAATGGCCATGATGCAACTTATATTGTGACTTAACAGTGTTTAAACATGAAATAATACACAATCCTCGACAATGATAGATATCCATTCATTCACTGCTTATCAGTATCGTGACATTCATTCAAACAATAACCATAAATAATGCAAGTTTAATCAAGCATTCAACATTTAACCGTTAAACATTCATCACAACATTCAATCATTCATTAACACGGGAAATAACATGGAAACCCATATGGGAAAAACCACTAAGGTGCTCTTCATCTAGCATGAGAAATATAGGTAGAACCTTGCATTCTGCGACTTACATACTATTCTTAAGATATGTCTTTTAGCTCAACTCTTCTTGCTCTCATTCTCTCTGGTTTATTCTTCTATCTATTCCTACTGATGCACACACAGGATGGAATATCGACACTTCTACTCTACTATCTGCACACTTGTTGCAGATCAACTCCTACAAGTAGTCTGCGCACTCAGTTGTAGATCCTCGGCTCAACAACCTTCTACTAATAGAATCATCTCTGATCTTTTACAATGCTTCTACTCTTACCAACTCTTAATGAAGGTAACCCTTATATAGATCGGGTTCCTCTTATTTATAGTGTTTACAATACCATGCAAGGTCGACTAAGTACAACTTAGTTATTACAGACTCAAGTAGTTACAAAATATCTTTAATTACATTAATGCCAGCCCATACCTAGCCACAAAAGTCCTACATTTCATTAACCACAGCCATAACTAGCAGCGGAAATGTCTTTCAGCCTATTTGTACATGTTATAACTAGCTACGGAAATGTCTTTCAACCTGTTCTTATAGGTCCGAAACTAGCCACAAATATGTCCTTTAGTATTCCGTCGGCTCGTCCTTCTACAATCTTCCTTGACTTACACCTATTCAGCCTTAACTCTTCCACCTAACTCTTCCACTAAATTTGATCTTCCTTTCCTCGTCGCAACGATCCTCGTCATAGCTTCCGCTGCTCTGCACTTACGCTTATTCCTTTACCTGTTTTTCCCTTGTCGTGCGCCCATTTTTCCTCTTACGATTGTGCTTCGGGTTCTACCCCTTCAGCAGAGCCTTTATCAACAAGATGAGCTCGATGTCGACATGGTAGGGTCAATTGAGCCATAAATATCCTCTATGAAAACACACGAGGATTTGTCACACATATGTAGTTACTTACATGCTCCGACCAAAGTGCAGCATGAGAAACAAGTTTAACAAGCCCGCGATTTCTATACCGTTGGCCCACTACATTGGTACTATGAGATGGGGCTCAAGCGGCATGGCTAGAAGTGTGACCATGTAATTTTTCCTCTCCACTCCCTCCTACATGCACATATAAGTATCCTCAAACTGCAGCTTGTCCAACTTTGGCAATATATCCATCAGTCGGGGTACACCAGTAAGGATCCTTGGTGTCACTAAGGAGGAGCATGCTTTCAATGGAAGCTTCACTTTTGGCACCTCTTCTATATTGTGGTAGCAGGTTCTGCATTTCGATGGTGGCACTCGCATCTCTGTGTGGTGGCGAGTCTAGTGCATCCTCCCTAGGAATGTCCTCAGCAGGCATATCCATAGTGGCCTTATCCTTATGCTTCTTAGATATCTTTGGCCTTAATGATTCTAGAACATCTCTCAGAGGCACGACCGATCATGGACAAGTAACTGATGGATTCACCAGTGGATTCTGAATGGGGTTCGACACGGGACTTGAACTAGAAGCTGGAACAGGGGTCGAATCGGCCATAGGAGATGTTTGTTGTCTTGGTTGCGCCATTATTTCTAATTCTTGCTTTGGCTGTTGTACTTCTAGCGATGAAATTTCTTATTCGATCAGACATGGTGAAGCGATAATCACATTAGATTTCTCATTGACACTGGAAATATCAATAACCATTAGCTTCGGATCTCAATCTCAATCTATGGTTTTCTCTTCTTCGCTCTGTGCATGTAAAAGAATTATTATCGCTCAAGCCTCATATTTATAGAAATGTGCCCGTCCTACATGCAATTATTCCATGGAATATCGATGTCGTTTCGATCACATGGGATTCTTGTTCAACGTATTCCACATCAATTCATCTACTCGAGTTCTGATTTGTACCTGTCAAGACAGTTATGGTAGTTATGATGTAGATGACTAATGGGACCAAAAAGCACGTCGTCATTCTCCTCGAACTCATCGAATTTATGACACTTCGTTGTCATAACCGCCTATATCTTTTCAGGTATCTGGGATTTAATGATGGGCAGTTGTCATTCCCACTCTTTACTATGATTTACCTACTTCCGTCGCAGACGTGCGACAGAACAGTTTCCTTCCCATTTTTCTCTATTCTTTTTTTTCATGCGCGATGCGACCTTACCTAGGCATTTCGCAGCCATCATAGTAAGGTTTCAGGAGACTTCCATTTACCATTCCTATGATGTGCATTCCATATAGCTTCTACAATTTCACTACTCTCGTGTTAGTGATGTGCGCAATCAAATATGGCCCTAGACAATGTGTCTTCAATTTCCCTAGATGTTTGAAGAATTTACTGTCATACAACAAAACAAATCATCCGATTTTGAATGGCTTCATCCTGATATGGAGATCATGCCATGCTTTCTTCCTTTGCTTCTCTATGAGTTCCTCTTCCATTTCAACAAGCTGTGACAACCTTTGATTGACAACATCTATGTCGGTCATTTGCACCAGCGTGACAATTCTTAGGCTTGGCACAACAGCATCTTTTCCATACACTAATATGAATGGAGTGTTCCCTGTTAGTTACTTGCAAGTTTTCCAATATGCCCATAACACAACTGTAACTTTTTTATCCCAGTAATCTCGGCACACATTGCACACTTTGGTTAGTGCATTCTCCATAATCTTGTTGAAGGCTTCAACCATTCCATTCGGCTGAGGATGATAGGGCGTCATATTCTTATGTTGAATATGGAACTTTGCAATAAGCTAAGCAAACATTTTGTTAACAAAATGCATACCTTGGTCACTGAGCAGAATTATCGGATAGCCAAATCTAGTCATCACATTCTCAAATAAAAAATTCTATGCAGTCGTAGTGGTGCAATCTTTGACAGGCACGGATTTATCCCATCTGGTTAAATAGTTTGTTGCAGTAATAATGTAGTGCATGCCAATCCTCTTCCCTGGTGGACTGATTGGACCAACAAAATCAACGACCCACTTTTCAAATGCTTGAAGGGTTATCTAGGGCGCAAGAGGCATATTGTCGAAGTGCGATGGTTTTCCTATTCTCTGGAAGATATCACAGCGTTAGAAAAAACTCTTAGTATCCATATGTATGGTTAGCCACCATAGTCCTACTTACAATATCTTGTGCACAGTTACCTTTCCAGGGTAGTGTCCTCTTGTGACACCGGCATGTGCTTCACTCATTACCCACTGTCATTCATAGTCAAAGATGCAACGTCGTAATATTTCATATGTGCCCAGCTTGTATAAATTTCCTACAATCAACGTATAATAAGCAGCTCTAATGACCAAATGTTTCTTCTGTGTAGTGGAGAATCATTCAGGTGCATAGCCTGTGCTCAAGAAGTGGATGACAGCTTTAAACTCCTTATTCTGATCTTCCATCATGGTGACTGCGGACAGCTGCATGTCAGGGAATTTATCTTCCAAACTTTTTGGTTCTTCACCACTTTCTATCCTCGATAAGTGGTCAGGCTCGACATTCAGTCGAC
The DNA here is from genome assembly GCA_001517045.1 of Pseudotsuga menziesii. Taxonomy (NCBI): domain Eukaryota; kingdom Viridiplantae; phylum Streptophyta; class Pinopsida; order Pinales; family Pinaceae; genus Pseudotsuga; species Pseudotsuga menziesii. The sequence goes on from LPNX010707451.1 coordinate 160,416, forward strand.
TAGGTTTAACAATGAACTCAAAATCAAATTCCTGAAATAAGAAGAGGCATCAACAGATATTCCCCCCCAACACTGGCTTGTTGACAAGATATTTCAAAGCCAAATGATCAGTGTACATTTTGAAATTTCCACCCAATAAGTAGGGTTGGAACTTTTTTAACACATAGACCATGGCGAGTCCTCCTCTCTCTCTCGTCATGTAATTTTTTTCTGTCGTTGACAATTTTCTGCTAGAAAAATAAATAGGGTCGTCACGCACCCTCACCTGGTTATGTCAAGACTATGTCGAGCGTGACAGACGATGCGTCGACATGAACATGGAACTCCTTCTTCTAGTTCGGAAATACAATTATTGGTGTAGTGGCCATCTTGTTCTTTAATTTATCCAATCTTTCTTGACAAGGATCCATCCACTGAAATTTTGCATCTTTCTTCAACAGTTTCTCCATAGGTGTAGTTATCTCTGCATATCCTCTGATGAACTTCCTGTAGTATCTTGTGTGTCCTAGCACTGATTTGAGTTGTGTTATTGACGTAGGCAGTGGTAAGTCAAGGATAATTATAACTTTTGTTGGGTCGACCAAAATATCATCATGACATACAACATGACCCAATAGCACACCAAATGGTGCGCAAAAAATACATTTCTTACAATTAAGCACGATCTGATACTGGCGATAAAATCCCAACATCATGCGCAGACTCTCAATATGGTCTCTTACTAGACCAAACACAGTCTAATCATCCATTAGAGGAAATTTGGGGTCTAAAATGGGCCTTATAAGAAAACGTGCCAAAATAAGTTTTTGTGAGTTGGAATTCAAGAACCAATAGAATTTCAATAAAATAAGTCAACCATAATGGTTGAATTGACATATTTCTCATTAAAAAAAACTACTTTTTTTGTTCGTATTTTTGACATATCTCATTGTGTTTTTACTCAAATTTCAATCGGGAGAGCTCATTGGATGCGAAATTCGATTCCGAATCCAACGAGTACCCACACTGCATACTTTTGATGGACCTAGCTACCCCAAAAACAAGAAATACCTGAAAAAACATGATGATGACATCATCATCACATTTTTAGGTATTTATTATTTTTGGGGTAGTGGAATCCATCAAAAGTATGCAGTGTAGGTACTCGTTGGATGCAGAATCAAATTCCGCATCCAACGAGCTCTCCTGATTGAAATTTGAGTAAAAACATAGGGAGGTATGTCGAAAATACAAACACAAAAAGTAGTTTTTTTCTTTCTTCCTCCAAAATTAATCAATATTATTTTATTATTTTATTATTTTCCTTAGGAGGCTCATTTTAGACCCCAAAATTCCTCTAATGAAAGTAGACCTCAAGAAATTTATGTATGAAATCTTTAAAAGCAAAAACTACTATTCTAGAAAAAATAGCAGGTCCATTCTTAAGTCCAAAGGGCATTACCGTATACTGGTAGTATCCCCATTCTGTGACGAAGGTCATTTTGTGGAGATCCTCCTTCGTCATTCTGAATTGATGATAGTTAGAGAAGTCATCGGTGAATGAATACATTTATTTCCCTCCGACGCTTTCAAGTACTTCATATGTAAATGGTGTTAGGAATGGATCATGCAGGCATGCATCGTTCAACTTCCTTAGGTCAACACAGATCCTGACTTCACCTATTTTCTTCTTATCCTGGATCACTATAGGGTTGATTCACTCTGATTCCTCAATAAGTTCAATTATCCCTACGTCGAGCATGCGATCCAACTCTACTTTTACCTTCTCTTTGTACCTTGGATTCAACCTATAAGGTCACTTCTTTACTAGTTTAGCATCTGGTTTCAGGGGTATTTTCATTTCCCCTAGGTCATTGACTATTCCCTTCATCTCTAAGAAATTGGTATGGAATGGGTCCTAAAACTCATGTAGCAATTCTATGATCTTCGATACCATTTCATCATCCCAATAATATCCTATATTGGAGAAATTTGGGTTCTCCGACAAGCCAATGTTGACTTTCTTTATTTTTAGTGGCTTAAGGAACTGGTCGGTGGAAATACCAAATCCTTCAACTTTGCATGTACCCTGTGACTCTAGTATGTTTATATTAGTTGAGTCATCATCTAGTTCTCCAGCCAAGTTGTAACAAGCTATCCACTATTGGATAGTTGCACTGCACTAGTGGGAACTTGCCACTTCAACAGGGATTTCTATAAATATTTTCTCCTTGATCGTCTAAAGCACAACATCGACTGTCGGGTGCTCATCAGCAAATTCAAATGTGTGCGTGAACTGTTTAGTTATCCCTTCCCAATCCTGAGTTCCTTGTCACAATTCCATGGATGTATACCAACTTTTGGGTGTCATTTCCAATGTATGGATGAAATGATGGGCCATTCCTGTTTTGGATACTATCTACAAATGTTATGCGACGGTGAATAATGTGCTCAACAGGTTTTGACAGCCCTATGTATTTCTAACTCACGATTGTGAATTCTTTTTTAATCTAACTTCCAGCAATATTCCGCACTGTGGCCATTTTGATATGGATTGCTTATGTGTACCCCACCATCTAGTGAGCGTAGCCTTCAGTACATAGTCCAACTGTTGATTTATTTGTAACTTCGGAATGTATTCACTTGTATATCTTATATTGTACCCCGATAATCCTATCAGGAGAATCATTTGTATTTCATTATACCCTGATGTTCCTATCGGAAGAGTCATTAATATAATAAAGTCATGTAAATTCAATGAGTTTAACCCTCTGTTGTAAGTCATGGAAATAGTCCCCACAATTGAGTTAAGGTTAACCCACCTTGTTGATCGGAGGGAAAATTCCCCACAGTTGAGGGGCACTAGGGTTATTAGAATCTCCTAGAGATGTCGGCCCTGATAAGTAATTGTCAAGTCAGAAACTAGTATAAATAGAGAGTGAGACTTTCTATTTGTCACACACACTCACTCAACTATGGCGCATGAGTGTGAGAGGAAGTGCTAGCACAAGTGAGGGAGATAAACTATCAAAGATCATATTTATGTTTTCGGGTTTTACTGTTGCCATTGGTGCTCATTCTATCTCTAAGGAAGTTGCAGGGTTTTCTCCTTTATTTTTTCCTTGAGGAAAATCTTTGTGTCTCTTGTCTCTTATGATTATTTTTGTGCATGTTATTCTCTGAGATAAGATCCTAGATCATATTTCTTAAATGATATAAATTCAACACCAATGCAGACAAGCACTACAGTTCTGTTACCAGTCCTTCAAACTCGTTGAGGAAGGTCGCAATATTGGAAAATCCCTCATATGTGGGTAACTCCCTTAACTGATTCTCCACCCGTCGCACCGACCGGGTAACTATGGCGCATATCCTCATAGAGACTTCATGCAATCTATTTTTCCAGTTCTTGAAGGACTCTCTTGAGTTGGATGTGTAGAAACTAGCACTCTTCCAGCTCAAGTTTCCATCCACTATCGAGTTGATGTAATATTCTTGTAATGTAGTGACATTGTAGATATGGTCGAGATAATCACCCTGTACCTAGTTGTAGACAGGATCGATGTATCTTTGTCCCTCTAATGGATCAATGGGTGACACTACCCTCAACTCATCATCCTCGAATGATAGAATCTTTTTCTTGAAATTTATAATGGTCTGATTATCTATGGCCCAATCTATCCCCAGAAGTGCAGGATATTGGTTCGTGTCGTTGACAATGTTAATGACTTCAAAGTATGAAAATGTGCGCATCCCCTCGATGTCTACGAGGACTTGAATCAACCTACCAATTGGTAGGACCTTCATCTGATTTTCATGTCGCAACTGGACAGGAGACCAATCTAAGTGCGGATTTCTCATGCTCTCCCAGGTCTGTCACATCAAAATATAGGCGTCCAACCCCAGATCTAGAATGATGTAATCCATGGCATAGTCCCCTATCGGCACAGGCATTCTTAACTCATGCCCAGTTTCAATTTCTTCTTGACATGGTTGAATTTCCTTCTTGGTTGCGACACTTCTAGGGTTTCTTCTATCAGTGCTTCCAGTTCTGCGATAGTATCCTTATCTTGAATTAGCGCTTAGAAACTTGATAGAAACGACTTGAGCTTACTAACCTTTTTTGGGATCTACTTCTGTAATAGTTGTTGGAAGCATTCAGGCATCTCCTTGACTTCAGCTAATGTTGACGGTTGTTTTGGATATACAAAATTCAGTCACACATCAAAAAAGACTTGCTTTTGTTTTTTAACGTCGAATGGTACTTTCTTTTGCGTTGTGTGTTGCACTTGTGGTTGCGGTTGTGGTTGTTCTTATGGTATATCCTGATTAGCTCCAATGTTATCACCTCCTTGCATTATGACAGAAACACTCAGCTCCCTTTTCTCGACAGTAATCATCTGAACATTTAAGTTAGGATTTGTATTCGGATTTGGATTCTACACAGGGTTAGGACCTGAGATGGTCTGAGCTTGCCACTTCGCAATCAACTGAGGACATTGCTCCACATTGTGGTCCTACGCTTTGCAATATGAAAATGTTTTTGTAGGATCTTGGCAATATCTAGCATAATGGCCTATTTGTCTGCATTTATAGCATGTAACCTGACCTCTTCCTCTGCCAAATCCTCCTCCTCCTCTTCCTCTGAAGTTTCCACCGCCCCTTCCCTGAGGGTGTGGTTGATGTAGTGGCTATTGATTATGTTGGTATTGCAGTTGATATTGGTTCTTGGTGCATACTAATTCTAGGGTGCATACTGATTCTGATATTGGTTTGGTGGGAAAGGCACAAGCTGGTAGTGCGCTAACTCCTGCTCAGCCTAAAATTGCCCATTGTTCTTCACCAAGTAGGTGTCTATCGTCTTTTTTTTCAAGAGTTGGTATGCTCTACAATCCTTCTCTCCATGCCCCACTAACTTACAAAATTTATAGAAAAGGATTGTTGGGGAACTTACAATATTTTGCAAGTATAGGCACTCCTCATCACGATGTACTCTTGTCTGGCATATTCGGCACCGGGGTAGTCTGTGGGCACTCAATGGGTTTGGTGCACCCGATGAGATGTAGTTCATGTAGGTTGGACAATTATCCTTGGTGTGTCCATCTATTCTGCATTTTGTGAAACATAAATATTCTTGGGCTTCCTTTCCCTTCTTGATATCCTGAATTTGTATCGTCAGATTAGCCAGCTGCAGCTGAATTTGCACCATTCATGCGGAACCATCTCCGATTGCTGAGGCTTCTAGCTTCATTGCTAATTCTAGCGCTTTTGTTTGCGATTCAATATTTTGTTGCATTAATGGGCCCCGAATGTGTGGTAATAGCACGACAATAAACCACTCTTTATGCTGCACATCCGACATTTGGAAACTAAATTTGGCCATCAAAGTTTTAAGCCTCTGATCAAATTCCCATACGAACTCTGCCAATTACGATTGTTTTAACTCCTTGATCTTCGTGATACACTGTGACTCAGATTTAGGTTTTCTAAACTCACAAATCATCATGAGTCATATTTGTTCAAAGGTCTTTTGTGGTGTTCCTGGTGGTACTACGCATAACTTCATAAACTAGTCCAATGCACGACCCCTCAAAGTCATGATCATTTGTGCTTTCTTTAGGTCCACGTTGTGAACTAGGAAAACCATCCAAACAGCTTCACAGAGGAACCAATAGTGCTATGGATCCTCTACTCCATTCCCATTGAATGTAGGTAATTGAATATCTTCCCCAGCCATTGAGTTGGCATCGCGGTTGTCTGATGAATAATTTAATGGAGGTTTACCCTCTTGCGTGCTAGTCACAGTACTAGCACTATCAGTATTAACAACTCTTTTGGGAGATGAGGCTCTAGACCTTACCTCTGGCGATACTCCTGGTGTGATGTAGTTGTGTCTTGATCTTGGTGTCTCCATATATTCCTCTAACTCTTCTGCTTCAGATATCGAATACTCTTCCTCTTCGTCGCAATACCTTTTGTCTAGTCGTGACTCAACTTCGTAGTCACTTTCTCCGAACAAACTAGGACTTGTATTCCTGCTTTTTCTAGACCTGAATCTCCTTCCACTCCTTAGGAATCCAGCTTCTAGTTCAGGTTTTGTACTTCCTGGGAACATATCAACTCACCATCTCCCATTTTCTCTGCAGGTCATCTACGACATATCCCCTCCTCTAGATATGTGGCTCAACTACTCAAATGCAAGATACCCTTCTCATATATGAGCATCTTTATCCATGTATTGATAGATAACAAGTACCTTCTTCGAGGTCTTTGGAAAAAATTTATTTCAGCCTCACTATATGAGTTTATCATCTCAACTGTGAACTCAGTAATATACCCTTGCAAAATATTGTCGACCCATAAATCAACAGCTCTAGAGATGGGGTTACTTACACTGGTTACCTCGCGAACCAACTGATCACTCCACTCGACCGCTTCTCTTCTCTGGAAATTTTTATGCCGAGTCGCCAATCTTAACAACCACTCATGCAGTACAATAGGAAACTCTACAAATAATATCTCATGAATATTCGAGTATATGTATCAGTCTAACCAGTCTTCTACGCTCAACCATGATCTTGTGATTTCTTCTTGTGCAAATGCCAACGTCTTAGACTCCAACCAATCCTCGATTTCCTTCTTTGGTGGATGCCACAACATTTACCTCAACTCAAATGATTGGGTCCTAGAAACGGAACCATTTGTTGGCCTCTTTCCTTACTTACACAACCCAGGTTCAACAACAACACAAAACTAACAAAACACCCAAATACATCGGCCCGACAAAGCAAGCTCAATTGGAGACACCTGCGAGGTAGACATAGTCTCACTCGAGATATCTTAATGTGTAACTACCAGAACCATGGTTCTGCAGTTGGTTGGGGATAAAAGTCCCTTGGTGCACGGCCAAGGCACTCGATAGAGATGGAGGGATGGAGTCTTTTACTACGCGACAGAGGCGCAAATATTGCGCCACAACCAGCGTGCGACACAACCTTGTCCTTAAACAACTTAACATTTGGTGCAATAGTGTGACACAGCTGATTCATTAATAGTAAATGGACATGATATGACTTATATTGTGACTTAACAGTGTTTAAACATGAACTATTACACAATGCTCGACAATGGTAGATATCCATTCATTCACTTCTTATCAGTATCATGACATCCATTCAAACAATAACCATAAATAATGCAAGTTTAATCAAACATTCAACATTTAACAGTTAAACATTCATCACAACATTCAATCATTCATTAACACAAGAAATAACTTGGAAACCCATCTAGGAAAAACCACCAAGGTGCTCTTCATCTGGCATGAGAAATATAGGTAGCACCTTGTAGTCTGCGACTTACATATTGTTCTTAAGATATGTCTTTTAGCTCAACTCTTCTTGCTCTCATGCTCTCTAGTTTATTCTTCTATCTAATCCTACTGATTCTCACATAGCCTAGATCGACTCTTCTACTCTACTATTTGTACACTCAACTGCATATCAATTCCTACAAACAGTCTGTGCACTCATCTACAGATCCACGACTCAACATCCTTCTACTATTAGACTCCTCTCTGATATTTTACAATACTTCTACTCTTACCAACTCTTAATGAATCTAACCCTTATATAGAGTCGGTTCCTCTTATTTATAGTGTTTACAAGACCATGCAGGGTCGACCGAGTACAGCTTAGTTATTACTGTTATAGCTGATTTTACGACTCCACGTGAATCACACTTGTATGGCCTTTCCCCTGTCCCTCTGCAGACTCCTTGGACCCCTTGGACCATTTTTTGTCCTTTGATGTTCCCTTGACCATCCCTAAAAACATGTGAAAAATGATACACGCGACTTTTAAACCTCTAATTGCATATATATGTTGGTTTGACCACTAAAACCGCGTACATCGGGATGTGTACAAAATCCAAATCCTTTTGGAGTTTTCCTTGACATGGATCCGACTCACTTGACTCCTGGCCTTCCATATGCCTTGAGATCGCTAGTATTTGATGTTTCATTACCCCTTTGAAAAGCTATATAAGGAACTCTTTGGTACATTGAAGGCATAAGAGAGAATTGAGAGCAAAGAAACTATAGTCCATTGTTGCCGAAACTTATGCTTGAGTCTGCATCCCTTTGTCCCTTGGAGCATTTTTGTGTTCTTCCCAAGCTTGTCTTTTTCTTGTGAGCTTGCTATCGAGAGATGGAGGATTGAAGTGGTGGAGGCCCAAGTGGGGGATTCAGTTTCTCCGATTTGCAGACGTGCTAACAGAGGTTGTATCCATTGTAATCTATGATTTTATAATAATAGAAATATCTTTTCCTGTCCAATAATGTATGTTTGAATGAATATTTTATCCATTGGATGATTTCAAATGTGTATACATTGTATATTATATATGCTAGAATAGATCTAACACCAATATATAGCATGCTTGTATTGTTTACTTGTTGTTGAGTAAGTAATCTATCAATTCAAGCTGAAGTTGGAAAGCTCAATAGGGATCTACTTCAATCGTCTGGAATAAGGTACAAGATCTGATCCTTTAGTGTTAGATGTTTAATTTATATTGCATATTGGAAAGGATTGATTTCTGGAGTCAAGCTGTCTATTGTGGTACCCCAAGCCATAGGAATTTCTCTCCGTAACAATTACATACTCAAGTAGCTACAAAATATCTTTTATTACATTAATTCCAGCCCTTACCTAGCCGCAAAAGTCCTGTATTTCATTAACCATAGCCATAACTAGCCGTGGAAACGTCCTTCAGCTCAGGTGAGTGTGTGAAATCCTTGGTATAACCAGTGTGTCTCAGGATCCTCCTCTCAAAAGGGAGTTAAGCATGAGGCAGTGTGAGAAATTATTGATTAGGATGACCCCTATTCATAACTGAGTAGAACCGGAGATATTTCCAGGATTGTATTCGTATCTGGGGGCTCTTTCGAGAGTTTCGGGCTTTGCTACCCTGCCCATACAGTCAATCCCGCCTACAACTGTCCGCCTGAGCATTGATTATATTGAGGTGACCTTAGTGGCCTTACCTAGGATATCAAGGGGGTACTTTGCAGGGGTTATTCTGCAGGTGTCCCAGCTAGGTTGGGGTCGGACAGCACAGTCGCTTTACACGTTGAAGCTGAGGGCCACAATAATTGGTTACATACCTCTGCTTGTTGTGTATGGGAGTCTCAAGCCTCTCCTAGGTGAGACATACCTGCTTCATTCGGGAGCTCACTTATCCTACCCTTGATTGCTTGCATTTGGCTTTAGATTTTATTGGTGATTGCTCTGTGCACGATAGCTTGCCTAGGGTTTGCGTAGATAGAGAGTCTTTTCTATTTTTTGAGTCATTGTGGATTCGGGTGCGGCTCCTCGTCGTTCTCGTCATTTAGCAAGACTTCCTCCTTCTACATCTCCTCCTCCTTTGGGAGAGAGAAATAGACAGTCCAGGTGGACTACTTCGCACATTGATTCACACACCATGGGAGACGATATAGAAGGTATTCCTGAACCACCTTCTCCCATTCATGTGGAAGATGGGGAGTTTACTCCTACCTATGATCCTTCACCCGACTTGACTGAGTTAGGTCCTATGATTTCTGAGATAGGAACCTTTCATGATAGACCTACTCGCTCTAGGGTTGATTCCCCATTGACACATTACTAGAATGGAATGCCGGAGGATGCTGAGACTCATTTTGAACCCGCGAGCACTAGTTATGGTAGTTGTGGTATGTCTGGTTTTCCCACACATGATTTGGCATTTCATGTCGAGTCTGAGTTCGAGCATAACACTATGCCTGGGGACACTCTCATTCCTTACCATGCGGAGAGGTTTGGGAGCACTAGTCACATTGCACCTTCCATCCTGGTGGTGGAAGCTACATCACATATTCCTCCTAGGTCTAGGGTTAGTGATCCTATTAGGATACCAGATCCGAGATGAGTGACTATAGGGAATAGTACGTACTTAATTACATAGATCCCTTCGTCCTCTATCCCTAGTTCTTCGAATGTTCACCCTCCACCTCATTAACGTGGTCCTTCGGGTTGAAACGTTGCTACGAGTTATGTCCGTACTGTGGTTACTAAACCGGTAGTGTCTCAGCTCCATGCACCACCTGTTGTTTCAGGAGGTCATGCTCATACTTATAGAGGTCACATTCCTACTTCCGGAATGTATATTCCTACTTCCGGAACATATGTTCCTACCTACGGAGTGTCTCATGGGACATCGCATGCGATGACTTATGGACCCTATTATGGGACGCCGTATGGACAAGGTTCTTCACCTTATGGGGGCGGGTATCAACAACCTGCTTACTCTCCAAATTATAGCTTTGTAGCTCTGACTATTCAAGGTCCACCACATTATGGTGCTTCCATGCCACCCTATATGGGTCAAACGGGAGGAGGGCACTATGGCCAAGGCCATGGTGGTAATCAAACCTATGTGAATCAGAAATATCAGGGAGCGGTCCATCGACCTCATCATCCTGGGCTCCCTTTCCTCGCAACGCTGAATCTTCATGACTTGTCGATATTGACGAATGATCCTGTAGCTCATGACTCGGCTTGGCCGGCTATCCCTACTAAGATTCCCTCGGACATACCCAAGTTTGAGGGAAAACCAAGAGAGGATCCGAGTGAACACGTTACTACTTTCACCTGTGGTGCTCTTCAAATTCCTTACATCAGGACTCAATCTATTTGAGACTATTTCAACGCACCCTTACAGGTCCTGCCGCAAAATGGTATATAGAGCTACCTAGGGGGACATTCACTTTGTTTGATGACCTAGCGATGACTTTTCTTAACCACTTCCAGCTACTAGTGCGTTATGACATTGGTACTGAACTCTTGTCGACATTTCAATAGGATAAAGCCACACATATCTCAGATCATATCCAAGAGTGGCGTAGACAGAAGAGGTTAATTAAAGCGTTTATACCACCAGAATTCCTCCTCGAATGGTTCCTTAAGTCGTTATTTTCGTATATAGTGAAGGATGTTTCTACATTTGGAGTGCAGAATGAGGAACAAGTGATTTTTAGGGCGCGGGAACTGGACTTGATTTATGCTCAGTCCAGTTTGTTAAATGAGATCATTCCCAATGCTCCGCGTTCTAGTTTTGACCCCAAAGTTAAACCTGGACCACATGCCGATGGCATTGTGGGTTGTGCGAGTGCTAAATGTGTGGATTCAGTTGCAAAACAAGTTAGTCAATTGTCAATCAACCAATCTGCTTCGAGACAAGCTACGGCTTCATCTCAACCCGCCCAAATGGTGAGTGTGCTTTCAGTACAATCGTCGAACCAGAAGGGTAACCAGCAGCCCGGACGGAATAAAAAGAAGGGTAAGAATAATCTTAAGGGTGGGAATAGGAAAGAGAATGCTAATAATAATGGCAAGAATGCCCATGATGTTGGGGGGGAAAAGCAAGCTAAACGTAAGGTTAAATTCCCTTGCAAGTTGTGTAAGGATGATCACCTCACTTACTTGTGCCCTCATATCAATGAAGCCTCGAGATTCTTGGCACAGGGCCCAGCTGTGCTAACTAACCCTTTACCTCACAATCAAAATATGAACTCGAGGACCCATGATCAGTCTATTGGTGATCAAGATTCGTCGGAGGGTAGTGGTCATGGTTTAATTAACATGGTACGTGCTGCAAAAATTGTGACCCGTGCGAAGGACTATGGTTCGTCACAACCCAGTCCAGGAAAGGAACCTGATCCACCAGGGTCTCCTTTGCGTATTGAGAAACCTATGGATAAACCTGAACCTGCACCTCGCATTCCTAAGGGAGTCCTTAAGCGTTTGGGGCACAATCCTAATGCCCGAGCTGCCCAGAGCTATTCAGTTGTCGAGGATTTGGACCACACTCCTTGTGCGATGTCTGCATTGGAAGGGCTTTAGATTTGTCCTTCGCAAAGGAAGGCTTTTCTTTCTTCCCTTGGTGTGAATGATGATGATTCTTCCTCTGTGATTAAATTTGAAACCATAGGACTTCAGCCTCGCTTGCCTTACTATGTTTTTCTTTTGATTCACAAAGAATGTCTTAACATGACCGTCAAGCACACTGTTATTGATGAAGGCGCTGCCACTTCTATGATGTCTTTATCATGTTGGAAGGGTTTAGGTTCCCCTGAGCTGTCTAAATCAGCGACCATGTTAACTGCATTTGATGGGATATCATTTGGGCCACACGGGATCCTTCCTTTCCTTAAGGTCCATTTGGGAGGGAAGACTATTGCGATAGAGGTCGAGGTGGTTGATGCGCCCCTTGACTACAATCTCTTGCTAGGTAGGAATTGGATGTACAGTATGCAAGCCGTTGCTTCTTCCCTATTTCACGTTGTATGCTTTTCATTTAACAGGAAGATAGTTACGATTGATCAAACGACATTCAAGAATCTGTCTGTTACCGCATCTTCAGGAGCTTCAATCCCGATCATTGAACACTCTCAGCCGGCAACTGGGAGTGTGGGTGTAGGCATGTATCCATCCCTCATGGGAAGCTTTAGTTGTCCTGCACCAATCCTTATGATAGGATCTAGTTCCGATGATGCTTTGACATCTATGATATCAATGTATTTTCGCACGATTCATATGGAAGACCCTTGGGTTCTTCCTACACCGAGTACTCCGAGTGAGCCCATCGCGACGACCATGTCGTTGCCTGCAACTATGATAGCTTATCAAGCCAATCTTGAGTCTGTTACAGAGCCTAGTCCTTCCTCTTCACAGACAGAGGAGGAGGACCCTTATGTGCTGCCAGCATGGGCAGTGCAGTCTTCTCACGCACACGACTTCCTTGATACTGTTTTCCCTTCAGATGAAGCAATTATTGAGGCCATGTCGGGATTTGAGCCACCATGGGAGGAACTTCATCATAGATCTTACTTTCTTCTCGAGCTTGACTGTTTGGAGCATGAGGACTTTAGGGTGGTTCTTAGTGAGAGAATTGGTAGTCCTATGGTTCCATTAAGCTCTCTTGGTCCAATGCCTGATGGAAACATGGATAACATATCTTCAACGATTCCTATCAATATCTCTCACGATCCTTGCAGGATAGAGAATGTCTATATTGGGGAAAAATGTTCCCACGCTGAGATTCTAGAATACATCGAGCTATTCAAATAATTTTGTGATATATTTGCTTGGTCTTACGACAAAATGCCAGGAATCGACCCTCGGATTGTCGAACACGAGATTAAGACTTATCCCAATGCTAAGCCTGTTTGACAACGTTTACGTGCAGTGAATCCTAGGAAAGCACCCATGATTAAGGCAGAGATAGAGAAACTGTTGAAATCCAGTTTTATCTATCCCGTTCCCTTGACGGAGTGGGTTTCAAACCCCGTTCCAGTGGATAAGAAGCAGGGAGCGATATGCATATGTACTAATTTCCGTGATTTGAATCGTGCCTGTCCTAAGGACAATTTCCCCACGCCATTTATTGATCAGATTTTGGATGATGTGCGGGTAGGGAGGTTTTTTCCTTTAAGGACGGATTTTCCAGATATAATCATATACAAATTAAACCTGAGGACCAACATAAGACTACATTTATTTGTCCTTGGGGAACTTTTGCATATCGAAAAATGCTTTTCGGCCTTAAGAACGTCGGAGCTATTTTTCAGCGGGAAATGACCTTGATCTTCCATGATCTCAAGTCTATTATAGAATTATTTTTGGATGACCTTGCTACTCATTCTCGTATGAGAATGCATCATTCCTATCACTTGAGATTGATATTCGAAAGATGCCGCCATTATTTGGTTAGGCTAAATCCTCATAAGTGCATCTTTTGTGTGAATTCAGGTCGTTTGTTAGGATTCATCATTTCTAAAGAGGGTATAAGAGTCAACCCTTTGAAGGTTGAGGCAATACTTCAGTTGTCTCCCCAAAAAAATATTCGTCATCTTCAATGTTTGCAAGGCATGGCAAATTTCTTACAGAGATTTGTTTTCAATTTTGCCAATTTGACTAGAGGCTTCATGCGTCTTTTGAAGAAGGACACCACCTGTTGTTGGGATGAGCGAGCCCAGGATTCCTTTGATGCACTCAAGCGAGCCCTAGCATCGGCCCCAGTGATTAGTCCACCAGATTATAGCCATGATTTTCTACTTTATGTGGCCGCGTCCATGGAGACGATTGGGATGGTTTTGGTTCAACAGGATGAGGAGCTCCAAGAGCATGTCATATGTTATCTGAGACGGAACCTTATTGACGCAGAGATTCGTTATTCTCATGTTGAGAAGCTTTCCTTAGCTATCGTACATGCGGTTGAACGGTTGAGACATTATATTCTCCTTCGCCAGACCTTGGTTGTAGCCCGTGTCAATCCGTTTCAATTCATCCTCACTCAAAGGATGATTGGGGGAAAATATAATAAATGGATTGTCATCCTGCAAGAATTCGATCTCGAATTTGTTTCGGCAAAATCAAAGAAATCGTTAATTTTTGTAGAGCTTATATCGGATTTCCCAAGCGAGGCCGAGGAGTGTGAAGATACGTTTGTCGATGAGCGCATCTTCTTAATCTCAACTTTAGACCCATGGTATGGGGATATCATTATATATCTACAAACATTGAAGGTCCCTACTCACCTCTCACGAGATGAACGACGACGATTACGTCACGTGTCTAATAATTACCTCATAGTGGATAACACTTTATACCACCGTGGGGTAGATTCCATTTTACGATGTTGTTTAACCCATGAATAGGCTGAGGTAGTGCTGAATGATTGCCATGGAGGGGCGTGTGGTGGTCATTTATCTGGGCTTTCTATAGCCCAAAAAATCTTAAGACCGGGTTATTTCTGGTCGTCGATCTTCAAGGATTATGTAAATGCGGTCAAGAGGTGCCACCCTTGCCAGGTGTTCGCACGTAATATGTGCTCGAAACCTACCCTGTTACATCCCATCATCACCGCCGGTCCCTTCACTCAGTGGGGGATTGATTTTATGGATTGCAACCTAGCTTCGGCTGGGGGGCATCATCATATCATAGTGGCTGTTGATTACTTCACAAAATGGGCTGAGGCTATGCCTACAGTTAAATCTGACGGTGAGACAGCCACGCACTTTGTATTCAACCAGATTATTACTCGGTTCGGGATTCCGAAAGAGCTTATCACTGACCATGGCTCACACTTTTAGAATCGTATGATGGAAGAGTTGGGATCAAAGTTAGGGTACAAGCAAGAGCATTCCTCCTCTTACTACCCTCAGGAGAATGGATAGGTGGAAGCAGTGAATAAATCACTCAAATCCATTCTCCAACAAACAATCGCACAAAGCAAGAATAATTGGCACATCATGTTATATCCTGCTTTGTGGGCTTATAGAACCACGGTTAAGACTGCAATGGGTTTTTCTCCATATCATCTTGTACATGGAGTGGAGTCGATATTGCTGGTTGAATGCGAGATTCCTTCTTTGAAGCTAGCCGTAGAACTCTTACCAGACACTTCACCATTGGAGGAGGGTTTGGTCCACCTTGAGCAACTTGATGAGCAGTGTCGAGATGCCTTGGTGGCTCTAGAGGTAAATAAACATCGCGTAAAGGTCCAGTGCGATAAGTCTGTCTGTCCAAGGAGGTTTAGTGAGGGAGACTTGGTCCTTTTGTGGGATCAACCGAAAGAAACCTTGGGGGCAAGAAAGTTTAACCCCATGTGGCGTGGTCCTTACGTCATAAAACATGTGTTAGAGAAGGTTGCTTATGAGTTATTGGATTATGAGGGAACGGTCTTTGCGGAGCCTAGAAATGGGCTCTATCTCAAGAAATACTATGCATGATTTTCAGCCAAGGCTGGTTATTGTATATTATTGTACAGTTTGCATAGTTAGGTCTTTTTCTTATCGTGATTGGGTTTGTGATTAGTTTCTGTTTCTTTTGGCAAATGTCAATGGAATATTCCACCTACATAGGATTTGTGGATGGTGCAAGCCGTCACACTCAACACTCAGCCTCTGCTGCTTGGGTGATTTATACTCCTATGGATCAGGTACTGTCTTTAGGAGGCATATGTCTACGGCCATATTCCAACAACGTTGCTGAATATAGTGCCGTTATTGAGCTTTTATGGGATGCCATTTCGCATGGTGTTCTTTCTCTTGAGCTACGTCTTGATTCAGAGTTAGTAGTGTCATAGCTTAATGGTTTGTACCATGTTAGAGATCCGACGTTATTAAGAAGATTCTTACGTGTGAGATTATTAGAACAGAAATTTGACAATATAACATACATACATATTCCAAGAATTAATAATCAAGTTGCTGACTCATATGCTAACTACGTGTTAGATTGGAATTTGTTTCATACACAATAAATTCATCACAAACACAAATTTTTACACATGTAAATAAATAAACCGATCATCATAAGAGTTTTTATAAACATCCAAATGTGATAATACATAGTGTCATGATACAAAAATGGGGCTCTCGAGCCACCAAAATATAATACACGGTAATACAAAGTGTGTCACTCCCAGGTCTCTAATCCTGTGGAGGAGGGGGGTTGTGATCATGGAAGGTCACTACGGCTCTAGCTAGCCGTCGGAATAATCGCACCTATGGTTGTGGTACACCCACCACCTTGTGCTACATAGCCTTAGGCAAGTCCTCGACTTGCACCATGGGAACTCTGTGTATCAACCTAACAAAGTTGGTATGAATGCTCTGGAGCGTCCGCTCCGCATCCACACTTGTGATATCATCTCCTCTTCCCCTCCGTCTGTGAAGAGGGAAGCCTTCAGGCTGCCGTGGTCCCACATTTGCATGCAAATGGTAGATGTCGCTATTTATTGTCACCCAAAAATATGTCTTTTGATTTCATATAATCAGAAAACACAAAAAAATTAAATAACTCAAAAAAATTTAAAAAGAGGGTCGAGATTCGTTACCTAGGTCACCATATGTCGATCCTGGTGGTAGCGGCATGTTCAGGTCCCCCCGGAAATCTATCCCTGCATAGGGGTAGTCATCGATGGCAACTATCTATCGTCACCACCAAGAAAATAAATCAACTAGATAGGGGTTGGCCACCCTACCTCCCCCCAGTCTGCACATAGCATCTGCCCAACGCCGTTGGGATGAATCTCGAACCCCGTGAAGAGGAACGTCGACTCTGGGGCTCAATCCTAGAACACGCTCAAAGAAAAACGTGCTCAATATGCTACTGAACCTAAATTTTCACGCTCTACCCGCCTTACACTCACTAAGCTGATGTTTCATGTTGATCAGTAGTGTAGTGCTCCAGTCATAGACCATGGGTCGCATGCACTCCACTGCATAGAACATCAGAGGTCACGAGGCCTGGTGGAGTGAAGCCAAGCCTGCTATCCTACCCAATGTCAATATAATGGCCTTTAGGCCCAGCACCTATATAGAGTTGGTTGGGACCTGACTCCCCACCTTCTCTGTGTCTGGATAGCAGTACACTACAATGTACTCATCGATATTCAGGCCACCTCCGAGCCCACCATGAGAATGAAGGTTCACTACTTCCCCCCATCGGTAAATTCCAGTAATAAAGTATATGTCCTCCACCTCTATGGCGAGGGACATCCCATCTATCTAGAAGGACTCAGAGTCTGGATCCCAATAATCCACCAGCATCTGCAATAGTCTTGGTTTTGCTCTCAAGCCGCCAAGACACCAAAACGTGTAGAGTCCACATGCATACACAACTATTTTACAAACAGCCGCGTATGTATGCGGGTTTGGGGCCATTTTCCGCGTATAGCCAGCCCTATACACAGAAAAAACCCTCAATTTCCACGTGGGCCCCAGCACCTTTTTTAGTTTGGCCTAGAAACCTCAAATGACCATGGAATTTCATAAAAATTGCATTGAAATGGAAGAGAAGAGCATGGGTAAGTACCTGGAAGAAACGGTAGTGGATTTCGCCGGCTGGATCTCCTAGAATTCGTTGTTGAAAAACTGAGCTCAATTAGGTAAAAATTTCAAATGTTTTATAATGTTTTGAAATATTTACTATTTATAGAAATTTTTCAAATTTTTGAAAATTTTTACCCCCTTTCCTATAGTTTGGACTATTTCTAATCATTTTGGATTGTTTTTTACCTAATTTATGATGTAGGAGACCTTTTCGAGTGCCATTTCAGTCGTTGGATTGACCCGTTCGTGTCAATTCCAGGTATCATGTCTAAACTGGCATATAGGTTAGGTTTCATCACCGTTTGCATTTTGCATGACCTTATGACCGTTTCATCATAGCCTTAGGTACGAACCAACTCTATTATGTCACGGAACCTTCTTGCTGTTTTAGAAGTGGCATGATATGAGTGGTAGAGCTTGACCTTACATGGGTACCCTGGTTAGCGCCTTATTTGCATTTGGTACCCATGCTGACATTTTGTATTTTATGGTGTGGGAGTCCATTGTATAGTATTGCCATGACATTTCGTAAGAGACTCATACTCCTCTTGATCTTTTGTTGGCCTATTTCCCTCAGGACTCCCGTATGTCAAGTACGGTAATTTCATTATCATGAGCTTTTCCTACCTTATTGAGCTTTATGTCGGCTTCCCTAACATTGCGTTTTAGCCATATAGCCCGAGCTTGTCTCAAGTCTAGCCATGTAGAGCCATTTTATATATCATTTGTAGCTTGATTCCCTTTTTACCAGGAGGGGATTTTCCCCCAAGTGTCGATATCCTACACATGTATCCTTACATTGAGCATAGGTATGTTCCACTACTTGGAACTAGTTTGTTTGCCCCTATGACACTCGTCTCCTCCTAGTCTGTAACTATAAAGCCATTTTATTCTTTTTCAAGCTTTTTAAATAATTGAAAAAGTCCAAAAAAATCAAAAAACCAAAAACTCGGACAAGGAAAGATGTTATCTTTGGCAGCTGTCGAGTCGTGTCACCTTCGAACAGAGCACTGTATATCACATTCATTGGTTGGGTTTATAGTTTGACTTTAGGATCTGTACTTGTTTATCTGAGTTTATCTCCACCGTCTGGTTAAGCTTCCAGTCCCTATGGAGCCTCTGTTGATGCCTCCTGTGTCGCAGAGATGTCACAGTTTGTATATCGAGTCTATGCTACCTTTATTTAGTCACCACTCACCATTATGCTCTTGTTCGAAGGAAGTTGAAACCTTAGTCGGCCATTCCTCAGTTGTCTTGACTTTGCATGTCGGCCATTCCCGGTACAG
The DNA here is from genome assembly GCA_001517045.1 of Pseudotsuga menziesii. Lineage (NCBI taxonomy): Eukaryota > Viridiplantae > Streptophyta > Pinopsida > Pinales > Pinaceae > Pseudotsuga > Pseudotsuga menziesii. The sequence goes on from LPNX010707451.1 coordinate 179,598, forward strand.
TTATTGGTTCGTGCACCTTATGATCGAGTCCTTCCACATCATACAGCTTTGCTGAGTACCTCATGTTGGATGATGGGGGATGCCTTAATTCCCTCCTTCTAGCAGATTTCATCCCATCGACTTCAAATCATTTATTCTTGGATTGGAATCTAGAGTCATTTTGAGTGCCTTGAGACTTGCAGTCATCAGTGGCAGGTTCTCTCGCCATCGACAGTATTTGGGAATACATCAATGTCCCCTGATCGATGGATCCTCTCAAGTGTTCGACCTCAACACATTTATTCACACTTGTTAGTTTGCACTCTAGTGCCTTGATTCCCATTTTCATTATCGGTGGGTGATCTCGCGTCTGTTAATGGTATACATCAATGACCGGTAATCAGATTATGGACTACTATGTTTGACCTAGACACCTCTATTCGCATAGTAGAACATGTACTCATAGCAGTTTGTGTAGAAGACCTTCCAGATTTGTGGCATATCTTATATTCTACCTACTTGATCGTGCCAGTGTTCATGAGATTTCAGCTTTCGTGACTTGATTCCAGTATATGTCATACATTGCCAGCTATTATGGAGATCTTGATCCATTTTATATCTTCAGCTATTATGGAGATCATGGTCCTTTGTATATCTTCATCATGGAGATTCTGATCTATGTATATTGTACATGGAGATGACCACTTATGTGATATCTTATATCATGCCTATTCATGGCCATTGTACTCTTATGTATCCAGGACTGCTATATGTATTTGCCGTTATGTGCAGAGTTGTATCATTGTACTATGCTGGTTGGGTGGTTGGTCTTCCATTTGGGATTCTTCATCACTCCACTTCTGGGATGGACTTATAATGTATTTCGGCCATCGTATGACCCCTCTGACCTCACACATTAGGGGGCATCTGTTATAGTTGATTTTACCACTCCAAGTGAATCACACTTGTATGGCCTTTCCCCTGTCCCTCTACAGACTCCTTGGACCCCTTGGACCATTTTTTGTCCTTTGATGTTCCCTTGACCATCCCTAAAAACATGTGAAAAATGATGCATGCGACTTTTAAACCTCTAATCGCATATATACGCGGGTTTGACCACTAAAACCGCGTACATCGGGATGTGTACAAAATCCAAATCCTTTTGGAGTTTTCCTTGACATGGATCCGACTCACTTGACTCCTGTACTTCCATATGCCTTGAGATCGCTTGGATTCGACCTTTCATTACCCCTTTGAAAATCTATATACGGAACTCTTTGGTACATCTAAGGCATAAGAGAGAATTGAGAGCAAAGAAACTATAGTCCATTGTTGCCAGAACTTATGCTTGAGTCTGCATCCCTTTGTCCCTTGGAGCACTTTTTTGTTCTTCCCAAGCTTGCCTTTTGCTTGTGAGATTGCTATCGAGAGATGGAGGATTGAAGTGGTGAAGGCCCAAGTGGGGGATTCAGTTTCTCCGATTCGCAGACGTGCCAACAGAGGTTGTATCCATTGTAATCTCTGATTTTATAATAATAGAAATATCTTTTCCTGTCCAATAATGTATGTTTGAATGAATATTTTATCCATTGGATGATTTCAAATGTGTATACATTGTTGCTTATATATGCTAGAATAGATCTAACACCAATATATAGTATGCTTGTATTGTTTACTTATTGTTGAGGAAATAATCTATCAATTCAAGCTGAAGTTGGAAAGCTCAACGGGGATCTACTTCAACCGTCCAGAATAAGGTACGATGTCTGATCCTTTAGTGTTAGATGTTTAATTTCTATTACATATTGGAAAGGATTGATTTTTGGAGTCAAGCTGTCTGTTGTGGTACCCCAAGCCATAGGAATTTCTCTCCGTAAAAATTACATACTCAAGTAGCTACAAAATATCTTTCATTACATTAATCCCAGCCCATACCTAGCCGCAAAAGTCCTGTATTTCATTAACCACAGCCATAACTAGCCGTGGAAATGTCTTTTAGCTTGTTTTTACAGGTCATAACTAGTCGTGAAAACGTCTTTCAACCTATTTGTACAGGTCATAACTAGCCGCAAAACTGTCCTTTAGTCTTCCATCGGCTCGTCCTTTTGTAGTCTTCTTTAAATTGCACCTGTTCAGCCTTAAACTCTTCTACCTGCCTCTTCCACCAAATCTAATCTGCCTTTCCTCGTCGCAACGATCCTCATCGCAGCTTCCTCTATTCTGCGCTTGTGCTTCTTCCTTTGCATGCTTTTCCCTCATCGCGCACCCGCTTTTCCTCTTGCAATTGTGCTTTGGGTTCTTCCTTGTGCACTTTTCATGGCCCAACAATGAGCCATCATTAAATTCAACCTTTATTATTGATAATTATCTAGTTGTATTACTTTATCTCCCAATTGCAAGAGCTAAGCTTGGCTCTTGTTATAATCTAACATAACACTAGTGACGTTAAACCAAGTGTTCATTTAACAAAGGAAATAATTTTATATAAGTCTCAAGGTGCTTTTCCAGGTCTACTATCCTCCTCTCAAAATTATGTATTTTCTCCTTTAACTGTCAATTCTCCTCTTGGATCTACACATTAATGGGCCTTAGGTATTTTAAGCTTTCTCTTTCCAATGATTTACCCATGTTGGGTATTGTTTTCTCCTTAAAGTACTAGTAGCTTCTTCAAGGTCACATATTCAACCACTTTATATCATATTATACATAACAATAAGCCTATATCTTATTTGTCTCGCCAACATGGTATTTAGTGCATACTTAAGGTGTGATGTCTCTATAGTTCACCATTAAATCCTCTTCAATTGTTTTTCATTAGCCGATATGAATTCTTTGTTCTAAAAGGGTTCAAAGGGTTGGTTTAAATTGCTTGTGGTGGCTATACCAATGCCCAATAGTGGGAGACAAATCCAATTCAACCTCTACAATTTTTCCAAGCCTGATAAACAATCCATTCTACACCCATTGGACATCTATTCCAACAACAATGAAGAGGTGACAAGATATATTCTTGTTAATGTTATCGACCATATCTAGGAGAAATTGAATATCTTTATAATTGAGAACCAAAGCAATGATTGTTGTATATAACAATCAAAATTCATAGCAACAAACTATCGTTGCAGTGTGTGGTTTTCATAGTATGTGGAAAGCACAATTATTGTAGTGCAACTACTATGCTATTTTTGAACCATGAATGTGCATATATATCGTTGGACACCAAATCACTAAGGGAGAATGACCCAATCATTGGCATTGGCAGTGAGCAGGTTCAAAAACCTATTTATTATATGATCTATGAATGGATTTCACCATTATGATCCCTAATTAATTTATATTGTTTCCTTAATCTTCTTCCCAAGCTTCATTTTTCTCCATCTCTTGGGTTTGTTTTTCCATCAAGAAAGCATCCTTTATTATAATGTTGTCTTAGAATGCGAACCAAAAAGTGTTTCATTTCGGCTTCTTGTGGCCAAAATGAAACCTTTGGCCTTTGGTTATCAAGTTGATTTGCAACTAACCATTGACTTCAAAATTTTCCAATATTTATTTTTTTTAGTTTTGAAAAAGGGGTTGATATGTTTAATGCATAAAAAAAATAATCCCAACATGGTGAGAGTTCAACATACATGGTTTTGAAATATTTATATATATATAATTATTATGTTAGCATTTATGGAATTTTCATTGTTTCAAAGTTTAGAAATGACCAACGTTTCCAATGGACACTCCTCTCATCATCTGGGTCAAAATAAGGCTTTCAAAAATAGAAAAAAATGTGGCTCGTTATATATAAAAAATGAAATAATCATTAGGGTTTAGAAGGATGAAGGTAAAATTATCCATTACAAAATATTTAATAATAAATAGAATTAATGTGAAACTAGGATGTTCAATGGATTGGTAAGAGAAATAAGAAATGGAACATTATAAGAATGCTCAAGAAGAATGGATATAATAAGTAAAACAATAGATATTGAGAGGAAATGAAGAAATTGCATGAGAATGTATCTAAATGGACGAAAAGGAAGGAAAAAATATTAGAACATACAACCAAGGGTCATTAGGGTGATAGAATATTAATGAGAAGGAGGATCATGGAAGAGACAAAACAAAGAAAAGGGATGGGGAGAGGAAGGAAAATGAAATTGATATTTAATTACCCTTGGGATGATGCTTGGATACATGGTTTTGATTGAGAATTAACATTTAATTACATTTGAGAGGATGCAATATATCATAGATGCTATAGAAAGGTTAACCCTGTCAAGGCTCAATTCATTAGTATCCATTCATAAACATAAGACCAATTTGGGAAATCCTTCAAATGGTGTTGACATATTAGGGATTTCTTGTGGAAGGAAATCTAGTGAGAGCAATTGTGTAAACATGAATATGAATAATATGTTAGTTGAGTTGGGAAAAATAAAGATCATAAAAAATTATTAAACCACGCAGAGGAATCTATTTTCTGATAAGAAACTTTGGATTCCATCCTTTCCAAAGAGAAGATCAACAATCTTAAAAATGGATCTGGTTATGAGGTAAGTTTGTATTGCAGGAATAGATAACTTTTGGTATATCTAGGTGCAAGCCAAGTAGGGTATAAAAGGTGCTAGGGAAATATTATAATTATAAAGGTGAATATAGATGTGTAGATCCCATAAATAGGTGACTGAGATTTGGAGTTGGATGAAAAACATTAGATAGTATGTGCTATGGCACGATATGGATTTTAGATAGAGAATAAAATCTCCATATAAATGGAAGGTTACCACCACGAATACAGATTAACTATTTGTCAAAGGATTGGAGCTATGTGTAGCTATTGTATTTACCAGAAAAGGACAAAAAAATGGCTAAGGTTTGGTTGGAGGGTTGATAAACTTACATATTCCATGCAATAAAGGTATGAAATAAAATTGACTACCAACTATAGACTTGATGTTGATTTCAAGGTTAGAGTTTTTGCATGTTTGGAAGACAAATTTTTATGGATAACAACTTAAATTTTACACCATTGAGGAGTTGGTCGATTATGGAAAATGGGAGGAGAAGAGACCTAGCTCTATTTTTCACACATATCAAGAGCACATTGACATTATAGGGATTCCCAAAACTACATGTGAGACGGTGGAAATGGATACTTAAGAGGACTTTCAGATTATGAGATAGGATGGTGATAGTAGGTCCTTGGTGATAAGGACTAGTGATAGTACTCCATGTGTACCTGGTCATATCGCCAAGAAATATCTAGTAGGTACATTTTCTAATAGCTCAGATAAGTTTCTGACCAAATATAATGGCACAATCACTCCCTCTTTGTCTCATCCTACAAGCTTGATCGAGTACAACATGCAAGTAGAGTTTGTGCAGAATGGTCAAGGGGATAGAGAGCTAGAAATTATGTGTCTTGAGGATCCAAGAGGATCCACAGTAGAGGGATTGATGAATCATAGAGTGGTCCTAGAAACAAATGAATGTAAGGGTTAATTGTTATATCTCAAATCGCCACTTCACCATCCGCGAGGACAATTCAAAAGATAACACTTCAAGTGTCACTGTTCGTTCACACAAAAGGAAATTTATGGATGGAAGAGCCTTGATTTTGCCTGTTTTTATATGGACCTGAACATTCAAGCAAGCTCAATTATTCCCATGCATTCTGAAAATTTGTAATCCTTCAAAAGTGCATATTCACACCCAATGATCATGCAATATGTGAGTCATTTTCTCCTTGTCTTTTATTTGACAACGAATTCAAGAAAAAGTTGCATTCGCTTGTTGCATATATTTTTCCAGAAAACCATTTGTTGATTTCCCTTGTTGTAGCTGTGAATTCCCTCAAAAATAATGAAAAATATATAAAAATTCAGAAAATGAGGGACTTATGGTGGTTTCGTGAACCACTTGCTTGCTTACGAATTCCCCCAACCACATGGTAACTATCCTCATTAACTATAAAAGGAAGTGATATCAAATAAATGGGAGATCTTCTTGATTGTATTGCTATGTTGGAGAAAGTACTTTCCATACATTCTCCTTCCTTTTATATCTTTCGATCTTATCATTGATCTTTGTCCCTGTATGTTGAAGCTATTTACCTCAAATAGTTTCTAGCCTTATGCATGTGGATATTTGGAGTGGTACTTGTGGATAACTTGAGCAAGAGAGACCTAGAGCTTTTATTTCGACAAGGTGCCTAGCAGAACATTGTGTGATTTTGTACGTTTTCTACTATTCAATGAATATTGGACATATTTCCCTTCCCTATTTACTATGCTAGTTATTGTATCATATTTGGATCATGTTTTACTATAAATTGAATTAATTAGGTTCATTTCTATATGTTATGTTTTGATTTCAATAATTCATTTTTATAGCCAAGTTTTTTTGTCATGTCCCCAATTAAATAATTTACAAATAAGACTACTTGCAAATAATGTTCCACCAACCGACTAGTTCCCTAGGTTGAGATGGAGACATAAATTTTGTAATAAGGGGAAATGGGACCCAAAAGGACTTAGTTTACCATATTCACATTTAAATGGGTCACATAAATGATAAATGTTAAGAAAATAAAGTGGCATGGGTTCATGAAGACACTTGGAAGCTTGTGGAGCCTTTGGGTGACTAGATTCCCCACACACTTGCATGATCTTCATCCAAATTCGAACACATGGGTAATGTAACATATTAGAGGTGATGTGGTGTCAAATAACATGTAATGATACAATGAATTCGAATTGGTAAAGTAGAGTAACTCACATGTAAGAGGAAGGGACTAGAAGACAATGTGTGCCACTTGGAAGGAGATTCCATGCACTCTATGACAACAAATAATGAAAGATTATATGATAAGTATGACAAATTCAGACCTGATCGCAGAAATATGACAAATATGAAATTAAAGGGATAAAAATATCCACCAAGGGGTCTAAATTGGGGGTTAGAGGCATCCATTCAAATTGGGGAAAGAATTGGAGCATGAAAAGGAAGAAAAGTGTCATGAGAGTTACTAAACCACTAAGATGAGTTGGAGGAATCCCCTGGAGGGAAATTATACCTTAGGAGGAATAATGAAGTTAACAAAAGTACTTAATTAGGAAGGAGAATATATTTTGAGAATTTTTTAAATGGTCTTTGGCATTTTGGAGAGATTTTTCTTGTCCATTGCACGGTGAGTGTTCACTCTCCCTGCTTGTGAACCAATTTCGAGGGAGTTGGATTCCTTTCCAAGTTGGTTGATGGAGAGTCCATTCATACCCATAATTGGAGCTTAATGAAGGATTTTTATTTTCATGTTGAAGGACCATAGAGTATAATTCTCATCTATTCCCCTATTCTCTCATTCATTCTTCTCCATTCCCCCACACTCTCATGTTGAGGGCACACTTGTTGGTGTGGTGATTCCATTTTGATGAGTATATTTGGTTCCAAAGATGTGAAATATGATGTATGTGTCTGTAATATCATTTCCATATTCTATGTAATTTGATATATCATAAATCCATGTATGAAAGGCTTGCATTCATGTGCTCTTGAATGACTAGTTTCCATGTATTTGGCTTCCATTTTGGAAAGAGTTGTATATCATACTTGTATGAGGAATTTTCTATAAGTTTGATGACTATGGTACAGCCATAAATGATGTATAACTCTATAATTTAATTACCATATTCTCTATAGCTCTAAATTCAAGAAACTCCAGTGTGAAAGGCTCACATCTCCATGCTTTTGAATAACTAGTTTTGATGGTTTTGGCTTCAATCTTGAAGTAGTTTTATATAATATTTGTATGAGGGATATTCTATGAGTTTGATGATATTATGAAAGCCATATATTATTTTTTACTCTGTAATTTAAGCCATATATTATTTTTTACTTTGTAATTTCATGTCCCTATGCTCTGTGGTTCGAAATACAATAAATCCATATGTGAAACTCTTGCAATTCCAAGTTATTAAATCACTAGTTTTCAAGTATTTGACTCCCATACTGAATGAGTTGTCTACCATACTTGTCTGAAGGGATTTATATGGTGTTTAATAATTTTTGGGAAGCAATTTTTATGTTGTATATGGTCTCTATATTTCACATCATGATCTGAACCTTTAACTCTACCTTTCATATGTCAAAATCGAGCTAGTTATGCAATTTCCCCATTATTAATCAATTTCCCTCAAAGTGGTCATGTGAATGTTGCACTTTATAATTAGTTTTCAAAGATAATAACAATGATTAATGATAGAAATGGATGCCTTATATTCATCCCCATACCCTTTTATGAAATTTGGTAGGTTCGTACTTGAGTTGGGAAGCCAATTAGGCCTTCACCCTTTGGGAGAAATTGACCTCAATTTTCCTAGTAAATTTGCATTGTTTCTCCTTAACCCTAAACAAGAATGCAGAGGTATAAATTTAGATACATGGTGTCTGTAAAACACCTTGGGATTTCTTAAGAATCACCATACCATTTCCTTTTAAATTTGGGTCCATTTGGTGATAGTTGGAACCCTCTAGAGTCATGACTAGTTAATCTCGAATTTTTCCCAATTTGTACTTTTCTCCAAAATTCAAAGTAGGGACATTACATTGCTTGAGGAGGGTATTTTATTTTTGTTGTAGGTTTTTGGATCCAGATCAAGGAGATATTTTTAAGGATCAAATTAAAATCTAGGCCCAGCCTTCGTAAACAAGGTGCAATAGATTATTTTCCTTCAATCTTTAAATATATATTTGCTTCATCTTAATTGGTAATAAAGAGCCTAAATTGATTTTAGTCAAACCCTTAGGTGTCTACCTAGATAAATCTAGTATGTTGGTGATATATCCCCAATAACTTGGAAGTTTTCCTTAACAAAATCAAGTGACAGAGCCTCCTCGGATTAGGAAGGGGAAGTGTATTATATCACATCTGGAGCACATGAAGATGATCGTTGGTAGGGATGTGCATATGTTATAAGAAAAAGGTATGATCACAAGGGTTATTCTGGGAAAATTTATGGACAAATTGGTCAAAATAAATACTTCAAAGGAATGGTCGGAAGACAAGCAGAGGCTCAATGAAGACCTCTTTTGTCCATGTATTGGTTTGTGGATGGTTATGCTTTAGAGTGAAAGGAAAGGAGGATTTTTTATTGGTGTTGGGAAAAAATCATAGTGGTGGAATTTGGGACTCTTCTTCAAGAAACAAGAGATCATTTTTAACACTAGAAGAGAGCCAAATTATGTGCAGAAGATTTGGGTTTTGTTACTAGCACTCCCTCTAGAACTATGGCATGGCAACATTCTGGAAATGGTGGAAAATGTTATTGGGATATTCATACCTTTTGAATCTATGTGGTTGGGAAAACTTGATAGGAGGATGACTCACATCCTAGTTGAATTGGATTTATGGGAAGGGCTTCTAGAGGATATGCATATAGAGTGGGTCTCTCAATAATTATTCCAAAAAGCTTGACTATTGGAAACCTTCTTTCCATTGTGGATATTGTCACAAGGTTAGGCATTTGAGGGTACCTTTTCCATTGGAGGGGGGGATATTACAACAATACTAAAAAGGTATGGGTTAAAAAGGATGAGGTGAAAGAGAAGGATTCACTTCCATTTACTTCCAGGAACTCTAGGGATGATTGCGAAAAGGCATACATTTTTTCTTCAAAGGTTGACAATATTCTCTCTGATGCAGACTTATCATTCAATCAAAATGGAATCATCAACGTTGAAGTGGAATTATCATGCTAAAGGTATGGAACCCTCAAATTCCCCTATATGTCTTCTTGAATAGAAAGTTTGTTCCTTGTCCCATTCCGGTAATAAGGTGCAATATCATCTTAAATAAATTACGTGTATTCGGGATAATGTATCCATAAATCATTCCTTGGATACGAGTAATGTTGAGGTTTCTTCAGAAAAGGATTTCATTTTTCTAGACTCTTATGTAGTGATTGTTGGAGGGGATTTTCTAGCTCAATTTCGATCCCTCTTGGAGACATTGGACAAGTCACTTCAAATTCGTTCCTAGTTAAGACTGTGTGAGAAGGTATGGAGGATTTGTTAATAAATCCTTCTCAAGTTCATAAAGAGAACATCTAGAAAACTTCCTTGAATTCATCCTATCATTTGAGGTCTAAAAAATATGAGGAGGCTCCTTAAGGTTTGGGACTAGCTATGGATAAAGGAATTTCCTCCTTTGTTGGGAGGAAATTGCATATATCAATGTATATGTCCAAGACTAAGAAGGATATCATATATGGGAATAGTTGACTATTTATAGAGTCCTTAGACCATGGAAGACGCATAAATAGTTTAACAAATGATTTTTATTTTTCAATGTTAGAGGGGTTAGGGTTTCCCATAAACAATTATCCTTAAAATACATTTTTTGTGTATAATCCTAATGTAGTTATGTTACAAAAAATTATGTGTTATGGTAAAAAGATTTAAAGTTCCTTCTTTTTTATTATTTAAACGATTGGAATTTTTGTACTTTATATGTTGTAGGTTTGTTTGGTGCTTTTGTTACTGGTTGGAATTCTAAGTTTGATTCTATTTCTTCTTGAATTAAAAAGTCATGTATTTTGGTCAACCTGGCATTAGAGAGAATTTGAGGTCAAAAATGGGCCTCAAAAGGACCAAAATGTACTACAAAAATCAACCAATTACATTCTAGTAGATGACATCATCCCCCATGGTTGAGGTGGCATGGCATGAGTTAATAATGTTTATTTGTCACATTTTCTATGGTGGATGAAAACCCATAGTTAACCAAGGTAGTGGTATAAGTACTTTTAAGTCATAAAGTGAAGTACTCACAATAAAAGTCATTTCACACTTTCTCTTAAAAATATTATTGTTATTTTCAAGTAAAGTACTCACAATTCACTTTTTCATAAAATAATATTATTGTCATTTTCAAGTAAAGTACTCATAATTCATAAAAATGTATTTTCACATTTTTTTTATAAAATAATATATTGTCATTTTCATATTTTTTAATTTTAAATTATATATTCACTCAATTGTATTTAATATCATAATGTCAAACTAATATATATATATATATATATATAATCTTGTACTTTTAAAATAAATTAAATTCATGAATGATATTTATGTGAAAAAAATATGTTAGTTATGCATATAAATTAAATTCATTTTTGTTTAATTTTATTTCCAAGTTCAAGACAAATAAATGCTAAAGGACAATAAATTTTGGAGAATTTACAATGAATCTTAGTCACATCATTGTAGAGTTATTTTATTAATTTTATTTATAGTCAATTTAGAAAAGTAACTCAACCATGGTTATTTATATTGTGCATAAAAAGTAGTGTAGGAGGTGAGTTGTCATATATACCTACCCCATAAAACCTCTAACTCATAATATTTTAATATATCTTATATTTGTGTAGTACATCTCTTAGGAGGCCCATTTTTTACCTCAAATTCTCTCTAATGTGTTAAAGGATTTTGGAAAAGAGGTTATGTTTCTCAATGTGTATGGGCCCTATGTGGAAAGAAGACGTTTTTGGGACAATTTGGTGAACTCCAGCTTATTGAGTGGGGGAAATGTGATGTGGGAGGATACCTCAAGGTTCAATCATAGAGAATGTTTTTGGTAAGGTAGTTAGAAAGGACCCTCTTGAATATTAATTTACTCAAGGTTGTTTTACTGGTAGATGTGGAACCTGTCGAGATTTTCCAAACTTGGAGAAATCCCAAAATAGGTAGAGAAGGAATTGCTAAAATACTAGATAGGTTCATGATGCTTGAACCCTTTTCTAATGAGAAATGAAAAATTAAATTAGTGTTGGGTTAGAGTGAGTTTTAAATCATCATCCACTCTTTCTCTGCCTGGATTCAAAGGATTGGAAGCCACCATGCCAATTAAAATTTAACAATGCTTGGTTGTTGGAAGAAGATATTAGGGATTTTGCGATTACAAATTGGTAGTCTTTGAACCCCTCAATTAGTGGATTCAACCATGAAATAGTTTGCATCCAACATTCAAATAATTTAAAAGTATAATGAAGGAAAGGTTTTCTAAATTCGCTGCAAAATCTCATAAATATATCAAAGAGGTGGAGGAAAGGATCAAAACCATTTTTAAAAACAATAATAATGGAATATATTTAGAGAGAGAATCTAAGAGTCTCAAAGATACCAAGTTAAATGAGGAGACAATATGGAGGCTTAAGAACATAGTCATTGGATTAATGAAGGAGATAATAATACAAATGTTTGTCACAAATTTTCTAATCATAGAACACATATAAATACTATATGGGATGTCCTTTATCCAAATGGGTCCAAAGTAAATTCATTTAGAGACATTGTAGAGACTGAGCGACTTCAATTTAAATCACTCTTTTAAGATTCGAAAGAAGCTAATATAGGAGAAATTATTAAAATCATAAGCTTGTATCATAAACTTATAGATGAAGAAATGAACATGGATATGGAGGCTGAGATTACAAGGAATGAGTTGAAGTCAGTACATAATTCATTTAAAACAGGGGAAAACCCAAGTCAGGATGGTCTATCAGTAGAATTTTATCTATGCTTTTTGGACCTACTCAAGCATTATTTGTTGAAAGTTGTTGAAGAGATGATTATCATAGGGAATGCTTTAGGGGCACTCAATACTACCTTTGTACCCTCATTCCTAAGAAATAATATTCGACTTCTTATGAATATTTTAGACCTATTTATTTATGCAACCTAATTTACAAATGGATGTTCAAAATCATTGCTAATAGGTTGAAGGAAATTATGTCAAGTAATGTCTCCGATGAAAATTTTATTTTCCACTTTAATTGTCAAATCCATGATGGAATGGGTATTGCAAAAGAAAGAATGGATACGATAGAGACTAGGAAGTCACATTCACCCATTTTGAAAATTGATCTTGCCAAGGCATATGACAAGGTTAATTGGTTATTTCTCAAAATATTGCTTCCCCAAATGGGAATGACTTTGCAGACTATGAATTGGATCATGGGTTGTCTCTCTTCTATTTAATTTTTTATGTTGATTAATGAGGCTCTTTCAAGTTTTTTCATAGCTTCTAAATCTCTCATACAAGGTTTTTCATTATCTCCATTCCTCTTATTGTTGAGAACAAAATTTTTAAGTATGCTCATTAAATATTCTCGAAGAAGGGGAAGTTGAAGGGGTTCAAGATCTCAAATTATGGTCATATCACACATATTCTCTTTGCAAATGATATCATGATCTTTGGTCATGGCTCAATATCATAGATGGAAAAAACTAAGGAGGTGTTGGATATTTATTGTAAATCCATTAGTATTGTGATTAATATGAACAAGTCTACTATGATGTCCAATGAACTATCTGATGAGGTAAAAATGAAAGATAAGTCACTTTTTCCAATGCAAATCTATGATTTGGATACAGAGTTGAATATCTTGACTTTCATTTAAAAACAAATAGTTATTTCTTTGAATATTTCATATGAATGCATAAGTATATAAGCTAGAATCTCTATATGGTGTAATAGATGGTTATCTCATGGTGGAAGATCAATCCTAATAAAGGTAGTCCTTGAGAGCATTCATGTTTACCGAATGACTATTACCAAGATTATTAAGGGTACCTTAAATAAAATTTAAAAAAATATATTTATCTTTCTCTAGACAAGGAAAATAACACGGGAAGGCATTCCCTTGGTTAAGTGGAAAATATTAGAAACTCCAAAAAAAGTAGGGGGTTGAGGGATAGAAAACAACCACTTTTTTAGCTTGAAAATTGCAACGAAAAGCCTTTGGAATTTGGTGTGCAATGATGTACTATGGCGAAGAGTATTGAAATACAAATATTTAATAGGGATGATGATGGAAACTTGGTTTATAGTGCAAAGGAAATAGGTTCAGGGGGCCTATTTAGTCTATAAAGCTTTGGTATGTGCATTTCCTTAGTTAGGTAAAAGGGCAGCTTTGAAAATTGGAAACGATATGAAGGTAATTATTGGAGAGGATACTTGGATTGGATTCATAAATTATTACAAGTTATATAAAGCCTTGTTGGAAGTGATTCACAATATGGGATTTATTACTTAAGAGATACAGCCTCTCTAGATGACAAAAAATTATGTGCACGAGGTTAAGAGAAAATAGATATATTAAATTGCAAGGGAAACAAGTAGTTGAATGAGATATTTATGTCAAAATGCTATAGTAAAATGAAATCAAAATAAATAAAAGAGAGGATTCGAGTAAATGGTTCAAAAATATAAGCACATGGGACTATACTTTCAACCTAGGGTATGTTGCAATAATTGAAGAAGACATTACTTATGAGAGAGTTTAGTGGTGGAGATTAATTTGGAAATTATCTTGTCCTTTAGAAAAAAGAATATCAATGTCATTGTCCCTAGATAATATTGTTTTAACATGCGATAATGATCAAAAGAGGAGCTAGGGGAAGCAGCTGGTGGGTGGAGTTCTCTTTGACCCTGGAGGGACCATATTGGATTATTTTTCCTGGAGCCTTCGCAATACCTCCAACCACCAAGCAAAACTCTTATTTCTTTGGCAAGGAACGAAAATGTTGATACAAAAAGGAACCACATAAGCCCTCATCTTTGGAGATTCAAAGCTGATTATCAAGGCCTTTAAGAAGAACCAAACCCTGCAAAACTCCTTCTTGGATGGGATCGAAAGCATATTGTTGGAGAATTTAAAGAGAATACCCAAGGTTCATTTTTTCCATATCCTCCGAGGCCAAAATAGGGGCGTGGATGCTTTGGCTAATAAAGCCTCTAAAGGTAACGAAAAATGTCTTATAAACCAGAATGGGGATGAGAAATATGATCTGATAACTTAAGCAAGAGAAGGTTCCTACCCTTTAGTCGAGATAAAGACCAAAAGTAAGGAGGAAAATATAAAGTATTCTAGGTTCCATATTATTAGGACACATGCCATGTTTAATGTGTGTGGGGGGAACAAACCCATTTTTGGTCATCCAAGGTTTAGCATTATGAGCGAATCATTAACTTATCAGGGAGACGGTTTGTTCTACAATTTCATAGAAGGAATAATTAAGTTCGTAATGTCACAAGAGGACGGAATACCAGCCAAGATATTGGGTGATCTCCATTTGCACAAGCAGGAGTTTTCATTTTTATGCAGAAGTACCAGGCAAATTTGATATTCCTTTGTGGGGAGGGATGGGAGAGTCGGGATGGGAAGTGCTTTAATTTTAAAGTGTGGATTTAGCAATATTGTTGTTTTAATAATTATATGTGTTTTCCCTTGTTGCATTTATAGCTTAAATTGGGGGAAAACATAGTTTTCAAAATATTTTTTTAGTGCTTCTCTTGTCCCCATAGTCCTTTGGTGGGTGAATCCTATGGAGGTAGTGGAGAATCGCAGTGGCTGAGCAACTGAGCTAGGAGTTGATAGTGAGGCTTTTTGTTGCATAGGAAACATGGTACATCGAATTTCTAGAGGTCTTTCTAGGATCAAGCTCAATTTGCATGGAATGGAAAAGGACCGTATGGACAGGGAGCAATGTTGGGAGAAGTGGCAAGAGGAAGACAACCATAAAAGGTATATGGAGAAGTGAGACTTCCATATTTAACCGTATTTTCTTAAATATCATTGTGAAACAAACAAATATCAACTAGAGACAACGTCAACTCCAATCGTAAGTCTAGAACAAACCATTGAGGATCTGCAACAACAACAAAAGGAAAAAGACGTTGTTGAAGGTTCCTCCTGCATTCCACATCAAATGAAAACTGAAGATCAGGTTCCATGGTGTTTCCATATCAAGAGAGGATATGTACTGCACTTATATTTTGTTGTTAGGCCAGTTTATTATATGGATTAAATATTGGAAATATAGGGTAGATGCTAGAAGTAAGACTGAAATTTTTTTGTTATGGAAGGACCTGCCTATATGGTTTTTAGACAGGCGTGTTTCACTCCTTGCTTTGATCTTTTTGTTGTAATATTGGGGTGTAGTCCTCTGTTTTAATAAAAAAATTCCTAACCATTTTGGTCAAAAAAATTAATCAAAAGAGGAGCTAGGTAGAACCATGTAGGGGTATTCTTTGCAAGAGTAGTGTCAGTGGACCACTTGTTTGTGACTTGTCCCTTTTTTTATAGAGGTTTGAAATGCAGTAACACAAATTATTGTTGGAAAATAAAAATGGGATGGGATGACTTTGATTGATTTCCTCTTTGACTAAGTAATAAATAAGTCATTCTCAACCTACAAGGCTCTCCCTTGTCTATTTTTCTATGGAATTTGGTGGTCCAAGAATCAGATGTTGTTTCAATACTTGGTCCTCATAATTGAACAAGTAGCACACCAAGTGAGACTATCTTGGGTTGATCAATTTTTCTGTCTTGAAGAAGTGTGTATTAGAGTGTTACTAATATCACATATTAATCAAGAAATACCTTGAGGTTTATTTGATGGAGCAACTCAAGGGAACTCTTATTATTTGGGAAGTAGAGGAAGTACTCTATGTTGGTCCTTTGCATTACTTTTTGATGAAGTAAGTAATTACCCAAGTTTCCAATAATCAAGATGAACTATATGTTATTTGTATTCTACTAAAATATTCAATTCCTTGGATATTCTTAAATTTCAATTCACTAGGCAAATCATTAATTTGTAAAATAAATATAGACCTTGCAATCATGAATCTAGTCCAGGAGGTAATACCTTTCTTTGATTATATTCCTTCCTCTCATATTTCATGAATTCAATATATAGGCATGTAGCCTATGAAGAGGCTTTGTTTTAGGAGGGCACCTTACTTGAACAAGAATTCAGACAGGGCACTCTCCAACCACCCATTGTAAGAAAATTTTAATAAATGGGTCTTTAGATTTTTTTTTTGTTGGTAAGGGGTTGTTAAAGAAACTATTTTTATAAATGTACTCAAAGTGAAGCTCTCACATATATGTAACTTTGAGCTGCTTCTTATTGAAAGTAGTTTCCTTGGACACTACAATAAGCTTGTTTGGCACATATTTAAACTTTATGGAGGTTTGGTAGTTGAATGTATTATATAGTTGCAGCCTATATATGTTTAAAGAATTCAACTTTAGTGATATAGATAGGATTTGAATACATCTATGACATAACAATGTGTATTTTGATTTCTTTCTTAGAAATATCAAATATAATGATTTTTGTTTTGGATTAGAAAAGTTGTGGGAAGAGAATATATCCATTTTGGATCAAGAATAGTAATTATTTCTTTAAGCACTTCAATCCAGCTTTGTGAATTGTATTTAGCATAAACTGTGCACAAAACTCCTATAATGGAATCTGAAATGATTCTGTAATACTAATTTAATCAAAGGAATGGAAGCATGCTTACAAAACTAGTTCAATCAGAACACGAGTTAGAATGAGTCAATCAACCTTACTTATTCTCTCAACTATGGCATGAATAATAATTTCCTTTGAGCATGCTTACAAAACTAGTGCAATCAAAACACACGTTAGAATGAGTAAATCAACCTTACTTTTTCTCTTAACTATGGCATGACTAATAAAAAAACTTAGTAATGTCAAATAAACATCAAATAGATGATTGGTGTAAAAAAAATGGCAATAAATCAAATTTCAAATTGTATTATAAAACTAAAAGTACTAAACACACACACACAAGATGAAGCTTCAATAACAATAGCCAAGTTCATCTAACCCACTCAAGTTGTAATTTTATAAGGACAAATAATGTAGCTAAGGGAAGAAAGAACACTTCTCTCTCGTGTACATAATCCATATATTCCATTATTTTTTCAAGATGTCATGTCCCCTCAATTTGACCATTAAAAGTGTTGACCATGCTAAAACTCCTAGGGTTCAAATTGACATTAATTATTCTTCCTACTAAAAAAAAAATTAAGAATTATTATTGAGGCATGTATTTAATT
The DNA here is from genome assembly GCA_001517045.1 of Pseudotsuga menziesii. Taxonomy (NCBI): domain Eukaryota; kingdom Viridiplantae; phylum Streptophyta; class Pinopsida; order Pinales; family Pinaceae; genus Pseudotsuga; species Pseudotsuga menziesii. The sequence continues at coordinate 197,504 of LPNX010707451.1, forward strand.
TCTATTCTTCATTATTATTAATTATGTAAATTAATGAGGTGGAAATAAAATTGCCATGTTAGGGGGGCGCATTGGGCAAGTCAACTCGCCAATGTAGAAAGGAGGAAACTCTATGAGAAAAGCAGCCAGAGAGGAAAAGGGGAAAGTGCCTAAAAGAAGTAGAAAAGAAGCCAGAGACAAAATCAGGAAAGTTTTGCAAAGGAGGGCATAGTTGCCTCTTGGAGAACTCAGAAAAGTTGTAAGGACAAAAGAAGGAAATTTTTGGGAAAGGAGAGCACGGAATCCTTATGGAGACTCAGTCTCAAAAGCAAGGAAAAGCAGAAAGCTGTCATAAACAAAATCATCAACTATTTGACTAAGGAGGGCCCATTGACTAAATCATGGGGATGAGTTTGACATGGAAACATTTCCACATGGTCCTACATGCCAAATCTCCCAAGGAGGGTGCCTATGTGGCTAGGGTTAGGGCTTCTAGGAGGTTGACTTTCTCTCACAGGTCACCTTTGGCCTCCACTTGCTAAATAGGTCACCCACGATGCTATTAAAGGACAATTCAACCCCATTGAATCAATTTGGTTGACTTTTTTATTGATCTATGCTTATGTTTGCATACCTTTCTGAGTGATGAGACTCAAACACTTGGGAGATGAGGCCCAAGCCTTCCCTTCCCCACTCCTTCAGTCCTATTCTCTTCTATTTGCAAGTATGGAGTGCTTTAGTTTCATTCATTGAAGTCCTCTTAGACATATTTTGCAGCCTCCATCATGTTCAGGTTGAGCTCCAGTGAATCGCATGCTTCACCTACGCACTGAGCCCTTTTTTGGTCATGTTATGGACCTCCTGCCCACCATTTCTAGAGTCTCCTTATGTAATGTTCAGTTTATAATATGATTTTAGATGTATAATAGCATATAAATCTTTATTTATATTTATCAGGTCGAAATAACTATGTCCTTGAAAGTTTACCTTCTTAGTTTCACCTAAAAATCTTGTTTTATCATTGTAATGGGGGGATTTTATGAATATGAGTGCAATAAGGAGTAAGCAATGTTGTGGGAATGATTTGAGGGATTTTATGTGTTCATTGAATATTTAGTCATCTCTTTTATACTTCATATACAGTACATAAGTCAATATGCTACGAATTATTTGCTCTATTTTGTACCCTAGATAGAATGCTAGTTTTTCCATTTTTGCCATAAACTGGATTATGTCCACTCAAATCCAGTTCTATAAGTTCTTGTCGGTCATTGAAAGACCCACCTTCCCATACATAACTCCATATTATTTTTTATTTGGGTTCATACTATTTTTTGGGATCCTCCATTGCGTAGGGTCTCACTAGGCCAAAATTGCCTGAAATTACCAAATATTCCCTAAATCCTCCAAACAACTCCAGATCTGTCATAAACTCTTAAAAATCATATTATATTCTATATGAAGGCCTGATAACACCTCTTTACTTTTCCCCAAGCCCCTGGTCGGAATAACGTAAGGAATTTCCCTAGTTTCACGATTGGGTGACACATAAGCATGGGAATAGGTTTCCGCATAGCGGACTCAGAAACTTGAATGGTCCCTGATATAATGGTGTTATTCGAAAGGAATTAAATGTTATAAACTCACTCTTGTTTTTCTTTCCCATTTCCTACTCCCTTGTCTGCAAATTTTCCCAGCAAGAAACCTTTATTTGCCTAGTCTAAGTGTGCTCTGAGTGGATTTAATTCAAATATCAAAAATTGAATTTAATTTGTAGAATTAGATAGTGTTCAGGTATTCATATCATAATTGGGACATTACATTGGTATCAGATAATGGTCCTCCATACCTTCTCTTGATATTCAACAATGGGTCCAAAATACAATTCTGATACCAAAAGAAAGATCCCAAGAGGAGGAAGTAGAATCTGTGGATGGAAGATTCCATGAAGAAAGGGATGAGAAAGATGAATTCATGAACTTTGTTAAGAACATATTGAAAGGTATACAAGACATTTCAACTAACATAATAAAGTGTGATCAAGAGACCAGAGAATTCCTAGCTAAAGAACTGGGAGTGCTAAAGAACTAGGAGTGAAAGATGGAGAAGGGAGCAACATTGGTTCCCAATGTGAAGAAAGAAAGGTCATGGGTGGATCTATTTTCTCCAATAATGGGCCTCAGAATAGGCCTCTAGAGTATAGATATGAACCTAAGTTGCAGACCCGACCTGCTATGCCCAAATTTGTAGAGACCTCAAAGAAATACCTTGAAGCACAGGCTAAAACTACTGCTACATGGAAGGAGAAATTTTATGTGTATCAGTCATTGAGTGAAGAATGCAGAAGGGCTCTGCCATTCAAATATTTCTATGATACTCAATTTAGGGGGTGGCCAAGAGGAGATGCAAGGAAGCCATATCAAAATTATGAATTAAATAATTCCATTGGGAAAATCACTTTGCCATATTTTGATGGTACTTCCAATTGCTCTGTGGGCTCTTTGATTCAGAAAATGGATACATATATTCAGTTGAATCCTATGGCAGAAACGGATGCCATCAAGTTGGCATCCCTACATCTTGATGGGGATGCCAGTGACTGGTGGTTTCATGGAATAAAAACATTAGGCCATGATCAAGTAGTCACCTATGAGGAGTTCACTAGAAAATTAACTTGACCAGAGAGATCATGATATCTCTTTCCGAGATTTGGCACTCATAAGACAAGTTGGAACTCCAGAAGCATACATCTTAGAGTTCCAAAAGTTGTTTGTAATGGCCACTGACATATCAGAATCAAGGCTGATCCTTTTGTTTACAGAAGGACTAGATGAACCATTGAAGGGGTTGGTGAAGGCTTAATGACCCACCACTTTGCAGGAAGAGGTGAGCAGGACTAGAGACCTGCAAGATGCAATTCTGAGGACCAAGCATCCTCCCTAACCTCTTATGCCTCATAAATTTCAAAATCAAATACCTCTTGTGAGAAACTTTCCTTCCCATGTCTAGTGAGATTACTCCTATAAGGATCGGAAGGGATTGAGGAGGAAGAAGCTATGTTTTTCCTGCCAAGAACCATGGGCTCCTGATCACAAATGTGTGAAGGGAAAAGCACACTATATTGAATTATTTTATGAAAGTAATGAAGAGGGGGTAGAAGAAGTTGAGATGACTGATGGGGAGTATGAAACATTTGAAGAAGAGGAGCAGACTCATCAAACCAACAAAAAAATTTTAGTACTTAGTGGAGTACCCCAATTCCATACTTTAAGGCTAAAAAGAGTACTGCAAGGGAAGAAAATCACAGTCCTTGTTGATGGGGTTTCCACCCATAATTTTATTGATTCAGCCTTGGTGGAGAGGAAAAAACTACCTACTGAACCCTTTGAAGGATTCACTGTGGTCATTCCTGGTAACCATACCATGGAGTGCAATGATGGATTCCAAATCTGCAAGTAAACATCGGTGACTATACTGTGAAAGACAACTTTTATGTTGTCAATGTGGTAGACACCAACATAGTGTTGGGAGTAAAATGGATGTACTCTATTGGAGAGCACTCTGTGAACTACCAGATACCACAAATAAGTTTCAAGGATGCTAAAGGAAAACCAATGGTATTGAAAGGTATGAATACTTATCCCAGCCAAGTAATTTCTGCCAAAAGTATGAGATATGTTATGAGGCATGGGGACATTGAATGGGTTATTGAATTCCAAATCACCACTAAGGGAACTACTGCCAAAGTTTCCTCCCGGCCCAAAGATATAAAAAAAATTGATGCACAAGCATAAGAGGGTTTTTGAATACCTTCCACATGGAAGGCCACCTGACCGTGGCATTGAACAGAATATTGAGTTGGAAGCTGGTACACTTCCAATGAAAATAAATCCCTATAAGCATCCAAATATATTCAATGATGAAATCGAGAAGGCAATCAAGGAGCTCCTTGAGTTGGGCCTCATCAAACCAAGCTCCGGTCCTTTTACTTCTTCGGTGGTTTTGGTGAAGAAGAAGGATGGGACACTCAATATGTGCATAGATTATCGAGCCTTGAACAAGAAGACCATAAAGAACAGGTACCCAATTCCCAGGGTGAATGAGCTAATGGATGAGCTACATGGAGCCAATTTTTTCTCCAAAATAGATCTCTATTCAGGGTACCATCAAATCAAAATGAGGGAGGAAGACATACAAAATACAACCTTCCATTGTCACTTTGGCCACTTTGAGTTTCTGATCATGCCATTTGGCTTGACTAATGCACCAACAATCTTCCAATCGTGCATGATCAAGGTATTCAGTAAACAGCTCCATAAGTATGTCCTTGTGTTTTTTGATGATATTCCGATCTATAGTATGACATGGGAGGAGCACTTGCACCACTTGGAGGAGGTACTCACTATGCTTACAGATCTGTCATTTTTTCCAAGATGTCTAAGTGTGAGTTTGGAATGACAGAAATGTTGTATCTTGGACATGTGATATGCCAAGAAGGGTTCAAGGTAGATCCAGAAAAAATAAAGGCCATATTGGAATGGGCTAACCCAAGGAACCTATTGCAGCTGCAACTATTTTCCCAAATTTTTAAAATTTTGGACCCTCCTTTTAGTTTATATTGCCTAATTTTGTTTGGATTCATGAATTCTGTCTGTTTTCTCACTGCTGCAAGTTGAATTATTTTGAGGACAATTTTTTTCGTGCTTTTCGGAAATTTGCTCATGTCTGAAACTGTTGGACTTTGCCCGTTTGATTGGTGATCTCTTTCTTTCGAAAGTTTTTTCCGTTGTTTTCACCGCCGTTCTAGAGGTAAAGCAAGTTTTTGTCGCTACCCGGCTGAAGGTCTGTTGGAACTTAGCATTTAGTTTTTTATTTTTTGGAGGCCATTCAAACAATGCTTCAGAGCCATCTTTCCTTATGGAACCTCCATTGCGGAAGCTGGACGATGAGTGTTCTGCCGGATAGTTTGGGCTTATCCGATGTCGTGTTTTGACTTGTTTTGCATTTTCGAAAGGTTTTATGACTTTGATCGGGGGTGGTAGTCTGATTTCCTTCCACCATTGCGGCTCTCGAGTAAACTAAGTATCCGTTTTGTAGCCGCTCCACCCGTTGATGTTTTGTTTGGTTTCGCTGACATTTTTTTATTCACTATGGAGTCTGTAGTCTTTTCATCTTCCACCATTTCGGCTGCGTACTTCGCTAACCTCCCGGCCCTATGTCGCCCTAGTCACCAAAGAGGAATCCCTGCCCGATGCTTTAGTGTTTAGTCTTCCGGACACCGATAGGATTGGTGGTCTTGCGGAACTCATTGTCCATTTGAAGCTCTCCGTTGCAGATGTTCCTTGAACTACTTCCTGGTGTTTAATGTTTCAAGCTGTCGATAAGGTTTTTCCCACCTTTTGTGAATTTTTAACTTTCTTTGGGAGGAAGTGGGGTTTTTTCTTCGGGTTAAAGGTTGTGCAACAAAAGCGCAGTACAGGACCTCATTTTGTTGATCAATTTTATTATGGCTGAAAAGATGCATTCCTAATTAGTTGTTAAATTGTGCAGATGGACTCAAAAGGATCTCTCAGATTACTGCGACAAGGAGACCTAACTGAAGGATAAAGCTAAGGAGAGTTGACCGAAGAGTGACAAACAGAGTTTTTCTAAAATCAAATAAAGACAAGGCAAAACCGATGACGATAGAAGCCCAGGCTCAGGAAAGGGCCTGCCAGTCACTAAGTTGGCCCGGTTCTATGAAGTACTCGCTAATCTTAATCCGAAATGTAACGTATTACGCAAATCATGAGCACTGATAAGAAAACAAAATTGGGAGACTAAACGGTTGGAGGAAGCCGAAGAGTCATTCATGGGCAGCCCAACAGTTTGATTGTTCTTGTATAAATATAGGAGATTTAGATAAGAAAAGGACTTTTCCCAGTTAGATTAGTGAAGACATATTGTAAGAAGAACTATTTCCTTTTGCAATAGAGAATTACAGTTTGCCTATTGGAGAAATCTTGGTGGGATGTTCAAATGTTATGCTATGGATTTGTTGAAGAGGAACTATTTTGTTTTCAGCTTTATGTTCATTAACTGTGAAATCGTTCTAACTCTTAGGACCTATGTTCTTATCTGAATGATTTCTAGTTCATTTTATGAAAATTACCACCATGAGTAATGAATGTTGTTCATAAGCAATTCGCTATCTGGTTGTTTAAATATCTTTAATTGTTCATGTGTTTTGGAAGAAATATTAGCTATCTGTAATTTCTCTTTATAATACATGCACAAGATACATTACTCATTAATAAGTGACAATCTTGCTCCCTGGGGATAGGTAGGTAGTTAGATTTAATTTCTTGTTGTGTGTGTGATTTAGATGCATGAGTTTAAGACGAGAGGTAAGAACATGTGCATCACATTGTGAATACTCCTTGCATTCTCTATCAATCTGCATGTTAAATAGGCACTTGCATATCATACTTAAAGTCAAAAATACAAAAATATATACGGTGGACCGGGCCGCAACCGGTAAAACCTCTTATTTTTGTTACTTGACCTATGATAGCCGGACCGCAAACCGGACGGATTCCCTACACCAAACAGGTACAGGCTAGTTGGGAACGTTGACTGGGGAGAATCCCTTGTTGTTGTTGCCTACGATTTTCCAGGCCTCAACAGAACCTCACTAAACTGAGAGGATTCATTAGCCTTTGTAACTACTACTGCAAATTTTTCAAAGGATACTCCCTGTGCACTGCACCCTTGAAAGATTTGACTAAAAAGGGCACATTTAGTTGGAGTAAGGAGGCTGAAAAATCTTTCCAGAAAATGAAAGAGATAATGAGTAGTTGTCTAGTACTTGCCTTGCTGATTTTTCCAAACCTTTTGTGTTGGAATGTGATGCTTCTAGTGTAAGCATTGCAGTTGTCCTAATGCAAGATAGGCATCCTATTGCATTTTAGAACAAAAAATTGTAGCCACATGAAAGGTTGTATTTGATATATGATAAGGAGATGTTGGCCATCATGCATGCCTTGGCCAAATTCTGACAATACTTGGTGGGAGGTAAATTCATTGTGAAGACTGATCACAACAGTCTTAGACACTTCCTTACCCAAAAGCAACTCAATGACAGGCAACAAAACTGGGTGAGTAAAGTTCAGTCTTATGATTTTGACATTGAGTATAAAAAGGGAAAAATGAATGTTGTGGTTGATGCCTCTTCCGTAAGCCCGCGTTCTCTTTGCTGCAAATGTTTAATGAATGGAAGATTCAGTTGGCTATTGAATATTCTAAAGATCGGTTTTCCTGTGAAGTTTTGGATGGGATAAACCACAATGAAGAGTACAAAGTTCATGATGACCTCATCTACTACAAAAATATAATTTTATTAGTGCCTGGATCTGCACTAAAGAGGAAGGTTTTAGAAGTTGCACATCATGCACCAGTGACTAGTCACCCTGGTTTCTGAAGACTTACTAGAAGGTAAGGGAGAGATTTACTTGGAAGGGACTTAAAGATGATGTTCTCATGTATGTGAAGGAATGTTTTGCATGTCAACAGAACAAAGTGGAGCACACACACCCTGGTGAATTTCTCCATCCCCTTCCTATTCCATAACAAAAATGGGAAAGTGTATCCATGGACTTTATCATGGGGATTCCAAAGTCCCAGGGGAAAGACAGTATTTATGTGGTGGTGGGAAGGTTGAACGGGAAGGTTGAAAAAATATGCACACTTTATTGCAGGAACATCCACTATTTCTGCTAGTGAGGTTGTTTCCCTATTCTTCAAGGACATTTTCAGGCTGCATGGACTACCCAAAATTATAATCAGTGACAAAGATAGTAAGTTCACTAGTGATTTTTGGAAGGCATTGTTTGATCTGATTGGAATAAATCTAAACATTAGCACAAGCTATTACCCCTAGACAGATGGAAACTGAAAGGGTGAATCAATGGATTGAAGGGTACCTCTGTAACTATGTTACGAGACAGCAAGGAGCTTGGGAAACTTGGCTCCATCTGGGTGAGTTCTGTTACAACACCACAATTCATATTTCTATCAAAATGACACTTTTTTTGGCATTGTATGGGTATGAAGCTACGACTTTTGTAGACTTAATGTTTGGAGACTGTAGGGCACAAAAAGCTAAAGATTGGTTGTAGGAAAACCAAGACATCTTAAGGGCACTGAAAGACAATTTGCAGATGGCTCAGAACCAGCAAAAGATGTATGTAGATAAGCACATAATAGATAGAGTTTTCCAAGTGGAAGACTTTGTGTACCTAAGGCTGCAACCTTACAAACAGTCTTCCTTAAAAAAGAAAGGGGCTGAAAAAATTCATCCAAGGTTTTATGGACCCTACAAGATTATCATAAAGGTTGGTGAAGTGGCCTATGAATTGGATTTGCCAGCAAACAACAAAATCCATAATGTTTTCCATGTGTATTTTCTGAAGAAAGTAGTTGGACAATAAATAGTAGCTTCTGAAGAGCTTCCACCTCTAGATGATGAAGGAAATTTGGTCTTAGTACCAAAGAAAGTCTTGATGGGTTGAGAAAAGAAATTAAGGAAAAGAACAATCAAGGAATATTTGATACAGTGGAAAGGATTACCCAGTGAGGATTCTACTTGGGAGGGTGAGCAGATCTTGTAGCACCCTGCTTTGCTTCTACTTGAGGAAAAGTAGCTTTGGGAGGGGAGGACTGTCATGTCCCCTCAATTTGACCAATAAAAGTGTTGACCATGTTGAAACTCCTAGGGGTTCAAATTGACATTAATTATTCTTCCTAGGGAAAATTTTGTTAATAATTATTATTGAGGCATGTATTTAATTTGTATTCTTCATTATTATTAATTATGCAAATTAATGAGGTGTAAATAAGCTTTCCATGTCCAAGGGGTGCATTGGGCAAGTCAACTTGCCAAGGTAGAAAGGAGGAAACTCTATGACAAAAGCAGCCAGAGAGGAAAAGGGGAAAGTGCCTAAAAGAAGCAGAAAAGCAGTCAAAGAAAAAAGCAAGAAAGTTTTGCAAAGGAGGGGGCAGTTTCCTCTTGGAGAAATCGAAAAATCTATAAGTACAAAAGTAGGAAAGTTTTGGGAAAGGAGAGCACAGCTTCCTTATGGAGACTCAATCTCAAAAGCAAGGAAAAGCAGAAAGCTGTCATAAACAAAAGCAGCAACTATTTGACTAAGGAGGGCACAGTTACTAAATCAGAGGGATGATTTAGACATGGAAACATTTCCACGTGGTCCTACATGCCAAATTTCCCAAGGAGGGATCCTATGTGGCTAGGGTTAGGGCTTCTAGGTGGTTGACTTGCTCTCACAGGCCACCTTTGGCCTCCACTTACTAAACAGGTCACCCAGGATGCTATTAAAGAAAAATTTGACCCCATTGACTCAGTTTGGTTGATATGTTTATTGATCTATGCTTATGTGAGCATACCTTTCTGAGTGATGGGCCTCAGACACTTGGGAGATGAGCCCCAAGCCTTCCCTTCCCCACTCCTTCAGTCCTATTCTCTTCTATTTGCAGGTATGGAACACTTGAGGTTCAGAAATTGAAGTCCTCTCAAAATTATTTTTCAGCCTCCATCACGTTCAGGTTAATCTCTAGTCAATCACATGCTTCACCTACGCTCTCAGCCCTTTTCTGGTCATGTTTTGGGCCTCCTGCCCACCATTTTTGGAGTCTCCTTATGTTATGGTCAGTATATCATATGCTTTCTAATGTATAACATCATATAAATCTATGATTTATATTTATCAGGTTGAAATAACTTTGTCCCTGAAATTTTACCTATTAGTTTCACCTAAAAAGCTTGTTTTATCATTGTAATGGGGGAATTTGATTAATTTGAGTGCAATAAAGAGTAAAAAATGTTGTGGGAATTATTTGATGGATTTTATACTTCATTGAAGAGTTATTAATCTCTTTTATACTTCATATATAGTACAGAAGTAAATCTGCTACCAATTATTTGCTTTATTTTGTACCCTAGTTAGAATGCTAATTTTAAATGACTAGTTTTCCATTTCTGCCATAAATTGAGTTGTGTCCACTCAAATCCAAATCTGTAAGTTCCTTTGGGTCACTGACAGATGCACCTTCCCATGCATAACTCCAGATCTTTTTTTATTGGGGTCGTACTGTCTTTTGGTATCCCCCATTATGCAGGGTCTCACTAGACCAAAATTGCCTGAAATTGCCAAATATTCCCTAAATACTCCAGAAAAATCTAGATCTATCAAAAACTATTACAAATCATATTTTTGTTGTATGAATTCTTGATAACGTGTCTTCACTTTTCCCCAAGCCCATGGTCGGAAGAACAGAAGGAATTTCCCTAGTTTCACAGTTGGGTGACCCAAAAGCGTGGGCGTAGGTTTCCGCATAGCGGAATATGAAACCTGAATGGTCCCCGATCTAAATGTGTTAGGGGAAAGGAATTCAATGTTCTGAACTCACTCTTGTTTTTCTTCCCACTGCCAACTCCCCTGTCTGCAAATTTTCCCAGCAAGAAACCTTTATTTGCCTAGTCTGAATGTGCTCTGAGTGGATTTAATTCAAATATCAGAAATTTAATTTATTTTGTAGAATTAGATAGTGTTCAGGTCTGCATATCATACTTGGGACATTACACAAGAATTGGGGAAATAAGAATAACCAAGTCCATATAAGACAATCCAGTATCATAAGGAGTATTCCATGTGCCAATATGTTAAGTGGTCCAACCATGACATGCTATAACCTCGTATATATAACATTATAAATCATAATGCATATAAAGTACACCTATTATGAGCATGGAGCATAAATCCCAAGTGATAATGGAGATGAGTTAGACAATAACTCTTTATATATTAGGAAAACCCCCATCAAATAATCCAAGTACATTCATATATACAAATAATATGTTCATGTTTATAATAATAACTATATTGACCTCTATATATGAATAGTATCTCCCACTACACAAATGCACCACTTATTCGACTAACACTATTACATATGCATTTAATATCATATATACTCCATAGAAGCATAATGTAACAAGATGCACGCAATGGTTTGAATATAATGTTTATAAAGAGATTAGTATGCTATGTAGCATTATTATGTATTAATGTCATTAAAATCTTATGAGTTATTATGGCCTGGTTATAATACTAGATTACAATGCTAGACTACACCACTATTTTTGAACAAGTTATGATACAATGTAATTTACCACTTTGAACAACACAATGTCACTAAATCTTAGAACTATGATAATTCTTTTTGTTATTTAACACTATATAACAAACAACCAAATCCTTTTAACAAATTTGAGTTGAATTTTTGCTTTATATGAATCTAAATGTCACAAATTTAATAAATATCTAAACTCTACTCAAATCACTATATAAATAATTGATCAAATAAAATATTTAATATAGATTAATCATTTCCTTTATACATACATTTTACACGTTGTCTAAATCCTCAATTTGAATTTAAACATCCTTTCAAATATGTAACTAAATTGAAATTATACAACACTTAACAATATACCCACTTAAAACATGTAAATCTCTCTATATATAATTTATGCCTCAACTTATATTTATACCACTCAATGTTATGTAGATCTCTAACCCCATTTCATGCAAGTTGTCTTTTAATAAATGAGATTCGAATGTAATTCTAATATGCGATACTCTTAAAATATAGAGAGAAAGAGAATGTAAAAACATAGAGAGAAAGAGAATGTTTAAAAGAAAAGATATAAAATATATTTAAAGTATATATAAATTTTATTTTAAAAATATTTATTATTATTATTATTTAATTTATTTTTAAATTAAAACTAAATTTATTAATAACATTATTTATCTAATAAAAAAATAATACCAATATAAATATCTTTATTGACATAAAAAATTGATATGATAAAATTTATATATTAACTGAAACCAAATACACAACCAATATAAAATAATATACAAAATAAATAAAAATTTAAAATCGTAAAAAATATATTCAAAACACTAAACAAAATAAATAAAAATCTAAAATCATAAAAAAAATATATTCAAAACACTAAACAAAATAAATAAAAATTTAAAATCATTAAAAAAATGCAAAATGTATATACTTATTCCATGTCATTGTCACATACACTCACATCAATTTCAAATTCATTGACATATAATAATCTCTCCTTCTTTCTTTCAAATTTCAAATGATAATATTAAAGCAATACAAATGAATATTAAGTTTTGTAATCAATGTATAATTTAAATTATATTTAAACTACAATTTTGAATTCATTGTTATGTATTACTTTCTTTTATGCACAAAATGTCTTAACAATATACCTATTTACCATCTTGTTAATGTTAAGTGGGAGACCTCTTTTGCCATAATTTCTCTTAAGTTTATGGGAAAGACCAATGTTATATTATCCCATTTTTCTATAATCCTTTGCTGCTTTTGGAAACTGAAAGGAAAGAACTTAATTTTTTTTATGGAAAAAGGAAAGAACTGAATGTGGACATGGACTTCCTTCTAGCAATGTTGTCATGGCCCTATTCAGTGACTGGTCAGAATGACCCCTGAATAGCCATGTGGCACTACCTGGACACTAGCTGAGGGCGAGACCAACTTGACATCTTTCCAACAGACTACGCCTAACATGTGAAATTTACACTTAGTCGTTTACTTAGATTAGCTTAATGTGTTTCATACTTAGTTGTTTTCTTAGATTAGCTTAATGTGTTTCATACTTATCCATCCCACAAGCATAAACAATAAACACAAGAAACAATAGCCAATAATATATGGGAGGGAAGCTCCAACCAAGCATGCCCAAAGTCTTTATACTTAGCAGAATTTTGATTAGAACATTACATAGGACATGGAGGTGCCCAAGTGGCCAAACCCTCTACAGAGGTGTTTGCCACCAGAAACCCCAACAATTACAGTACTTTAAGCCAAAGGCATCTTGTCGAGTTTCACCACAAGACTGATCCGCACCACACCCTTGTCGGGCCTGCTACTAGAACGAGTCTTCATAAACCCCAACAATTACAGTGCTTTAAGCCAAAGGCATCTTGTCGAGTTTCACCACAAGACTGATCCGCACCACACCCTTGCCGGGCCTGCTACTAGAACGAATCTTCTTCCCATGAAAACTTTCTTTTTGTCTGATGTTTCCTAGAAAACTCTCAAGCCGAGAATCCTCTCTGCTAACCTAAGTCTTGTCAAAACTTTGCCCAAGACTTCAAGATTTCAAGATTTTGGCTATGTGTGTTGGGTGCAACTTTCCTACGGCCCACACTATGGCTCCCCTTGACCAAGATTCAGAGCACTTATTGTGATGACTCCTCAACTTCCATGCTTTGCCTTGACACTTTGTCGCACTTATATAGACGTTCACACTGGGTGGGAGTGACCTAAGGTGTGCGCGCACACCCCACTTCTCTAACTGCTTATGCCCACAAGTTGACTTTCCAACCTGCAAGTGTTCCCACTTCTTAACCGATATTCCCAATGTTGGTTCAGTCTGCCATAAGTGTGTCCACATGTCAACAGCCTTTCCCATTTTCCAAATGAGGTGCTCTTTCCTTCTATGCGCCCAACCCGAAGTTGTGGCTTCTAACGCAGTCCATGATCCACATGAATTGGCATCCAACTGAAGTGGTATGTGTTTCCCACATTGCAACCGAATGCGCCGAGACTTTCCATGTATCAGGTGTCTTGATTGTGGGCACACGCCCCCTTCACAGTACACGTCCCAACCATTTCTTTGTTTTCCATAGGGAGCCCACTTAGTTGTCCAACACTTAGTGTATTTTTGCGTAAGTGTCCAACCAACGCATGGCCCGACGTGCTCCCAAGCCTAACTACTTAACTACTGGGGCGGGAAGCTTTCCCTTCATATGAGTAAGAGGATGGCCAAGTTCCCATAGCACCAAGGCCATGACACCCTCCCCCACCTCAAGTTGTTGTCATCCCTGGAAACATCTCCAACTGAAAATTGTCTCTGGAAACCTTGTTGTTACCTGCTACATCGAACCTCACTGCTCAGTCCACACCCTCTGCTTCATCTCTGCCAGTACGCATGGCCTGTCTTTCGTCGTTTGTCCGTCCACTTGGATTCTGCTAGTCATCCATCCCACTGCCCTCTCTACATGAGTCTTCTGCCTCTTGGTGACTTATTGCATCGTTTGGACAAAGCTTACATGTTTCCCCTTAGTTTGGCTTCACTTTCGGCATGCCTCATGCTCGAAGCACCCGCGTCCTTCCCTACCTATGCCAAATATATATGTCGATGCCTCAGCTGCTCTAATCAAAGAACAAGGGTGGATGGTGCTCCAAGCCATCACCCAAGATGTTGTTCCCTCTGTTTTCTGCATCCTTCTTGCTTAAGTACATTAAGAGTGGAATGTTCCCATTGATCATGCCCTCACCTGCTGCAAATAACCTTTGTGCCTCTGGATCTTCCTACCATACTTTCCCATCCGCATATGAAGTTCCTAAGTCACAACTTAGCACCACTTTGCCTACCCAGGTAGCAACGATACATCCATTTGAAACAACGGTTCTTTCCCAAAGTTGCATAGCAGTCGACAAGCTTCTCCAAGTTGTCCAAGGTCGATTCCACTAGCTTCTCCATGGCATCCATTCGTCTTCCAACCGAATGATCGACTCTTTACTTGCTTTCTCTTTTCCTTACCCATCATTCGTACGCTTGTGAGGGTCTGCAACACCTACGTAATTCGTCACTACCATAGACGTGACTTTTCCACTTTCCTACGGTCTCCTTACAGTATGCACATAGATGGGCTTGTCTCACAACAAAAATTCCAAGCATTCCAGATGCGGCATAGGATTATCCTTTTCCTTTCGCATGAACTCCTATGCCAACACAACATCAAAATCGTCTAGCAGAACGATGGTGAAGGTCGCCTCTCCTGACCATTATCCAAGCCTCAGAGGCACCAAGCTGGTCACTCCACCCAACCTTTCTACTCGTAAGTTGGCATCCTTAAATGAATATTGTCTTATCTCAATCCGCAAGTTGAGCCTCCTTGCTACGTCTTCTTTCACGAAGTTATGTGTCTCCCCACTATCAATCAACACTAAGACCTGATGTTCGTTCACTTTTGCTAGCACATAACACAGCCGTGATAAGTCTACATCATGTGTCGTTGACGGTTCCCCTTCAAGGACCGCATTCAACACCTACAGAACTCCAACCGATGGTTCTTCATGTTCCATCGCAGCCAGATTCTACAGTCACATAGGACAATTCTTGGTGTAGTGGTCTTCGAAACATATGTAATAAGAGATGGGTTTAGCCTTGTCTCTGGGTGCCTCTGTGTTTTTGGGCCCTTCGTCTTCACACTTTCCACTCATTTTTGGCTTCCCCTTAGTCTTATTTTTTAACTTTCATGTAGCTCTCTCATTGTCGTCTTCGTTTTCCTTGGATTCCCCTTTCCCATCTGCACGGTAGTCCTATAACTTGTCAGATGTTGAGATTATTGCAACAAGGGAATTTACACCATGGTGTCGTAGATCCCTCTACACCCACGACTGGAAGCCCTTCATAAAATGACAGAGACGATCTTCGTCACTCGTATCCTTTATCTCCAGCATCAAATTAGTGTAAGATTTGATGTAGGCTTGGGCTTGGACATTCCCCACATGCTTGAGTTTCATTAACTCGTTTCGGGAAACCCAACCTTGGTTTCTATGCCCAAACTTCACCTTAAAAGCTTCTTTCATTTGCTCTCAATTCTCAATACGGTCCATAATTCTCCCTCCGGCCACATCTTCTACATGATTTCTCCACCACAACTTGGCGGTTCCTGTGAGAAACATGGAAACAACGTTCGCCTTGGACTCATCTAAAATTTCCTTCATTTGGTCTAAGTATTGCTCCACGTCCCAACAGAAATTTCCTAACGACTTAGAATCTCGTGTACCACCATAAGGTTTCTGCTCCTTCATGTGAATAGTCATGGTTCAAACATGTGTTATGCCCACTTGCCAAATCACGTTTCGATAGCACAATTGTCTAATATTGGTCTTTGATGTGAAGCTGGAGTTGTTTCACAGCCCCCTCAAGCTTCCTAACTCGGCCTTCTGTGTCATCATGCAAAGAAGCATGAAACACATCCGTCGCAGCCATGTATTCTTCCACAACGTCGTTGAAATCCTTCTGCATATGATCCATTTCGCTTCCCATGGTAGCAGCCTTCTCACCATGCTTGTAGAGAGATTCAAAGATCTACTCCATGCTCTTCTCAAGTGTGGTGATCCTGGTTCCCACCTTATGTGTCTTCGACAACAGTCCACTTTCATGCTCCTCACGGAAAAACTCTTTTACATCCGAGGGAACTTCCGGTTCTGCATATAACTCCAACGTATGATATGTGGCTTGCTTAACCATCTTGGGACTTAGCCAATTTACACACTTTACCAAGTGCTTGGTCCGCCCAATCGAACCTGACTTCGCTTGACGTTTTCCTTCCTCTATCGACTTCATCAACATTGTGGCACCCTGTTAGGCGAGCTACTTTCCACCCTGGGCGTCTTCCTAGCTGAATTATCGACTATGTTTGACAAGTCACTTGCAAAGTTACCTTGGTCACTACCCTGGCCAACGCAACACCAAGGAGGTTCCACCGAACTTTCTGTCGGTGCACTACTGCCCAAGCTAAGCAATAACAAGATCTTCTGGAATTCTGTGGCTGCCTTCCACAATCGGCTTCCACTTTAACCGTTGTTCCTGTCGGATGACTCGAGATCCCGTTGAAATTGTCACTACCGACTCTTCGGCAAAAGAGTGGTGAAGAGCCCAACTTAAGAGTTGCTACCAACTATCATAACCCAACTAGACGACTAGTCAAAACGACCCCTGAGTGGCCATGCGGCATTTCCTGGGGACTAAGTGAGGGTGAGACCAGCTCGATAGCCTTCCAAGAGACTACGCCTAACCTAAGGAATTTACACTTAGTCGTTTTCTCATAACAGCTTACTGTGTTTCATACTTAGCCATCCCACAAGCACAAACAGTGAACACAAGAAACAATAGCCAACAATATATGGGATGGCAGCCCTAGCTACGCATGCCCAAAGTCTTTATACTTAGCATAATTTTTATTACAACATTACATAGGATAGAAGGTGCCCAGCTAGCCAAATCCTCTTGTGGAAGCACCCAACTTGCTGCCACCAGAAACCCTAACAATTACAGTACTTTAAGCCAAATACATCCTATTGAGTTTCTTCCTACACTGCTAGGAACTTCACCACAAGCCTGATCCACACCATGCCCCTATCGGTCCTGCTCCTAGCACAAACCTTCTTCTCGTGAAGATTTTCTTTCTGTCAAATATTACCCAGAGATATCTCAAGCTAAGCGACCTCTCTGCCAACTTAAGTCTTGTCAAGACTCTGCCAAAGACTTCAATATTTTGGTGTTGTGTGTTGGGCTGAACACACTATGAATCCCCTTCATCGAGATGCAAAGCGCTTCTTGAATGCCTTTTGATGACTCTTGGACTTCCATGCTTTTCCTTGACAGTTTGTCGCACTTATATAGACGTGCAACCCAAGTGGGGATGAGCCAAGGTGTGGGCGAACACCCCACCGTTCTAACCTCTTCCACCCATAAGCCGACATGCCAACTTGCAAGTGTGCCCACTTCTTAATTGATCTGCCCAATAGCTAGTGCAGTTTGCCCACAAGTATGTCCATATGTCAACCACCTTGCTCATTTTACAAACTAGGCGTTCTTTCCTTCCTTGTGCCCAACCCAAAGTTGGGGCTTCCGACACGGTCCATGGTCCACATGACTTGGCGTCCAATTGAAGTGGTTCATATTTCCCACATTGCAACCAAATGTGACCATACTTTCCATGTATCGAGTGTCTTGAGTGTGGGCACGTGCCCCATTCACGGTACACGTCCCAACCATCTCTTTGCTTGTCGGCGAGTGTCTGATTTCCTGTCCAACACTTGGTGTATTTTTGCCTAAGTGTCCAACCAACGCATGGCCTGACATGCTCCCAAGCCAAGCTACCTGGGTGGGCACCTTGCTCGTCATGTGGGTTAAGAGGATGGCCAAGTGTCCCCAACAGCAAGGTTGTTACAAATGTCGTCTACAAATGCCTGAGATCAGCACAGATTGTACCCTATTACACTAAACCTCATTAACCACATTGGAACATCCAAGGAACCTCAAAGTTTGTAGATATATCAAATAGGAAAAAAATAAATTTCCTATAGTGAATGAACACTCCAAGCATAGACAATTCACCACATTCAAACAATTCTAGAACAAATTAACTTACAAGAAATAAAATGACTTCCGACAGAAAGTATGTATTCACCACAACATAAAAAAAAAATTAGTATATTCCTTTACAATAAAGCACCATTATTGTTGACAATATAAACCCAAAACAATAATTACGTATGCATACTTCTTGGTTACTCATGTAGGAAAAGATGCATACATAGTTATTTAGAATTTAAGCATAAATAATCCAAGTGCAAATCTCCATACTCAACATAAGTAAAAATATAAATCTTATCAATTATCGGCCAAACCATAGAATTACACAGCATTTCCATTAAGCATAAAAATTTCCATCAAATAACATAATGAAGCTCTCAAGCGCTCCAAGAACTTTGTAATTAATATCAAAATTCACTTAAATACAATTCAGACCATACTGCTACAGGTCGTGATCCTTTAACAAATCTTTCATTTGTTATTCAAACATCATACATTCACACTGAAATGTAGATATGACACACAGGACAACCAAACCATAAACACGTTCCGAGACATTACTAAACACATAACAACAAGAATAGGAAAACATTCCAATTCCCCTTTTACACATTCATAAAACTAGTTTAGCCATACAAATTTTCAGGTATAAACATGTAAATTGCATTCTTACATAACAATGCACAATACATAACTCAACTCTCTGGAAATTCCATCCATTCTTTAACTATACAGTTAAAAACAATTCAGACTTATACTGAACATAATACTTACTTGGATGATTTCAATGCAACAATAATTCAAATCCTTCATGAATATCTTGATTCATTAAATCATACACAATAATGAAATGGCTGATATAGAGCAAGATCACATATCTGAATACTTAACAGCTTGAACAACTGGCTACATGTGAGGCACGCTCCACCCAACCATAGGCTACCTTGCTCATAAATCTCTCAGCAAGGTGCCACCCTCGAGTTGAGACTATGAATCCACTAGAATAACACTTAAGGTTGATAGAAAAAGGAATTGGACAGGTGAACAAAGTATTTTCCCACCAGGTTATCTCTCATAGCTTGGCACTCACCAATTTCACACTAATAGCATGGTTGTTTCTTTCTAGTTCCAAGAACTTGGTTTCAACTAGTTCCAAACCAAAAAGTGTAGTCTCTTCCTCGGTATCTATTCCCTAAACACAATAATGAAACGACTTACATTAAGTCGACACTGTTAACTAGTGCCCAGAATTTCTGCAGAGGAAGGTTCACTCATGGTTCAACATTTCACTAATAACTCAATTTAGCATCCTAATGAAGCTCATCCCGGCAAGAAATAAACCTCATTTTACAGTTGTGTATTGCCTTTCTCCATTCCATCAATCATTTGCCTAAGACTTCCATTTTCTTTATGCAATTGAAAAATGGTAGTCTACATGGTAACAACTTTTGGATGATGTAACGCACCCCATTACACTAAACCTCATTAACCACACTGGAGCATCCAAGGAACCTTGAATTTTGCAGATATATCAAATAGGAGAAAATACAAAATTCATATAGTGAATGAACACTCCAAACATAGACAATTCACCACATTCAAACAACTCTAAAACAAATTAACTTACAGGAAATAAAATGACTTCCTACAAAAAGTATGTATTCAGCATGACATAAATTTCGTTTAGTATATTCCTTTGCAATAAATTACCATTATTGTTGACAATATAAACCCAAAACAATAATTACTTATGCATACTTCTTTGTTACTCATGTAGGAAAAGATGCATATAAACAGTTATTTAGAATATAAGCATAAATACTCCAAGTGCAAATCTCCATACTCAATACAAGTAAAAATACAAATCTTATCAATCATCGGCCAAACCATAGAATTACACTAGCATTTTCATTATGAATCAAAATTTCCATTGAATAACACAATGAATTTCTCAAACACTCCAAGAACTCCGTAATTAATATCAAAATTCACTTAAATACAATTCAGAACATACTACTACATGTCGTGAGCCTTTAACAAATCTTTCATTTGTTATTCAAACATCATACATTCACATTGAAATGTAGATATGACACGCAGGACAACCAAACCATAAACATGTTATGAGTCATTACTAAACACATAACAACAAGTCCTTTTTACATATTCATAAAACTAATTTAGCCATACAAATTTTCAGGTAGAAACATGCAAACTGAATTCTTACATAACAATGCACAATACATAACTCAACTCTTTGGAAATTCCATCCATTCATTAACTATACAATTAAAAATATTTCATACTTATACAGAACATAATACTTATCTGGATGAATTCAATGCAACAATAATTCAAATCCTTCATGAATATCTCCATTCATTAAATCATACAGAGTAATGAAATCATTGATATAGAGCAAGATCACTTATCTGAATACTTAATAGCTTGAACAATTGGCTACATGTGAGGCATTCTCCACCCAACCATAGGTTGACTTGCTCATAAATCTCTTAGTAAGGTGTCACCCTCAAGCTAAGACTATTAATCCACCATAATAACACTCAAGGTTGATAGAAAAAGGAATTGGACAGGTGAACAGAGTAATTTCCCACCAAGTTATCTCTCATAGCTTTGCACTCACCAATTTCACACTAGTAACATGGTTCTTTCTTTCCAGTTCCACGAACTTGGTTTCGACTAGTTCCAAACCAAAAAGTGTAGTCCATTCCTCGGTATATATTCCATAAGCACTATAGTGAAATGTCTTTGACTAGGCCGACATTGTTAACCATTGTCCAGAATTTCTACAGAGGAAGGTTCACACATAGTTCAACATTTCACTGCAACTCAATTATGGTTTTTGATAAGACAATCATTTCCCAACAATTATCAATTACCATATTTTCATCTTCATAACAAAACTCGAATGACAAATTCAAAACCCATACCCCCCAATCCAGGCATAACGGTTCACTAGCAAAATTTGAAACAATGGACTTCTCCTACATCTGTGCGAGTGAGAGAGTGGGAGATTGCTTTCAAGTCTTTATGCATGCATGCTTTATTTGCATGGGCAAATTTTCCCATGTGGTCTCTCCCAAAATATTCATGTCCCGTATTTATTAAGCTTTCGTTTAACATGCCACTAAACCTTCATTTTGCATGAAGGATAAATTATAAAGTTCAAAAATATAATAAGGATTTGAAATATTATTAAAACACTTGTTGGATTCAAAGATAGGCTACAATCACCACCTTGGACTATCTACAACCCCCCTTTTCTTCTCACAAGTGGATTCATAGTTCCCCATTCTCTTCAGTGTTTGCTTCAACCATAGCTGGCTATATTTTTATAAAAATATTTCAAAATACAATTTGTTCATCCTTTCAGGCATTTCAACATCCAGATGTTCAAAAACTGGGGTGTTATCATCATTATATCAGGGGTTCAAAACTAGGGATTTGCATTCCCCTCCCCCTTAAATTAAGACTATCATCGGTGTTCCATAGTTCAAAACACATGTTCCAAAATTATATTTACACTTCAAAATATTCAAAGGTATCAAAATAGATACGGTTACCCATCTTGCATAGCTTCTTCCATTTCCCAAGTAGCTTCTTCAGGACTATAACGGGTCCATTAGACCTTTACCTGTCTGATATCCCTATTCAAGAGTGTCTTGATCCTTTTGTCAATATGCAAACTAGATAAACCTGAATTTCATCCTCTAGTTCTTATTGTATCAAAGACCGATCAACTATATGATTAGGATCATGTGCATACTTCTTCAATAATAAAACATGAAAAACATTATGCACTTTAATAGTGGGAGATAGGGCCATCTCATATGCTTCTGGTCCAACTTTACTGAGGACCTCAAATGGTCCACAAAACCTGGTTTCCAACTTCTTATAGTTTCCCAGTCTTAATGAACTTTTATTGCATCTGACTTTCAAGAATACTCTGTCTTCCACCTGGAACTCTACATACATTCTTCCCTCATCAACATAACTTTTATGTCTAGATCCTATTCCACTTTCAAATTTTGTTTGAATTTGGCCACTTGATCTTCCATGTCATGTACCATTTCAGGTCCAACTACCAACCTATCCATAGATATGTCCCAATTAATTGGAACATTCCACCTTTTCCATATAAGGCTTCAAACAGACTCATCTTCAACAATGTCTGGTGTGCATTGTTATAGGGAAACTCTACCAAATATAGATATTCTTCCCACTTGGCAGGTCTATCCATTACATACATTGTAACATATCTTCAATGACTTGATTAACTCTCTTAGTCTGCTCATCTATTTGTGGATGATAGCATGTGCTGAGATTAAGTTTGGTTCCAAATTTTTTAGACAAGCCTTTACAAAAGTTTGAAGTGAACTTGGAATCTCAATCTGAAACAATTTCCTTAGGAATCCCATGTAGCCTGACAAATTATTTCATATAAATCTATGTAATCTGTGTTGCTTTAAATGTTGACTAGATAGGTATAAAATGAGCATATTTTATCAATTTATCGACCACCACCATGATGGAGTCATGTTTCTCTTGGTAATTTAGTGAGAAAATCAATGGTGACCATGTCCCATTTCCACTTTGGAATTGGAAATGGATGGATTAGACCAGCCAGATGTCTATGCTCTTCTTTCACCATTTGGAATTCAAAGCACTTAGCAATGAATCTTGTTATCTCTTTCTTCATGCCCAATCAATAATACTCCTTCTTAACAGCTGTAACAATTTTCAGATAGCCAGGATGGCTTGCATAGGGAGCATTATGCATCCCTTGTAGAATTATTTTCTCCAATTCGTCCCTTTTAGGTAGATAAATTTTATTGTTGTACATGATAATTCCATCTTCCTCCAATCTACAATGCATGTATTTCAATGGTGCATCGTTTGAATATAATGTTATCATAGCTTGCAAATAGTGTTCATCATAACCCAATGCTTCCACCTATCTGCTCAGCAAATATGTTTTCCAACTACTAATGGTTGTAATATCTGTGAGTTGATTTCTTCTGTTGAGTGCATCTGCAACTTGGTTTTATTTTCCCTTGATATGCTTAATTTCAAAGTTGAATCCGCTCAGGAATTCCATCTATCTATCTTGATAAGCATTCAAAATGGGTTGTTCAAATAAATATTTTAAAATGCGATGATTTGGCCTCAACTCAAATCTACTGCCCATGAGGTAATGCCCCGCATTCTCAAGGCATTCCCTATAGCAGTGAGCTCCAGATCATGTGTAGCATACTTCTTTTCATGCTCCTTTAATTTTTGTGATTCATAACAAATCACATGCCCTTATTGCATTAGAATTCCATTGAGTCCTTCCATAGATGCATATGTGCATGCTACATATTCCTTATTTAGATATACAAACTTTAAAATTGGTGCACATGTGAGTAACTTTCGGAAGTCTGAAACTATCCTCACATTTATAACTCCAAATGAATTTCACACCTTTCTTTTGTAAATATGTAATGGGATTGACTATCCTGGAGAAAGATTCAATAAATCTCATGTTATATCCAACCAACCCATTGAAAGATCTTACTTCAGCTACATTTCTTGGAGTGGACCATTTTTGTATATCTTTTATTTTAGCAAAGTCTTGCACGGTCACTCCTTCCTCTAAGATAATGTGACCCAAATACAACAGTTGCTTATGAAAGAAAGTGCACTTAATCAGCTTAGAATACAGATGATCCTCTCTCAATATTTGTAAAGTTACTCTCAGATCTTCTTCATGTTCTTCCTCCGTCTTGGAACAAATTAATATATCATCCAGGAATACAATAATAAATTTGTCTAAAAAAATTTTGAGTACACCATTCATCAGGCACATAAATGCAGCTGGTGAATTTGTCAGTCCAAAAGGGAAAATTGTGTATTCATAATGCCCATGCCTATTCCTAAAAGTGGTTTACTAATATCTTCGTCCTTAATGCGCACTTGATGATAACCCAATCTCAAGTCGATCTTTGAGAATATTCCTGCTCCTCGCAACTGATTGAATAGATCATCGATCCTTGGTAATGGATACCAGTTTTTAATGGTGGATTTGTTCAGTTATCTATAATCCAAGCATAACCTCAAGGTACCATCCTTCTTTATCACAAAGAGGTCAGGCGCTCCCCATGGCAATACACTAGGGAATATATATCCCTTCTTCAACAATTCTTCTAATTTCATCTACAATTACTTCAATTGAGGTGTGCCCATTCTATAAGGAGATTTAGATATTGGAACAACTCCCAGTACCAAATCAATTGTGAAATCGATATCCCTCTTAGGTAGTAATCCCGCTACATCAGGAAAAACATATTTAAACTTCGGTAATATTGCATTCTCTTCGATGGATGGTTCTCGATCAGTTTATAACTCTTAGGCATGGATTAAGTACAACTACCAAACCTTCTTTATACACTTCTTCATTTGCATGGCTAAGATTTGTCTAACATATATTGGTCTTGGAATTCCCCTTATTTGAATTGAATTATTATCCTCATCTAGACATGTAATGGTTTTTCCATGGAAATCTAGAATGACAAAATGTGATTCCAAGCAATCCATCCAATCAATATATCATATGAACCAAGGGGAATTATATCTAAATCTACCCTTGTCTTGAACCCATTCATTTCAAAACAACAATCCTTGATCATTCAAGTGACCTTTTGTTTCATTCCGGTGGCTAACTGAACCATTATGGACTGTAGTAATTTACTATTCACCAAGTGACATCTTTCAATCGCATTAGCATTAATGTAACTATAAGTGGCTCGAGAATCAATTAAAATTAAAATTGGTACATCAACAATCTTATATTCAATATCAATCATGGATGATTGATGGTGTACATGTTGATTATCTAGAGCTTCATAAATTTCAGGTATATTCCTCACTATGTCTTCTATTGTGGTAGTTTTTTTAGCATTATATATGTTGGCCTCTTTGTTACCCCCTCTTTGGACACTTCTTAACATAGTGATCACCTCCACAATTCCAACATTTAACTTGATATTGTTGTATTTTTCCTACAAGATCAGCCATATTTGGTTCACTAGATAGAATTTTCTCTTTCAAATATTTAGTATGGATACCTATAACATGAAGAGGCTTGGACCTCTTTTCCTCTAATATTTATTTTCCTTAATTTTTACTTTTCCAAGATTTGTGCAAATCATGTCTTCCTTTATTTTGTTCATGCATGTATTTAGCATTTCTTATAGCATCCTTCAGAGTATGAGGGGCATCATAAGTAATTTTTTCCTAGTAGTAGGTTGGTAATACACTAGGAAATTATTGGATAAATTTTTCATCTTGTATGAAACCAACATACCTTAGTATCTCAATGAATATTCTCTCATACTCCTCCATGGTCATATTACCCAATTTGAGCTCAAATAACTCCTGCATTTTCTTATCATAATACCGCTGGGACAAGTATTCATGCTTAAAATATTTATGAAACCTTCTCCACAAAATCTAGTTTTCATCAATGTTTTCACTTGCTTTAGTTGCTCCCACCACTGGTAAGTATTTCCCTTAAGATTGTATATGGTGATTCCGGCCTCCTAATTATTAGAGTAATTGTGCAGTTGAAAATATTTCCTCATTTCCAACAACCACATTTTAACACTTTCCCCTAATTTCTCTCCATGAAAAGCAAGGGGTTTAATTTTTTCTGAGTTCACCCTGTAATGGCTCCTTGTCATATTTCCTCTTCCGGTATCTTCTAGATATTGAAACTGATCTTTTTTCAAGTTTCCACTTTATGTGATGGCTTTCAATTGATTCATCATGGGAATGTTTCCCCGTCACATTTATACCTCCGCTTCTTGAGTGATGATTTCTCTCAAATCGTCATCTTCTTAGAGATTGCCCTTCTTCTCCTCTCTTGATGGACGCAAAGACATGCTGTACTTGCTTTTGCAACTGAATCAAGTTTTGTAACATTTGTAGATTCACCAAATTCCATTGTTCTATGTTCTATAGTAATTTTCCATCTATGGTCTATAAATTTTTTAATGTTTAGAGCACTTCCTCTACCTCCACTTTTATGGCCGTTGGATTCCATTTTTTGGGTACTCGTCCCCACTTCCCCATCAAGATTGGAAATTTTTGCTTCATCTTCCATTTCCACTGCACCACTTTCTATTTAATCTGGCAATCTGAATATTTGTCCATTTTGTTAGACACAAAAATATTCATACACACAAATTTTAATCATATCATGCATGCAGTTTTCCTTTCTAGGGTTTTCATTCAGTGTTTTGAGCATAAAGAAATTGATTCATATATAATCTAATTGAATTCTTTGTTCTTGTTGGTCCTAGGAAAAGATGAGAAGAAATAACCTGAATAATTCTCGGAAAGATAAAGATTCTAGTCGCAAGATAAGTAAATACTGTGACTGAAGGAGCTGCAACAAAAGAGGAAGAAACCAAGTCAAAAAGAGGAGTTCGACTTATTTTTGGAAAAGAGTTAGTTAGACTAAAAGCTTGATTTTAGTAATAAAGAATGATTGTAATTTGGGCTGATAGTGCCTATTTTTAGATGTAATGATATGGGTTAAATTAGAAAGACAACTTGTCAACTGACAGTTAAGAGCCAGTCGATGATTAAATAAAGAAGTGAAAAAACTTATAAAAGAATCGATCCAAGTTGTGTGTTGATGACCAAGGAAGGAAGCAAGAGTTGTAAAGCATAAAAGAATCAATCCAAGTTGTGTGTGGATCGGCCATTTGGAGATGAAGAAAGAGAAAGAGACCTAAACCAGAGAGCATGAGATGAGAGAAGAATACATGAATTGTAAAGAATATCTAAAGAAGTGTCTACAAGGTGAGTGCACAAACCAAAGGTGCTAAACCATTTCTCATGCCAGATGAAGAGCACCTTTATGGTTTTTCTCGGATGGGTTTCCACATTAAACCTTGTGTATGTGTGTTTTTAATCTCTGTGTTTATGTCGCGTGCATATCCATGTGAATAAGCTGATATGAATGTGTCGAGCTGATCTATTGCAAATGAACTTATGTGTGTGTGTGTGTGTGTCGCAAATCTAATGATATGATCATATGGAATATTAGTTAACATTAACGCTTTATATTGTTATATATGTTGACAAATCAATATGGTATCTTCTTGCATGAATGTGTGAGACAGAAGGCTATTTCCTAGTTTCATTTGAGTGACCTAATAGTGTTGTACAAGGAAATCCCCCTCGTAACTGCAGAAACCTCATTCTAGCAGTCCCATAAGGTATCTCGGGTGAGACTTCATCTGCATCGCATGTGTTGTCGACGAAGCTCTACTTTTTTGGGTCGATATCTTAGGTTTCGTTGACGAATAAGGAATCTGATCCTGGGTTGTCAGAGAAGCAAGGCAATGGTTCTATAACCCATGAGGTTCAAGAGATAAAACCTTTGCTCTCATACCACTTTGTAATGTACCCCATTACACTAAACCTCATTAACCATCCTAGAACATCCAAAGAACCTCAAAGTTTGCAAATATATCAAATAGGAGAAAAGAATTGTATGGTGAATGAACACTCCAGACATATACAATTCACCACATTCAAACAACTCTAGAACAAATTAACTTACAAGAAATAAAACAAATTCCTATAGGAAGTATGTATTCACCACGCCATAAAATTTGTTTAGTATATTCATTTACAATAGATTACCATTATTGTTGACAAACATAAGCCCAAAACAATAATTATATATGCATACTTCTTTGTTACTCTTGCAAGAAAAGATGCATAAATATTTATTTAGAATTTAAGTATAAATACTCAAAGTGAAAATCTCCATACTCAACATAAGTAAACATACAAATCTTATCAATCACCAGCCAAAACCATATAATTACACCAGTGTTTCCATTAAACATAAAAAAAAATTCATCGAATAACATTATGAAGCCCTCAATCACTCCAAGAACTTCGTAATTAGAGCTCAATTATATAAAAATTCACTTAAAGGCAATTCATACATACTGTTATAGGTCGCGATCCTTTGACATATTTTTCATTTGTTATTCAAACAGCATACATTCACATTGGAATGCAGATATGACACACATGATAAACAAACCATAAACATGTTCCCAATTATTTTGAACGTGTAACAACAAGAATAGAAAAACATTCACCAGATGCGGGTGATCAAAACACAACCTACAGGAGGCATGATAGAGACAGGGCACGTGCCACAACAAGTGGTAGCCCCTCCCTTTGACTCTTCCCTTTTTATGCAGTGCACAAAATGTTCGCACACAAGTTTGCATAAGATTTCTGACCTCTGCTCTGAAAACACCATGGAGAGCCACTCCTCCCTGCTATGGTTCACATACCTCTGGTACTTGGGTGTTCATTACACTTGTGCAATTTTGTTTATCAACATGCACATCTATCTTGCCATCCCCATATCTTCGTGACATCCTTTCTTATACCTATCTACGAGCCCTCTTCTTTGTTTATCCTCCCTCTCATCTTGGAGTTATTTCAGATTGATCTGGCTCGTGTCTTCCACCATGAATTAACGACTTGTGGTTGTTGAAATCCCTTCCTTTGTTGATCATAACACTAACTGGGAATCACTATTTCTAGATGAAACTCCTTCCCACATCAGTGACACAATTTCTACCATAGAAGAATATTTTTTTTGTGAATTCAGACTCAAGTTGGTCCCGATGTGGTCATGAACCACTATTGGAGGCTCAAATTCATTCTCTCTAAAGCCATGCAGGAGAAGGAGAGCATCAATGACATGGTTAAGCTCATCGTCAGCATGTTCAAGGAGGATGCAGAGCGATACCTGGTTCATATGATGGAAATCATGCGTCTTTCTAAGTTGTCGTCCCAGCACCAACAGGTATCCACCAAAGATATGGATTGTGAATCCAAGGAAAAAGTGACTAGAAAATCAAGCTAAGAAGAGGTAGAGACTTCGGTGATGAAATATTAATCTCTGTCTCTTCCTCTCTTTGCTTCGGTTCCCTATTTGTGTTTATGTTTTATTTTTGTATGTATTCTTCTTTTTTTGTCACTCTAATCAAAATGTTGCTCTTGTACAAAGGTTGGGTTGCCGAAATCATGTGTAGATTCTCTGCTTGGATATTGTTATATATAATCCTTTTTTGTTCACAAGTTTACAGTCTGGTTCCATGCCTTGGGCAGACCCGTTTTTGTAATAGTTTTTTACAGTATTAAGTAATAGAAAGGATCCTTCTTATTAAAAAAAAGAATAGAAAAAAATTCTAATTACCTTTTTACATGTTCATAAAACTAGTTCAGGCATACAAAGTTTTAGGTAGAAACATGCAAACTGTGTTCTTACATAACCATGCACAATGCATAACTCAATTCTCTGGCAATTCCATCCATTCATTACTTGTACAATTAAAAATACTTCATTATTATACATAACATAATACTTATTTGGATGAATTCAATGCAACAATTAAGCAAATCCTTCATGAATCACTCCACTCATTAAATCATACACAAACATAAAATGGTTGATACCGAGCAATAGAACTTACCATAATACTTAAATATCTTGAACAACTGGCTATGTGTGAGGCACGCTCCACCCAACCATAGGATTTCTTTCTCATAAATCTCTCAACAAGGTGCCACCCATGAGATGAGACTATAAATCCACTAAGAGAATGCTCAAGGTTGATAGAAAAAGGAATTGGACATGTGAATAGAGTAATTCCCCACCAGGTTATCTCTCATAGATTGGAACTCACCAATTTCACACCAATAGCATGGTTCTATATTTCTAGTTCCAAGAAATTGACTTCGACCAGTTCTAAACCAAACAATCATGTCATTTCCTCAGTATCTATTCTAGAAACACAACAGTGAAATACCTTACACTAGGTCACCACTGTTAACCAATGCCTAGAATTTCCACCGAGTAAGGATCACACACATTTCAACATTTCATTGGTAACTCAGTTATGGATCTTGACAAGATAGTCATCACCCAAGAATTATCATATTTTAATCTTCGTAACAAAACTCGAATGACAAATTCATAACCCATACCCCGCAATCCAATTCAAATGGTTCACTAGCAAAAATCAAAACAATGGACTTCCCTACGTTTGTGCAAGCTAGAGAACGAGAGAGTGCATCCAAATATTTATACATGCATGCTTTACCTGCATGGTCGACTTTTCCCATGTGGTCTCTCCTAAAATACTCACATACCATATATGTTGTTAAACTTTGGTTTAGCATGCCATTAAACCTTTATTTTGCATGAAGGATAAATTATGAAGTTCAAAAAGGTAATAAGGATTTAACATATTATTAAAAAACTTTGGGGGTTCAAAGTTAGGCCAGGGTCATGCTATAAACCCCCTTAGGATATCTACAGCCCCCCTTTCCTTCTCACTGTTGGATTCATAAGTCCACATTCTCTTCACTATTTTCCTCAGCCACAACCAACTATATTTTTATATTAATATTTCAAAATACAATGTGTTCAACCTTTTAGGCATTTCATCATCCAGATATACATCATGATATCAAGGGTTCAAAACTAGGGTGTTATAAATGAAGTTGATAGTGGGATATTTGCAATTTCTTCAAAACCATATCAAATGCACCTATGTTCAAATAGGATTTAATTCATTATAGAATCAAGACATGTCAATTGTCTCTATCCACTAGTCAATTCTTGACTTGATAAAAAATACTCTTTTTAAGTTTAGTATGTTCACAATTCCACTTAACATAAAAACGTCAATGTACTTTCAATATTCTTGTAAAAAATGCAAAACATCCAAAAAATGTATGTCCCTGGTATCTTCAAAAAAAAAATTTGACTTTACCAATGCACCTTCAATAAATGTTTGTGTACTTCTCCACTACACATTGGTTAGTTTATCAAAGACACTTGCTAAGGTCATCTACTCATATTAGTTTACCAACCATAACATACAATTTATGGGATACAACTAGTTTTCAAGCGTAGTGCACATGGTTGGTCATGCTAATAGACAATGAATGTCATAGCTCACTTGATCCTCCTTATTCTAGGTGACATGTTCAACAAACACTCAATCAATTAAACACTTTGAATCATAGTTGATCCCTATTGGTGTATATAACTTGTGATCTAGTTGATCCACTAACTACAAATCAAAATCACTCTAAAAAACAATAGGTTGAGGTTCAGTGGATCAATCACATGTTTAGCATCCAAGTCATCTTCATCTATGAATTTCTTCTTAGTTTAATTGCAACAAATAATGTTGGAGATGCATTGTACCCTTTGTAGGTTCCTAGATCATAGGAGCTCAAGGGGGCTAGTGTCCCCCTGAAAGAAACCTTTGGGTCCATTTGATACTTTTTTGGCCAATGGTTTTTCATCCCATTGTAAACTAATTCTAGTTAAGGAATTAGGATTGTAATCTAAACCAGGTTAACCAATTGGCGTTTTGGAAGCTATAAATATTGTATGATAAACAATGAAGATAAGACCATGAGATACATAGAGGAAAAACTCTTATCTTGGATGGTTTTCTCAATTAAGGATTTCCAGGGTAAATATTTGTGTGATATGTGTGTGTGTGTGCCATTGTTATTTCTTGTGTTTTAGATTTTGTTAATATTTCTTTTCTTGCACAAGTTTATCAAACACTTCAATTAACCAGGAATATGGTTGATCTAGTCAATCTCTACATAAGATTCACCAAACAAATTCAAGTAATACCTAGTTGAATATTAATAGATCCTTGTATACTCCAATTGACACTCTACCAATGCATGATAAGCATTCTCTAAACCTCTCCAAGCGTGTGCTTTCAGAAGAGGTAATTTATATGGACTAGTCAGTGATCTAAGCCATAGTTCAATTAAATGATCACACAATAGCACATTTCATTTATTCAAGCAACCACTGTTAGAGAATATGTTAGTCAACTTTGATGCTCAAGCAACTTGAACAACTCTCTACATATACTCCATGGATCTATATCATATTGTAACCAATTGTTATTCGTAAAACAACAAGCATGTCTTTCCAATCTTCAAATGGTTTTCCATCCTAACAAAAGTCATCTAAATAAAGATATCATTCAATGGAACATATTCGAAACAAGGACACCTCACAATCACTTCAAATCTTGTACAACTAGACATAATACTCAGCACAACATATCAAAATCATTGCAACTTCATTAGATCCACTAACTTCATGGATCTTCTCTCATTTTTGCAAAACCCTTGATCTAAAACCTTATAACTTTGATACTATGTTGGAATACACAAAATAATAGAAGTGAGAACATTAAAACCAAGAAGTAGTGATGGTGTCAAAAGAGACCATTTAATACTTAAGCACAAGGCACATACCTTAATAATAAAGGATAGTAGACCAATCCATAAGATTTCCTATATATAGGTTTAGGTAGGTAACAAAACCCCCAAAGAGTGGGACCACACATTCCATAAATGTAGGTAAAATTATATGTTAATTAATTTCCAATATTAAATTGTCAACTCGGGGCTCGTAAGCTTCGAGGTACAAACACTATATGTGCAGGGTCAAAGGTTAACCTAATATATCCTAACCTATCATAATGCTAACAAACACACTCTAGTTGCGAAAATGAACTACAAACGACCAAGTAAATCTTTTTATTCCTATTTCAAAATACAAAGTGTGCTAATAAATAAATTTTAATTTACCAATTAATTATGTAAACATTTTGAATTGCAAACTTCAAACTAAACTTAAATTAGAAATTAAATCCAATGACAATTTATAAAATCTATTCTAATTTATAACTTTCATATTTTTAAGACAAGTAAATGAAGTACCTAGTTTATAATCTAATTGAAAATCAAACTAGCTTTGCAAATAAAATGCCTACATAACATCTATCTATTTGTAAAAACTTTAAAAAGGCAAAGTGCCTATGCTAATTAAAACCACACCAACTAACTATAAATTACTGAAATAAAATCTATGATAAATCTAGATTTTAAAATAAAACTTAAATTGTAAATTATAAAACAAAACCATAAAATTAATTATAAACTACAAACTACAAATTGTAAACCATCTATAAACTAAATTGCAAGTCACAAGCCTATGTTACAACTAATTTACAAAAGAAATATAAATTGAAAAATAAAAACTACAAACTAAACATTTTAAATCAAACTCCTATCCTTTAGCAACTAACATTAAATAAAACTTTAATCAAATTACAAACTAACACTAAATAATAAAAACTTTCATTAAACTAAAATCTAAACTATATTGGACTAAAATAAACATTAATAAAAGTTATGTGCTAAATGTAGAAATATACTTTATCACTAATTCAATTACACTTCAATGCAGAGTATAAAATATTTCAATTCAGGGTGTAAAACACTTCAATCCAAGGTAAATTAAATTCCTTCAAAACTCAAAGCAGGGTATAATAGATTTATGTATTATAGATTTATTTATTTATAAAATTCACACAATCTAATGTATATAATCAAATGAGATTAATACATACGAAGAGTAAAGAAATTACGGAGAATAATACTATGTAAATAGTGAGGAATTCAATCCACATAAAAAATCACATTCAATCCACATAAAAAATCACTTCTAAAATAATTTTATGCTTACGGAACCTGCATTCAAACCCGCATTCATACCTGCATTCAGACCAACGTTCGAACCTGCATTCAAACCTACGTTTCATACCTGCATTCAGACCAACGTTCGAACCTACGTTTCATGGAAAATCTTGTTTGTTTGTATTGTGGATATATGCCACATCATATTCCCTTTGTCTTCTATATATGTGTGTGTTTTTCCATGTTATAAGGTTTAAACAATTAATTGATTATTTGTTATAAGGTTATGTAATATTTCAAATGAGTTTCAAATTTTTAATTGAAATGGAATTAAAATATATGAATGGTTTTCATGTTGGTTACTTAAATAATTGAATATTTAATTTGTCATGATTCATATTAAATTATATGTGAAGTTAAAATAATAGTTATTTAAATGTTTTTTCCTTTTTAATTATTTTAAATTTAAAACACTATAAATTAGTGAACCAAAGCTTAAGCATTAATTCATGATTTTGATTCGTATATGCAGATATACTGGACAGAAAGAGACAAAGGTAAATTTGTTCATCAAAATGGTAAGCCAAACCAATAAACCAATGTGAAACATGCTATCAAACCCAATGTTGAACTTAGGGTCGGATGGAGTACCGAAATGCTTATCATTTGCACAATATTACATTTAATGCATAAAAAATAACAGGTTAGGCTTCTTTTATGTTTAATGGTTTAAATTGATAAAATAAAGTAAATGATAACTTCTTTGAACATAGATGTACTAAATTATGGATGGATGAACTAGAAAAGTAACGAAAATGAAGGCATACAAATGGGCAATTCCCAACACCATACTAATCCATATAATTAAGATTTGTGATCAAAGTGGAAAAAGTCAACTCCTATGCTCAAGTTGGTTGGTTGGTTGGCTGGCCGGCCATTTTAGTGGATTGCCATCAAAATTGACTTCCTCTCATGTGCTCAACAAGATGATTTAAAAAAAAACATTGGTTCCAACCAGTGAGAATATTTTAGAATATTTTAAAAGAAAT
Source organism: Pseudotsuga menziesii (assembly GCA_001517045.1). Classification (NCBI taxonomy): domain Eukaryota; kingdom Viridiplantae; phylum Streptophyta; class Pinopsida; order Pinales; family Pinaceae; genus Pseudotsuga; species Pseudotsuga menziesii. Next base: position 232,454 of record LPNX010707451.1, read on the forward strand.
TAATATTGATGTTATTCTATACAAACATTAAGACAATGCGGATATGTCTTCAAGCATTAACATGGCGTCGACATTATTACTAACCCAAAGTTTCATCATTTATCTGTCTTTTTAAAACTTATATATCATAACATTTCTTTCAAAACCCATCAATTAAAGGCGATTTATTTTTCTTCCACTGAATTAGGATATAATGGTGAAATTAATGTCAAATAATGTATCTCTAAAACCAACCCATCGTGAGAGGAATGGACAATGATCACGTTGACATAGTTTAATTAGTAACTCTAATGTAATGGCATAATGTCGGGAAATTATGGGGATAACACTCAAGTTTAATTAGTAACTCTAATGTAATGGGCATAATGTCGGGAAATTATGGGGATAACACTCACTAATGATTTACATAAAACCAACGCTATATGCTTGATTTTTTCAAAAGACAACATTATTTTTCTAAAAAGATTGATTGTGCAGTGACTATAGGATGTGATGATTTAATACATAAAGTTGATGTTTTATATGTTTATCAATATAGAAATGTAGTTTTTGACATTTTTCATAACTTTTAATTCATTAGTGAAAAATAATAGTAGAAATATATCTATATATATTTATTTAACTTTGGTTCTACAAAGCATCGGGAGGGACCAAATCTGCAAACTTTTTATCACTAAAATACAATATACATCCATCTTACTAGTATGCTACTTATGCATGCATTCTTTTATTTTTATAGGATGGATAGACACTTCCCTTTAACCAATCTGCTACAACACAATGATGCATGCATTCTTTTTTATATATAGGACAAATGGACACTTCTCCCCCACCTGAGATATAAAAATGTGCCTTCAACAATATAAAAGGAACCATTCACCTTTTCCAATCCTCATTAAAATCTTCCTTTATAAAATCAAGATCTTTGTGCTCAAACACCAATGTATCCGTGATCGATTACTTACACATTGGGTGTAAAATAAGAAATGTAGAATCAACATAATGTATCCTTCATATATTACTTATCCATTGTGTGTAAAATAAGAAAAGTATAATCAACTGATGTTATATAATACATGTCAACGTTATGCATTTGAATGGCAATGTTAAGCATTCGATGTCAAAGTGAAAGTGTGCAAAACCAATGAATTATTGTAAAAATCCATTGTTTGATGAATTTTTTTATTATCAACCTATAATTTATTAATTTATGGTAAAAATCTATTGTATTTCTTAACAATTTAGTGATTTAGTATCATTTTCACCTACATGGCACTTAACCTCTATTTAGATTACCCCGTCGCATCCTTGGCACAAGTTCTATTATTTTTAGATTTTTGTTGTATGAGTTCTAAATCCTAAAAAAATACAAAAGTAACATGTAATCATGTTCAATGAACTCAAACTTAAACAAATACGTAAACAATGCATTAAACAATTTCATATGAAAACAAATGCATATAATGCCCAGTAAAATGAAAGAGAGGCATGTTGTCACATGCCCCAATTTGCAAAAAAAAACAATTTAATGTTATTTGAGGAACATTGTGTTAAATTTTATGCTAAGTTGTAATTGATGACCCAGTGCAGTCAAGAATATTTAATGTAATTCAGAATATTTTATTTATAAATAAATAAATGATGAGACAACAGCTTAGGGAAGTTGTTAAAAGAGTGTTTACTAGTTAATTGGTGTAGGAGACTGGGTGGAGAGCAAACTAACAAGTGGCAGCATCCTCAAACCACTTCCAACTGTTGCAGTTGGCAACTTCCCTATATTTGTGGTCATGATTCCCCAAGAAAGTGGAATCAGAGCAGGTGGCTCATTAAATGAAAACTAACCCAGAAGACCTAGGCATCTCTATAAAATTTCCCATTGAAGAGAGCTAAGGCTACTCATTCTAGAGGTAATCATTCAGGGTGAATGAATTTACTCAAGAGAAATTCAATGGAGGGGATTACTGAAGTGTGTTTGAGGGGTTAACTGCTGAGACTGAACTTGTTGCAGCTTCTAGGCTAAAGTTCATACTGTTGAGAGCGGATTTTAATTACTGAGGTAATTGGACCAGTCAAGTGATAGAGGTCTTAAAGTTGTATTCTCCACGCAGTTCTCAGCCAAGAAGACCAGGAACAAGCTCGGGGGTCCTGAGGAAGCGTTGTCTGAGTGCTCTTTAGGTGTTTGGTTGGGAGGAACAGCCTCCTTAAGCTGTTGTCGTCCTGTCATCAACAGGTTCTATTTTATTTGCTTACTTTCTTCAATGAAATATTTCTTAGTTTCTACTACAGGCATGTTAGTATTTTAGGGTTTATGAAGGAAGAATAACTAAGTAATGTTAGATTTGGTAAAATTATAGATTATGGTAGAAATAGAAATGAATATGTAAAAGATGGAACAGATAGAATTAAAATCCCCAAACTGTATTTTTCCACACCTGAATCAGGTAGTACTCTAGTACAGCTGGGTTGTTTAGCTGAATGAGATGATTCTTTTACTTGAATGAGAACAATAACTAGATTTTACTTCATTTGTTTATGAATTTTACTATATAGCAGTATTAAATATTGTATGTATTTATTTACTTCAGCTAAACTAAACAAAAAAAATAGGCATGTAAGAGAACAGTAATAATATTATTATAAAAGTAATTACAGTATTAGTATTTTGACAAAATATAGATATTATGATTTAACATTTAAACATAAGTAAAGTAAGTAGGCTAGCATCTAAAACCATGTAAAAAGGAATTTGTAAAACATTTTATAACATTGAAATTCCAGACACTGTGTGTCTTTGTCTAAGGCCAAAGGATTCTTCTATAATCCTTTAAAAACTACAAAAAGCACTAAAAGATAACCATATCCTAATTTTCAATTATGCTTCATTAAAACCCTAATTATTTTCTTAACTTAGAATTAAAAACAAACTGTAAAAATTATTAAGGAATTATTAAACAAACAGAGCTAGCATCGAACTAATAACTGTAGGTAATGGGTGAATCCACGGACCTGGGTAACACTTTTTGGCAAGTGAATTTCGGCAAAAACAGAAAAACGCACCTCGGTCGAGGGCTTAACAAGCCCTCGACCGAGGTCTTAATATCTCGACCGAGGGCTTGTTAAGCCCTCGACCGAGGTATTGCGGGCTTTACAAAACCTCGGTCAAGGTATTTAAATACCTCGAACGAGGTATTTAAATACCTCGACCGAGGTATTTAAATACCTCGGTCGAGGTTCATACCTTGGTCGAGGGCTTAAAAAAACAAACTTAGCCCTCATTCAAACAAATGGAAAATTTTCTGTGCCTTGTAGAGGTGTAAACCCTGCCATTCCTAGCACATAACTGAGCGGAGTTGATACCGATAAATTCACCAACGAATCTTCTATCCATTGAGGTAT
>LPNX010707451.1:236126-390114 GCA_001517045.1 Pseudotsuga menziesii
ACTATCATCTATTTTCTTATTATTAAACAGAGCTAAGAGTTCTTTAATATAAATAATGTTATTATTAAACTGTAGGGTTTTTACAATGATTAACCCTTTAAAAGCCAAAACCAAAGTTAACCATCATCCTTAAAAACACCGTGATCTTCCCATAAACAGTGCATTAAAAATCATTATAATACAAGGTATTAATGAAAACATTACATATGCAAATTATGGACAAAATAAAACCAATATTAATTAACCATTCGCAAATACATAATCCTTATTTAAGGATAGGATTATAGCCTTTAGAGTCAAAGGGTCGAATCTTAGGCCTGCTAATAAAACCAAGTATGCACAAAATCTTTTATATTAAACCGTAACAAAATATATTATTGACAGGAGAATTAAAATCCAGCTCACATTACAACCCCGACTGTTTTCACAGTCTTCCATTACTAAGTTCACTGTAACAAACTGAAGTAACACTAGACAGAGTTCGACAAGCCTCTCTAAGCTCAGATTTGGGCTCTTTTTAAAATATAAACAAAATCATTTACATTGCTTAGGCCATAAGGCTAAAACTTCTTATAAAAACCATATTTACATAACAGCTTCAAGAGCTTATGCTACCCAGCACAAAGTATCATGAGGGTTTTAAATAAAACATGGTCATACAATAAACAAGCTATAAATCATAACCAACAGAGAACTGAAGCCGTGTATTCACCCACAGGAACCACTTCCAACAACCAAAACTACATGCAGGAAGAACCCTCAATGGGACCGAGGCTTACCAGATAGAATCCCATGAAAAGACTGATGTATGAGCTCATTTTTCCAGCCCCAGTTTGAAGCCGGTAGTAGGAACCTGCAAAACCAAACCAAAACATCATTTAAACTCTGTTTGCATAAATGGTAAAAAACCCTAGTATGGATAGTCAAATATAAAGAGAAATTGAGATAGGTAAAGTTTACCTGTGAACTAAAAGTCAAAACCTAGAAGAGATGGCCACACCAAATCGATGGAACCGAATCGAAAGGAAAGAACCCTTGAAGTCAACTCTGCGACAGAGAAAGCAAGGAAACTGACTCAAGTTCACAATACAGAAGCCATGGGTGAGCAGTTACAAGAGTAAGACAAATACAGGCTTCATGCTACTTGGAGAAACCAACAACCACACTCGTAGTGTATTCTTCAACACACAAGAGAAACCAAATGATAATTTATGATACCCAACAATCACATTACAGCATTGCAGGCAAAATTCCCAACGATAAAGGAGGTTACAGGCCTCTCATGGCTGCGAGCTCACAGCTCGGCCAGCAAGGAGAAGAACCCTCGATCAAAAAATGCAAAGGAGTAGGGTTTGCAGTGTTATAATTCAACCAACGAATGGAGGAGACCCTATCCACGTGCCCTTCCAAAAATCTCAACAAGTGTGGGTCGAAACCTTAAGTCAGCACTGCACAAAACGTTATAAAAACCTATCATTGCAAATACCATATGACATATGATTGGTAATGATAAGATTCATGCCATCGATTATAATATGCCATGGAAACTAATATAGTATAGGATTAAAAATTATAATAATTGCTTGCCATCATTTCGACTACATCATAGTAGTTGATTGGTAGGTAATACTACCTTAGGATATAAGTTAACTCAAATATTATAACTTAAATACTATTAGGTTATAAGTTATCATAGTTATTATAACTTGAAATAATAATTGCATTATGGTTATAATTTGAATACTATGAACACAACTTGGTTACTATTTGATCCAAGAAGATTTTCATGCTTGCAAACAAGTCGAACAAGTTTGGTATTGTTTTAGAACTAGTAAAAGAAAATAGGGAATAGATATGACATAGTTTATGACTTTTGTAAACTGGAAAATCCTTAAACTTATCAACACGGAATCTTGATGCTAATAAATGAGGGAGTCTTCAAGAAAATTGAAGACTAACATTATTTGGAGAATTTCTCATAAAGAGTCTAATCACTCAATGTTAACTTTACAACCGAAAAACATAGGAACATGTTCCTGCTTAAAGAGTAGGAAACATAGAATATTGAAGTAAAAATAGTTGTGAGATCACTAATCAGTCCAAGTAAATATGAACCAAAACCATGAGCTCTATGCTCTCTATGGGAATTTATAAATGACCATGTACTATAAACTTTTGAAAGATAATCATCATACGACTTAAGGAACCTTGGTAAGAACTTGCTCTTGTATTTTAAAACATTGATTGTGTTTTTTGATGAAAAGTCAGTATGGCTTCAGTTATAAATAATTTCATAGATTCAGAACAATGAAAGAGAATTTTACTTTACCTCCTCGAAGACTAGCAGCTTATTTTAACCTTTTCTTATACTAGCATCTTAAACATGCTAGGAAAGTACTTTTCTCGACGTAATTTAAAATAAAAACCTACAGGATCTTACGCTTACCTGCTAAACCTGTAAGAACCAACAGTCCATTTACGTTAGCAGAACGCTAAGTAAGCCCCGATCTCAAACAAGTTTTCTTACCTACTTGACAAAAGTAAATCATCGGTATAGCTAGCAGCAACTAAATTCAAGTCCTATTTCTAACTTTGTAGAAGTTAAAGTTGTTTAATCATTAATAGAATTAACATGGGTGTTTAAGATTACATCCTTTAGTTATAGCTTCTTTTATTGAAACAAACCCTTAACCTTTGTTAAACTGTTTCATTTTCCGCTAACCGCTAGCAGTTACTTAGCTGCGACTTAAGACATTTTATGTCACTTTAGAAATTTTAAATTTTTACGAAATTTTGACTTATTACATGTGGTATCAGAGCACAAGGTTCAAACACTAGGCCTTAATTAAGCTCAACTTGCTTATATGGAACAGTAAATTTAAATAATTATGCTAATGTTGTTTTCTTTGAATGATACACACAGAGAAATTTGTTTCTGAGTTAATGGCAGGTATGGAAAGATTGCAAGAATATGCAGATGAGGAATCTCCTTACACTGAATGAGATAATCTACAAAACAAACCTATACAGGAAGATATAACCAATAATTCTTCCAAACTACTACAAACAATTAAAGAATTAAAATCAGAAATGGAATCAGTTAAGAAAGAAAATGAGAGTATTCTGAGAGCTCAAGAGGAGCTAAATCATATCTTAATAGAAAGATTTCATACTGAGGGAAAGGGTAAAAGAGTTTATTCTGAAGATATAGGTTATCAACATAAGTATAAAAAGATTAAACGGGTTAAAAATGAAAGTAGCTCATCTTCCGAAGTATATGGTGATAAACATAACTCTCATTATACTAGTGACAGTAGTGAGGATAACCACCATACTAGGAAAAGAAAATACAAACCTTATTAGGAAATCTTTGAGGAGTTCAAGAAGATCAAGCTGCCAACATTTAATGGAGAAACTAAAAAGGGGGAGGAAGCAGAATCCTGGCTATCCGGGATCAAGAAGTACTTCCATATTTATAACTATTCTAATCAACTAAATGCCAGGATGGCTATTTATAATCTTACAGGGAAAGCTGATATATGGTGGCAGGACTTAAAAAGAGTGAAAGGTATAAGAGAGAAAAACATAAATTGGAGCACATTCAAGAAATACTTCAAAAAGAAATTTGTATCTGAACAGTACTATGAAGAAAGGGCTAAGGAATTCTATGAGTTAAAACTAGGTGCAATGAATATGAAAGAACTGAATAGTAAGTTTCTAAGTTTTCTCAAGTATGTGCCATACATTGTGGACAAGAAACCTAAGGTACAACGGTTTCTCAGTTGTTTACCTTATCATATAAAGGACAGGATTGAGTATGGCAATCCGAAAACTCTAGAAGAAGCCATGAGAAAAGCGAATTTATGTTATGAACATAATCGTAAAAATGAGAGTATGGCCAATTGGAAGGCCAAAAGGAATAATAACTTTGATCAAAAGAAGAAAGAGTTTGTACCTAATCAAAATTCTAAAAATAATAACACCAAAAATTTTCCTAATAAGAATTTCCATGGGAATAAAAGTAATTCACAGACCAATCAGAACAATCAAAAGAATAAAGATTCTGCTAACAATCACAGTAACTACACAAAGAACTTTGAACGAAAAGAACCCATAAAGTGTTGGGAATGCAATAGTCCGCATTATGCATCAGTCTATCCCAATCGGAAGAAGAATGTCAGCAACACCCACACAATACAGGAGGAGATGATTGTTGGTGATCTAGCGAGGACAATGCCCAGGATCAATGCAGCATTAGAGAATCAGGAAGTAGACTATCAAACTTCCATGGTGGAAGTGGAAGGTAAGATAAATCAAATACCCATATCTATTTTAATTAATCCATGAGCTAGTTTAAGCTATATTTCTCCTAACTTAGTAGAAAAGTGTAAACTTCCAGTTAAAAAGTTTGCAAGTTATTGGTTAGTTCAACTAGCTACTGGTGCCAAGAGAAAGGTAATTAGCTTTGTAAAGAATTGTGCAGTAACTATGGATCAGTTTGAAACTTTTTTTAAGATCAATGTACTACCTTTAGGTTTATATGATATATTAATTGGTATGGATTGGTTAGAGTAGCATAGGGTGGTCTTGAATTGCTTTGATAAAAACTTTACTTGTATAAATAACGATGGAAAATTAATAAGTGTAAAGGGAATCCCTAGGAAAACAACTGTAAGGCAGATCTCTGCTTTGTAGCTTAAGAGAGCTGTTAGGAAAGGTTGTAAGGCTTATGCAGTAACAGTAACCAATGAAGAAAACCTTAACAACATAGATAAATTAAAATTGGAGGAATACTAGATCTAAAGGAATATTCAGATGTATTTTCGGAAGAAATTCGGGGACTGCCTCTAAAATGGGAACTAGATTTTACTATTGAGCTGGTACCTGGTGCAGTGCCCAGCTCAAAATCCCCTTATCGGATGAATATACTCGAACTAAATGAACTTAAGTCACAGTTAAAAGAACTTATTGATAAGAATTACATTAGACCCAATGTGTCTCCCTGGGGGGCACCTTTCATCTTTGTTAAGAAAAAGGACAGAACTCTACGACTATGCATAGATTATCGCTAATTAAATAAGATGACTATCAAGAACAGATACCCGTTAACTCGCATAGATGATCTATTTGATCAACTACGTGGAGCCACGGTGTTTTCAAAGATTAACTTACAGTCTGGGTATCACCAAGTCAGAATTAAAGATGAAGACATCTTTAAAACAACTTTTAGAACTCAATATGGACATTACAAGTTTGTCATTATGCCTTTCGGGCTTACTAACACTCCAATTGTTTTTATGTGTCTAATGAATAATGTAATGCACAAATATCTAGATAAATTTGTGGTCGTATTTATCGAAGACAAATTAATTTATTTGAAATCTGAAGAAGAACATAAAGAACACTTAAAAATTGACTTGCAAGAGTTACGAGAGCATCAACTTTTTGCGAAATTTAGTAAATGCGACTTCTTTAAAGATAAAATACAGTACTTAAGTCATGTGGTGACTAAAGAAGGAATTTCGGTGGATCTCAAAAAGATAAAGGAAATCGAAGATTGTCCAGTCCCAAAAGATGTAACTGATGTCCGATCATTCATGGGGATTACCAGTTATTACCGGAGGTTCATCGAAGGGTTTTCAAGAATTGCAAATCCGATAACCTCTTTGCAAAAAAAGGGGAAGAATTTGATTGGAATCAGAAATGTGAAGACAGGTTTTAAAAAGTTAAAACCCTTATTAACCAGCGCACCAATTTTAAGAGTTGTTGACCCTAATAAATATTTTATAGTATGTACTAACGCCTGTAATGACGGTTTAGGTGGAGTATTGACTCGGGAAGGACATGTCATTGCTTATGAGTCTAGGAAATTAAAGATTCATGAAAAGAATTACGCAACCTACGACTTAGAATTAGATGTGGCATCATCATTTAATTGGAAGAAAGTTTATCTTAATGACGGATAATAAGGGATTGAAATATCTGTTAGATCAACCTAACCTGGATGCTAGGCAAGCTATATGGCTAGCTTTTCTAAGTGAATATGATTTTGAAATTCAACACATCAAAGGAAAGGAGAATAAAGTTGTTGATGCATTAAGTAGAAATGCAAAGCTGAATTTTACAGCAGCTATCAGCACTTATACAACAATTTTGGAAGAACAGCTTAAAGCGAGAATAGAACAAGATGAAAATTACCTAAAGTTACAAGCAAAAGCAAAAGAAAATCTAATAGAAATTCTAAGTACAGGGTACAGCTTGAATGAAAAAGGATTATTACTGTATAAAGACAGAATATATGTACCTAATGTACCTAAGATTAAGTTATTAATTTTAGACAAAATTCATAAAACTCCTTATTTAGGGCATCCAGGTTATCAGAAAACTATAACCATGCTAAGAAAAGATTATTTCTGGCCAAACATGAAGACTGAACTAGCAGAAGATATTGCTAGATGCTTTGAATGTCAGCAAGTAAAAACTGAACATCAGCATCCAGCTGGGCTACTTCATCCTTTGCCTATCCCTAGCTGGAAATGGGAGATAATTAGCCTTGATTTTGTTACTGGACTACCTAAAAAACAGAACTTAAATGACTCCATAATGGTAGTGGTTGAAAAATTGAGTAAAGCAACTCATTTTATACTTGTAAAAACTACTTATAAAGCTGCAAATATAGCTGATATTTTCTTAAAACAAATTTTTCGATTGCATGGGATACCGAAGGTCATAATTTCAGACCGAGACCCTAAAATTACAGGTAATTTTTGGAGATCCTTGTTTAAAGGATTAAATACCACGTTAAATTTTAGTACCTCTTTCCATCCTCAAACTGATGGACAGACTGAAAGAGTAAATCAGGTATTAGAAGATCTACCTAGAATATATGTAAAGGAGCAGCCAGGTCAATGGGAAGATTATTTACACCTAGTAGAATTTGCTTACAATAATCATTATCAAGCTTCAGCTAGGTATAGTCCTTTCGAAATTCTGTATGGAAGGAAATGTAATACTCCCATCTCTTGGAGTAATCTAGTGGACAAGTTAGTATTAGGACCTGAATTATTGAAGGAAATGGAAGTAAATGTAAAGCAGGTACAAGGTAATCTGAAAATTGCACAAGATCGATAGAAAAGTCAAGTAAACTTGAAACGAACTCCAAAGGAGTTCCAGGTTGGTGAACATGTTTTCATTAAGGTGAGGCCCAAAAAGAGTTCTCTGAGGTTGGGTAGCTGTGCCAAACTAGCACCTTGATATTGTGGTCCTTTTGAAATATTGTCCAGGATCAGATAGGTAGCCTATCAGTTAGCTTTACCACCGAATTTAAGAGTTCACAATGTTTTTCACATTTTTGTATTAAAAAAATATGTACATAATGATACTCATGTTATTAATTGGAATGATGTGTAGGTGGAACCCGAAGGATATTTTCTGGTGGAACTGGACTGTATCCTCGAGCGGAGGGAGATCTCACTTCGGAACCACACCATTGGTCAAGTGAAGGTGCAATTGAAGCACCTTAGTCCAGAGGAAGCCACCTGGTAATTGGAAAGTCATATGCGGGATGCATATCCAATTCTATTTCAGGGGAACTTTGAGGATGAGGAACAAATAACATCGAGGACGATGTTATAAATTAAGGGGGTGTGTATGTCACATGCCCCAATTTGCAAAAAAAAAAAAATAATGTTATTTGAGGAACATTTTGTTAAATTTTATGCTAAGTTGTAACTGATGACCCAGTGGGGTCAAGAATATTTAATGTAATTTGGAATATTTTATTTATAAATAAATAAATGATGAGACAACAGCTTAGGGAAGCTGTTAAAAGAGTGTTTACGGGTTAATTGGTGGAGGAGACTGGGTGGAGAGCAAACTGACAAGTGGCAGCATCCTCAAACCACTTCCAACTGTTGCAGGCGGAAACTTCCCTATATTTGTGGTCATGATTCCCTAAGAAAGTGGAATCAGTGCAGGTGGCTCATTAAATGAAAACTGACCCAGAAGACCTAGGCATCTCTATAAAATTTCCCATTGAAGAGAGTTGAGGCTGCTCCTTCTAGAGGTGATCATTCGGGGTGATTGAATTTACTCAAGAGAAATTCAATGGAGGGGATTACTGAAGTGTGTTTGAGGGGTTAACTTATGAGACTGTACTTGTTATAGCTTCTAGGCTAAAGTTCATACTACTAAGAGCAAATTTTAATTACTGAGGTAATTGGACCAATCAGGTGACAGAGGTCTTAAAGTTGTATTCTCCACCCAGTTCTCAGCCTAGAAGACCAAGAAAAAGCTCGGGGATCCTGAGGAAGCGTTGTCTGAGTGCTCTCCTGGAATTTGGTTGGGAGGAATAGCCTCCTTAATTTGTTGTCATCTTGTCATCAACAGGTTCTATTTTATTTGTTTACTGTCTTCAATGAAATATTTATTAGTTTCTAATACATGCATGTTAGTATTTTAGGGTTTATGAAGGAAGAATAACTGAGTAATGTTATATTTGGTAAAATTATAGATTATCATAGAAATACAAATGAATATGTAAAAGATGGAACAGATAGAATTAAAATCCCCAAACTGTATTTTTCCACACCTGACTCAGGTAGTACTCTAGTACAGTTGGGTTGTTTATGTGAATGAGATGATTCTTTTACTTGAATGAGAATAGTAACTAGATTTTACTTCATTTGTTTATGAATTTTACTATATAGCAGTATTAAATATTGTTTGTATTTATTTACTTTAGCTAAACTAAACAAAAAAAAATAGGTATGTAAGAGAACAGTAATAATATTATTATAAAAGTAATTCCAGTATTAGGATTCTCACAAAATATAGATATTATGGTTTAGCATTTAAACATAAGTAAAGTAAGTAGGCTAGCATCTAAAACCATGTAAAAAGGAATTTGTAAAACCTTTTATAACATTGAAATTCCAGACACTGTGTGTCTTTGTCTAAGGCCAAAGGATTCTTCTATAATCCTTTAAAAACTACAAAAAGCACTAAAAGATAACCATATCCTAATTTTCAAGTATGATGCATTAAAACCCTAATTATTTGCTTAACTAAGAATTAAAATCTATAAAAAATATTAAAGAATTATTAAACAAACAGAGCTAGCATCGAACTAATAACTCTAGGTAATACTATCATCTATTTTCTTATTATTAAACAGAGCTAAGAGTTCTTTAATATAAATAGGGTTATTATTAAACTATAGGGTTTTTACAATGATTAACCCTTTAAAAGCCAAAACCAGAGTTAACCATCATCCTTAAAAACATAGTGATCTTCCCATAAACAATGCATTAAAAATCATTATAATACAGGGTATTAATGAAAACATTACATATGCAAATTATGGACAAAATAAAACCAATATTAATTAACCATTCGCAAATACAGAATCCTTATTTAAGGATAGGCTTATAGCCTTTAGAGTCGAAGGGTCGAATCCTAGGCCTGCTAATAAAACCAAGTAAGCACAAAATCTTATATTAAACCGTAACAAAATATATTATTGACAGGATAATTAAAATCCATCTCACATTACAACCCCGACTGTTTGTTACTAAGTTCACTGTAACAAACTGAAGTAACACTAGACAGAGGTCAACAAGCCTCTCTGAGCTCAGAGATGGGCTCTTTTTAAAATATAAACAAAATCATTTACATTCATTAGGCCATAAGGCTAAAACTTCTTATAAAAACCATATTTACATCACGGCTTCAAGAGCCTGTGTTACCCAGCACGAAGTATCATGAGGGTTTTAAATACAACATGGTCATACAATAAACCAGCTATAAATCATAACCAACAAAGAACCGAAGCCGTGTATTCACCCATATGAACCACTTCCAACATCCAAAACTGCATGCAGGAAGAACCCTCGATGGGACTGGGGCTTACCAGATGGAAGCCCACGAAAAGACTAATGTATGAGCTCGTTTTTCCACCCATAGTTTGAAGCCGGTAGCAGGAACCTGCAAAACCAAACCAAAACATCATTTAAACTCTGTTTGCATAAATGGTAAAAGACCCTAGTATGGATAATCAAATATAAAGAGAAGTCGAGATAGGTAAAGTTTATCTGTGAACTGAAAGTCGAAACCAAGAAGAGATGGCCACACCTGATCGACGGCACCGAACCAAAAGGAAAGAATACTTGAAGTCAACTCTGCGACAGAGAAAGCAAGGAAACCGACTCAAGTTCACAATGCAGAAGCCATGGGTGAGCAATTATAGGAGTAAGACAAATACAGGCTTCGGGCTACTTGGAGAAACCAACAACCACACTTGTAGTGTATTCTTCAACACACAGGAGAAACCAAATGATAATTTACGATACCCAATAGTCACATTACAGCATTGCAGGCGAAATGCCCAACGATAAAGGAGGTTACAGGCCTCTCATGGCCGCAAGCTCACAGCTCGGCCAGCAAGGAGAAGAACCCTTGATCAAAAAATGCAAAGGAGTAGGGTTTGCAGTGTTATAATTCAACCAACGAATGGAGGAGACCCTATCCACGTTCCCTTCCAAAAATATCAACAAGTGTGGGTTGAAACCTTAAGTCAGCACTGCACAAAACGTTATAAAAACCTATCATTGCAAATACCATATGACATATGATTGGTAATGATAAGATTCATGCCATCGATTATAATATGCCATGGAAACTAATATAGTATAGGATTAAAACTTATAAGAATTGCTTGCCATTATTTCGACTACATCATAGTAGTTGATTGGTAGGTAATACTACCTTAGGATATAAGTTAACTCAAATATTATAACTTAAATACTATTAGGTTATAAGTTATCATATTTATTATAACTTGAAATAATAATTGTATTATGGTTATAATTTGAATACTATGAACACAACTTGGTTACTATTTGATCCAAGAATATTTTCATGCTTGCAAACAAGTCGAACAAGTTTGGTATTGTTTTAGAACTAGTAAAAGAAAATAGGGAATCGATATGACATAGTTTATGACTTTTGTAAACTGGAAAAGCCTTAAACTTCTCAACACATAATCTTGATGCTAATAAATGAGGGAGTCTTCAAGAAAACTGAAGACTAACATTATTTGGAGAATTTCTCATAAAGAGTCTAATCACTCATTGTTAACTTTACAACCGAAAAACATAGGAACGTGTTCCTGCTTAAAGAGTAGGACACATAGAATATTGAAGTAAAAATAGTTGTGAGATCACTAATCAGTCCAAGTAAATATGAACCAAAACCATGAGCTCTATGCTCTCTATGGGAATTTATAAATGACCATGTACTATAAACTTTTGAAAGATAATCAGCATACGACTGAAGGAACCTTGGTAAGAACTTGCTCTTGTATTTTAAAACATTGATTGTGTTTTTTGATGAAAAGTTAGTAGGGCTTCAGTTATAAATACTTTCATAGATTCAGAACAATGAAAGAGAATTTTACTTTACCTCCTCGAAGACTAGCAGCTTATTTTAACCTTTTCTTATATTAGCATATTAAACATGCTAGGAAAGTACTTTTCTCAACGTAATTTAAAATAAACACCTACACGATCTTACGCTTACCTACTAAACCTGTAAGAACCAACAATCCATTTGAGTTAGCAGAACGCTAAGTAATCCCCGATCTCAAACAAGTTTTCTTACCTACTTGACAAAAGTAAATCATCATTATATCTAGCAGCAACTAAATTCAAGTCCTATTTCTAACTCTATAGAAGTTAAAGTTGTTTAATCATGAATAGAATTAACACAGGTGTTTAAGATTACATCCTTTAGTTACAGCTTCTTTTATTGAAACAAACCCTTAACCTTTGTTAAACTGTTTCATTTTCCGCTAACTGCTAGCAGTTACTTAGCTGCGACTTAAGACATTTTATGTCACTTTAAAAATTTTAAATTTTTACGAAATTTTGGGTTATTGCACATGTGATGCTTTAATATTTATTTTTCCACCTAAAAGAAAACATACTTTATATTCACTCGAATCAATTTAATTTTTACATCATCATTTTTACCACAAATTCATATCATAGTGCTTATCGAGTACCTACCATTACATAAAAACCATATTTTGATTGTTTATACTTCCTATCATTATTAATTATATATTTCAATAACATCCTTCCATAAAAAACGGAAAATGGAGAAAAAAAATCTACCAAAACCAATGAAACAACCGAACACTAGTCCTTAGAATATTTGAATAGTCTCAACACCCGTCACCCTACCCTACACTGTCTCTTCAACATAAATTATTCCTTCCGGGAAAGTCAAATATTTCTTAGATAAAACATTTGTTTCCTTATTCAATTCCATGTCTATGTGCTTAAAAGTAACATCTGCAAATGTCTCCTGGATATATGTAATTCGATCCTTCCACCAATCCAAAAGGGAAATTTGCAGGAAACATTTATTTAATGCCCAGACAACAACAACCTTTGATGCACCCGCCACCTGTAAATGGGAGATGTGATTCTTATGAGAAACAAAAAAGAAGATCCCACAATGCCTTCAATTCTATCGTAGTATTTGAGCTTGGGCCATAACTCATCCACATCCTATAGAAAATACTATCCTCCAAAACCAAAAACATCCCAACATCTCCCCCCTCTCCTGGGAATTTTAAGAAGCACTGTTAAAAAAAAAACCTTGAGGAATATCATTTGTTAAAATGGGGGTAGTAAAAGATCTAGTTTTCATGGTATGGGATTCCTAATCGATTCTTCATATGACCCAATTATTGCTAACACTACTTTATGAACATCTAAAGGAGCATTTTCAAACAAAACCGTTATTCTTGTGTTTCTCAATATTCCAATAAATGAAACTCAGCAGAGTCTTATCAGTTGGAACAACAACTATGAGTCTTATGCGATGATTTAATATACACAATATGTTTTTACATCCATTCATATGATAGTACAATTTTGTGTCTCATTCATATGATGATATATGTTTGTGTGTGATCCTAAAGTGACAAGATTCACTAACACTTGAATTTGCATATAAATTCTTAAACCAATTAACTTGTAAAAATGCTTTAAATAACAAGCTTATTAAAGGCTTAAAAATAACTAAAAGAATATAAATGAACAAGTGATGCAAACCATAATAGTGTGGACATTGTATGATAACGGAGTTCGCCCCTAATGGAATACGTCTCTGAGTCCAGCTCCAATAAGGACTGATCTTATTAGTCTACAAAAATATTTGAACAGGTACAAATTCCTTCATCCTTCAAGCTGCGTCAAAAAGAGACTTAGGCTTCAACAATGAAGTCCTCTCACTCTCCAAAAAATATCAAGAGTGACTAAAAAGCCTCTTACAAAAATAATCAAAGCTTACAAATCCTTAACAAATGCATAATGGTATCTCACCATTCTCTCCTCAAAATCTTTCAAATTTCCTTTGGAAAAATACATTGATTTATATAGCCCAAGGTATATAACCCATCACCACATTCCATGGGATTTTATCCAAATTAAAATGGATAAAATATAAATTTTAGTCCCAAAATATATGGTAATCACCAAAATATATGATAAGTTAAAATCATATTTAAAAAAACAATGCAAAGAATGTAACATTTGGCATAGGTGCACATATACTTAGCGATTAAGTCCTCCCCAAATCAAATTTAAAACAAACTATGTGCACATCCCTTAACAAGTGGTGTGCTTGGCATGTTGGTTGAAAATGTTGGCACTGTTGGGAGGAGGTCATGGGTTCAAACTTGTGGACCTCTCCTCCTATTGCAATTTTGTGTTGGCATATTACATGTGGTTCTTGTTTGGTTCTGCGCCGATTCTATGGTTATATAATACAAATTTTAAATATAGAATACAGGGATGAGGGCTAAGCCCTCGGCCCTACCTTTTTCCCCAATAAGAATTCCATGCAACTTTAAATAGAACTTGTAATCTATATGGTTAAGAAACATCGACACATTTTTCCCCAATAAGCATTCCATACAACTTTAAATAGAACCTGTAATCTATATAGTTAAGAAACATCGATAGGAATAATGGATAGGAGGATTATGTGGATTCCTTGGCAGAGAGTAGGTCGATGGTTTGATTCCCTTTCCTGACTTATTTTTTGGTGAACAAAACCATAGTGTGGCCAATCAGATTCCTACATGGTGGCCAAATGTACCATAAACCTGCCACTTGTCATCCTTTACCGGTCCACCACACCTTCCAATTGGGCTATAACCTACTAGGTGTCGCTTTTTGAATGTGTCAAATTAGTAGCATATAGGCTACGTGTCACCCTTATAGTGGTGCCATGTGGCACCCCATTTTTGCCAAATTTTACCTGTTTTGCCAAAAATTCAGAACATGGTATATTTCAATTCTAGAGTTTGTTTGAAGTGAACATCGATGCATTTTTCCCCAATAAGCATTCCATACAACTTTAAATAGAACCTGTAATATATATAGTTAAGAAACATCAATAGGAATAATGGATAGGAGGATTATGTGGATTCCTTGGTAGAGAGTAGGTCGATGGTTTGATTCCCTTTCCTGACTTATTTTTTGGTGAACAAAACCATATTGTGGCCAATCAGATTGCTACATGGTGGCCACATGTACCATAAACCTGCCACTTGTCATCCTTTACCGGTCCACAACACCTGCCAATTGGACTATAACCTACTAGGTGTCGCTTTTTGAATGTGTCATGTTAGTAGCATATAGGCTACGTGTCACCCTTACAGTGGTGCCATGTGGCACCCCCTTTTTGCCAAATTTTACATGTTTTGCCAAAAATTCAGAACATGATATATTTCAAGTCTAGAGTTTGTTTGAAGCGAAACAAACGTCATCGAAAAGCTCTCATTGCGATCTACATCGCTGCAATATTTTGCTCACAATTTGAAGATTTTAAATTTTGATCAATCTCAGAGGTCCTCCTAAATCAGTGTGTTTGGTGTGTATATATATATATATATATACATATGTATATACATATGTATACATATGTATATATGTATATACATATATGTATATATATATACATACATACATACATACATACATACATACATACATACATATATATATATATATACATACATATATGTATATACATATATATATGTATATATATATATAAGATTATATAAGATTATTAGTGATTAGTTTGATTGGACGAAAATATTTATGTTAGAAAAACTTTTCAATATTTGAGTGCATCAAATCTTGAATCTTTGGGTAATACTTATTAACAGTCTCCAACTTTAGGTTCCAATGTAGTTGATAGCTTTGGAGCATTCTCCAAATTCAATGTTGACAACTTAAACTCCTCCTCCTCCTATGTCTCACTAATTTGTTTCCCCTCCAATAATAAGAAGACGTCCTTTTCTAATTTATAGCAGGAGGGGATGTATGAGGTTTCCAAAGAGGGGGAGTATTGTTGCAATGGAGCTACTTTTCCTTACAAATTTCATGGAAATGGACTTGAATACAAGGGAAGCCATGTTTATCCTCTTGAGAATTGATTGGAACATTATCATCCACAAAAGGGGATACATATGACATAAGTCTACGTATTCCTTTGTTTTTAGATGATTAATCCAATTCCTAATCTTCAAACAATTGGCATGGAATACAAAGTGCCAAGTAGTCTATGTGATTGAAGTTGTTGCCTTGATCCCCTCTAACAATCTCCTTGAGCATTGTCTTCTTCAAAGGAAAATGGAACAATTTGTATCAACGTAGGTCCTAGGGAGTTTGAATATGGATTTTACAATGAAGTGGGTAGTTCCAATGTTGGGATATTGGAGCATAGTTCCTTCTCCCCTATTAGAGCCATGTGTTTGCTTGTTTAAACTTCCTCGACAAACAACATATTATTTTCCCTCTCAAATTTGGTTTGAAGAATGCCATTACTACAAATACACACCTCACGTCCAATGCACATTCAATTCTTATATCTCAACATTTGGATGAAAATCCTAGGGGAACTCCATACCAAATATTTATCATGTTGGTGGCTTTTATCACTTGGAGCCTCACAATTTGCAGGAACCATAGATGTATGTAAATGAATTTCTTGAGAGGGAGCCCATATCCATGTCAAGGTCATCCTCCATAACCTACCTCGCCATCATAGAGGATATACGACATTTATCCTTGACGATAAAAATGGCTAATAAAGTATTAGATGAACAAACATATTTCTTTTACTATACATATACCACAATAGACATAAATGTGTTTCAAACTTTTTTTCCTTTCGCTAAGGTGAAAAAAACAATTATAAATTAGTTGTCAACCAATAATGAGAACAACTATCATTGGTTACTATTTCAAATGCTCGTTGAATCATCACCATTATTTAAGGAAAACCACCCCACCTGAAATAACCTATTGGTGGTCCATAAGGGGGGAAACTTCCACTCTTTCCATATGCATCTAGGATTTGGGTCATTAACTTGTTTCTTTGTGTCTGTGTAAGGAGATATTTTAGTCAATTAGAAGTATTTTGGGTCTTAATCCATGGCCAAAAGGTATTTTTAGCTTAGATAATATCCACAAGAAAATTAGTGTCCCTTATGGTCATCACTAGGGATACCTCCAATGGGGTCATGTGATTTCTAATATCATCTAGACTTAGTCCCATACATGCGACCATATACAACCCTAGGTTGCAATTTAACATCTGGACCTAGAGTAAAATATGTTTCCATGGTATCAAGGGGGAGTTAAAACCCTTTCCACCCAGCTTCGAATCCTTGAAACAACACATTTGACTCATTATAGTAAGGTTGGAAAGAGAGGTATCCCATTTAGTGGGATCACACCGGATGTATATCCAAATATATCAACCCTAAGATGAATTATGAGTTTATGATATGTGTGACTTGCAAATTATTGAATATATTATGGGGAGAGTGCTTAATTTCCCATATCCCAATCTGTCGAAAATGAAATAGATTTTTTTTCAGAAGATAAAAAAAAACTTTTTCTTACTATTTTATTATATCAAAGAAAATGAAGACATATACATCAGTCTATATGTCACAACATTTCTAGAAAAATCATCCATGGTCCCAACCTTAATACAAATCATGTCCATAGAAGGCATAAACCAATTGACAAACAGTATCCTCCATGAAGACTCATACAAAAAAGAGTCCTTGGATTCAAGCCAAAATATTAGGCCTTTTCGAAAACTAACTCATAGATCATCAATAAAACTCTTAGCATGTAATCACAACAACACGTTAAAAAATAATTGAACCATCCATAATTTCCTAAAAAAACAAAGAGCCTTCCGAACAACCCACAACATTTTTTGAAAGTGGGTCTACATCAACATTATAATTCTTGTATATATGAGCAAGGGAAAGCTCTAAAAAACAGAACATCAGAAGTTGAATCCTATGGCACCCGTTAACAAGTTGCAAAACTTATAGAGTATACCTTCCATTGACCCAATGAATGATAGCTTCACGATCCCCAAACACTTGTAAAGAGGCAATTCCATTCATGAAAGCAACCTGAAGAAGGCCCCATAAAGCCACAAGTTCAGCTTTGGTCTTGCTTCCCTTTCTACATCCGATCCAAACCTTAAGGAAATTATCCTTATTGATCATAAAAAAAACAACCATAACAACCTTCAGAAGAAGCTCCATAAAAAAACCCAATGGAAGAAGAGAAAATAAAAGTAGGAGCAAACACATGTTTAATAGGTTTGTATTTTAATTCATTATAGTACTCTATATAAAGACCAACACATTCATACTGCAAACCTGAACATTTTTCAATTAAGGATTCAAAAACAAAAAACCTATCAAGTCTTTTACCAATGCCATCCTCCCCTGTCCTATTTTTTTCCAAGTAGGACACAATTTGTTTGGAATAATATCCACCAAAATACATTTATGGAACAAGTCCTGAAAGTGAGATGCTAAAGAATCCACTAAAAATTTCACACCCCAACTTTCATAGGAATGCAAAGTTAAGTTGAGGTCCCCAACAATGAGCAAGTTCTGTATTTAGAATACCACTAGGTTCAACCACTTCCCAAAATAATATTCGATCTCGATAAGAAGCATAGTATTTTAGAGTTATAAAAACTTGATCAAAACCTTTGGATTTTCCTTCCAAAAGCAAACCAAAATAGTTTTTATAAGGGGGAAGGGCACATACAAAAGGATTCCATATAGTCAGTAACCCTCTTTACTGGCCAGAAGCATCAACATCACATGCTTCCCCATTTTTGAAAATCCTCAAAAAATATTCACAAGCCTTTACACCTAGAGACATAGTCTCTTGTATCAAATAAATATATGCCTTATTGATTTCAAAAAGGCTCTTGAGGGATATAAATTTAGAGACTCCCATTAGCCCCCTTACATTAAAAGAGATGCAGAACATTAGGTAAATACCTTAAAGGGAATATTTTCTCTAAGGGCCCCAATATCACACTTTGGCTCAGTCAGACCAGCCTTCACTTCTCTTTATCTACAATATAAAGGAGCGTAACTCCCATGATTCAACCCCTCATCCATTTCCAACTCTCCCCTGACTTTCTCATTAAAATCTATATTTCTTTTTCTTATAGTCACATTCTGATGACGAATAGAGTTAATGAGGGAAGTGACAGGATTATCTGAAGGCTTATTGACATAATTATTAATAGGGGTTTTAGTAACATCCATAGAAAGGGACATATTTATCATAGGTAAAGCTCGATTCTCCACAAATCATTTACCCCTATCCAACACAACATCCTTAGAATGTTATAACATAGGAAATTCATCAAAGGAATCGGTAGAAATAGAAAAATTATTTCCATTGCCCTTCACATCCCTCATTTGAATTTTGACCAAACTTCGTCCAGGATAAAACCCCAAAGGGAAAACATGTTCAGAGAGAGATTTTAGTTTTCTTTCTAAGACAAATTACAATTCAGAACAATAGTACTTATCTCAACTTTTCATCTTGAAAATAGTGCCAAAATTAGCTTGAATTCTGAAATTCACTGATAGCAGTATGACCCACACATGCCAACACCTTTTTCCAGCTATACAAACTTGGGAATCATGCCTAGAAAAGACAACAGTAGGACCTGCCTGAATTTTGTATGGATTCCTCGGTTTTGTGCTTGGAATAACCTATACGAACTCCTCAAAATTTGTGCCATCCCTCTACCTTGAAATATGTGCCAAAATTGCTCATGTATGGTCAACACTTTCTACTTTACGGCCTGTCTAATTTCTACCTAGAAATCCATGCCTGTAATACCAACATTAATTACCATACGAATTTCTTTGGAATGTGTGCCATGTAAATGAATTTTATGCCTTGGAACTCATGCTCTCATGCTATATAATTTTTCTCAAAAATCATGCCCTGAATCTTGTTATTCATCCTGTAACTCTACCTTTGATATTTTCTCTAGGGTTTCTTCTATCCTCTCTTTGTCCTCTCAACTTCTCTTCTCTTCTCATGCTCTCAAAATCTCTTGGGTAACAATGAATGAGAAAACAATGTCTTTCCCCAGTTTTATTCATGGCAAGTAACTCCTTTTAATCCAATGGCTAGGATCAAAACTTAACTTGATGAGATCTAGGGCCCTCATCAAATTCTCAACTTTTTCTCATTAAATGAATTTCACTCACCGTTATTTAAATAATTAATGATCCATTTAAATATTTTACCAACTTTTAAATTCTCATAAAGTCAAATTAATATTATAACCACAAACCACCTTTATAAAGTGACTTTATAAATATAAAGTATTTCACACTTAATAAAGTGACTAAGGAACTCATTTATTATTATCCACCCCTAGACATAACAAGGTGAACAATTTTCACCTTGGTACCTTTTTCAACACTCCCTCTTACTGAGGAAAGTGTTTTCACAACCCCCAACTTGTCTCTAAAGTGACTGAATTGTCTTCTCCCCAAAGATTTTGTTAGGATGTCTTCCACCTTCTCCTTAGTATAAATGTACTATAACTCCACAACACCTCTTTGAACATAGTCTCTGATGATGTGATATTTGATATCTATATGGTTTGACATGTCATGGAATAATGTATTTTCAGAGAGTTGGATGCAACTTTTATTTTCACAGTAAATAATCGTAGGCATCAACTCCTAATCAAATAATTCCACTAAATACTTGTGAATCCATAGTGCCTCACAACTAGTCTGACTAGATTCCATGTATTGAGCCTCTGCAAAACTCAAAGCAACATACTTTTTCTTCTAACTGAACCATGACACAACTGTCGAGCCCAAACTGAAGTGGCAACCAAAAGTGCTCTTTTGGTCTGTCACACTTCCTGCATAATATGAATCTGTGAATTCAATCAAACTAACTCCATCTGACCTCTTGTAGTCGAGACCATAATCTACTATCCAAACAAGGTACCTAAGCACATGTTTTGTGGCTATCCAGTGCACTCTCTTAGGCTCCATCATGAACTGACTGAGTGTGTTTACCGCAAAACACAAATATGCTCTAGTGGTAATGTTACATGAAATTTTGCATCCTTTCCGTGATCACGAACCTGGTACACCTTTTCCTTGCCTTGATCCGTGAAGTGCTTGGCTAAAACTCTTTGGAAGATGAGTTCTGAGATTTTTTCACTTTGAAAAAAACTTGTTTTGAGAGGGTGACGCCCTTTTCTCTCTAACAATGTGCGTCATCCCCCATTGACACACTTTTCATCAATATAGGGTGTGTCGTCGACACACTTTGCTTGTGTATAGGGTGCATTGGTGCATGTACGAATGGAAAAAATAGAAGTTTTGAGAAGTCTCTCAAAGGATACCATAGTGGAGATTTATCCCTTCCATTTAGGGTGGATCTCACTCACCTCCCAACTTAGTAGGATCCAACCTCATCATTCTCCCTTAATCCTCTCATCCCTTCCTCATCTCTTTTTTCCTATAAATGAGAGCTCACCCTCATGGGATAGGGGGTTAGAATGAGAGCAAGCAAATGCTGGAGAAATTAGACCATATCTTATCTTTGATAGTTTACCTTTGAGACAATGATCCATTAGAAAGGACTTTCAACACCGAGGCACCATGGTTGTATTCTTTCCTTTATCTTGTTAATACATTAATGTTTTCCCTTCCCATAAATGATTTTTAAGTTTTTTTATAATAGTTCTCCTTGGTCAATTATTTAAATATATCATATTATCTTGTGTTTCCACTTGTTCCTTTGATTCTTTTGCAGGTTATCTCTTCATCAATGGGATTGTGAAAGATTCAAGCCAAAGAGGACAACCTTCGGAAAGAGGTACAGATTCTTTGTGTTCAAGTGATTTCATAAATATAGGGAAAGGTTTTCATTCTTGTTATGCTTTCTTCTAGATATAAACCATTTAAACTAGGGAACCAATATCTATCCACATTGATTGAGTTTTTATGTTAACAAAATTGGCAACTCCACTAGGGATCGAATGAATAGATCTGTTGGTGTTTAATAATTCTATTTTTGTTTCATAGATCTCCTTTTTTGCCTCCTTTTTGAGTTAGATATGGCCTTAGTTTCAACTAGTAGATTACATGTGGTTGATTTCTCTGTTTGTCTAAATTCTATAATTCAATATTAAACCTTAGAGTTTGGACTCTAGTTATTAGCCTGAACTTTCTATTTTTCAATTTTTTGTTCATCACTGCACTTTACCTATATGTGTAGTGCGTCACTATCATATCAACACAATTTTGCTTCAAACATAATCCATCATGGCCACACCTTACCTTGCATAGAGTGTGTTTCTTTGTTTCTGACACTCTGGTGTATATATGCAACCTGCTTCATCCTATTGAAATTTAGTTTTATTTCATCACAAGTTTGTTACTACCCCATAGCTTGGTTTGTTACTGAGATTTCACAGTGACTTCCGCCTCCAGAATAGTTTCTTCAATTGTTTTGCTTATCAATTGTTTTTTATTTGTTGTGGAAAGCACAGTTTGACATCAATTAATGATTTAATTGTTCTATGGATTAGATGTTTCTTTCATTAGATCGAATTTATTTGGTTTTCAAAGATAATATTTGAAAGCTTTGGATGATCCATTTAATTTCATATTTTCTTGTCTTGACTATATTAGTTGTTGTGTTCTTTGGAAGGATTTTTTATCATATTTGAATCCAAAAGCAATGAATTTTTTAAAATTTGTTTTTGGCATCTTTGTTCTCTAAAGGAAAATAAAAGATTTATTTTGTGTTGGATGATTCTTTGCTTGTACATGAAATATCTTTCTCTCTTGTAGAATAGAAATTCATCGAAAGGAATAACTTGCATATTCATTCATTTTTGCATGGTTTATGAGTCAAGTATACATTCCACGTGTCCACTTAACCATTAAAACTTGAATTAAGTGATCCTTAATTTAAATTTTTAAGCAAGATTGCAAGTTAGGTTAGAGACGTATTCTGGCGTCTTAAAGCGTAGGAGCTGTCATTATTTCCTGCACTGCATCCCTGGGGATGAGTGGTTCTTCCGCATACTCGTTGGTATATCGAAAGGTCTTTCACGTACTTTTATGGCATATAGAAAGATTATTTCACAGATATGATCATAGTATATAGAAAGGCCCCTTTTGAATGATTGTGCAATAGACAACACTGCTATGGATTTGAGATCCCATGTACCTTGCGTATATCAGGAGACCCTCATAGAATCCTAAAACCATATGAGTTATCCATTTAGTCATCTTATTGTCGCAATACACAGAGAACAACACCCGGGGAGATACTATGCATGTACTGTCCAGGTATTCAGGTATACATCTAGGGGTGTGGTCCCAATCCTCCTTGGTTCATATTACTGCTTGGTTCATATTACTGCTAGACCCTGCGATATGTCATGAGTTGTGACACTTTACAGTTCTATGAGGATCTGAATTTTGATCCCTACCTATTCACATTGTTTTCTTGTGGCCTTATATTGAGTTTTGTAGCTTGATATCCTGCTTAATTGTGGTGTTAATACATATTATAGAATGCAAAGTTCAAATCCCAAAAATTATGAAACTATACCACCACCAAATCCACCAAACCATTCAAACCATGCAAGTACTAATATTGCTTTAGTAGAAGGATCTATAGCTCCATAATTTGATGATATTGTAGAAAACATAAAATAGCCAGAAAACCTTCCTAGCATAATTTATTCCCTTTTGAAAAGATCTTTTGACCCCTTTGCACATTTATCATCGATGAGTTTTTAAATTATATCCTTACTCACCCACATCAACCCGAATCATCTCACCAAATAACTTTAGGCATGCCCGAATTTCCAAGTATTTCTTTGCCTTTTCCTATGACTTCCATTGTTATTGATCCTTCAGTCATGCCTTTTACTTTTCCTTTGAATAGCGTGAATATGATGCCACCACCCCAAGTACAGTCATCTACCTTGGGTATTATGTCGAGTGGTTTAGTTGTTTTGAATCCTACTTCTATGAGTAGTGCGAACATATCATCCATGCTAACCCTTTATTTACTCTTTACTACTAGACAAATTGGGACCGAGGGAAACCCTCAACTACTAGGAAATTACATAATTGGACAGTTTATCCAACTTGGGGTCCGTCTGGTAATTTACCTAGTCCTTTCGTGACTGGTTCTATACCCTTACATACTGGATTTACTAATATGGGGACTGCAAATGTTTTTGGGCCTCAAACTGATTTGGTTGGGGTATCACATCAACCAATTAATCCATTTAACTCTCAACCCCCACAATTACAACTTCTAGGTATGGCTCTGAAATATTCTCAATCCCAATATATATATGTATGTTTCCTCAACAACTTGTTGCACCTGTTCAATTTCAACCTTAGTATACGGGTATGAATCAACAATATCCATACATGGGAGGACCTGCTTATGGTCCTACTAGTGTCACAATGCCTTATAATTTTACCAATATCCTAAACCAAACTGAGAATTACCTTTTCTGGAAACTCTATATTTTCTATATCTATCATGTTTGATGAACGATCCCATATAACATTCATCGTTTTGGCCCCGCATTCAAGAAAAACTCCCATATGATATTCTGAAATTTGACGTGAAACCTAGTGAGGGCCCTAACAATTATAATATATCCTTTAATTTATGGTGATCCCCAAACTCATTAATGGATGACTCCATTCATTTAAGGGTATTTTA
Source organism: Pseudotsuga menziesii (assembly GCA_001517045.1). Classification (NCBI taxonomy): domain Eukaryota; kingdom Viridiplantae; phylum Streptophyta; class Pinopsida; order Pinales; family Pinaceae; genus Pseudotsuga; species Pseudotsuga menziesii. The sequence continues at coordinate 260,300 of LPNX010707451.1, forward strand.
TAGGACACTCACTAGTACCGCCAAAAAGTGGTATATCGAATTACCATCAAAATTCTTTACAAAATTTTTCTCTCTGGATATGGAATTCTTAACACATTTTCAATTACCAATTCGTTATGAAATTTCTACCAAATTATTGACCTCGCTCTGACAATCCACTTCTACCTACATTTCGGATCACATTCATGAGTGGAGGAGGAGGCTCAGGTTAATCAAAGGCCCTATCCCAGACCAAATACTGGTTGATTGGTTCACCAAGTCATTGCTTCCACCTATTGCTAGAGATGTTTCTATGGGAGGATTTGTTACCAAGAAGCAATGTTTACCCAAATCCCCTCACCATCATGTGATAAGACATTTGACATACCTACTTGCCCTGAATCCCAACTCTTGGAGTGGAAACTCATGCTAATTGTCAATCTTCCATGAAAATTCTCAGCACCGCGCTTGCCCCTTTGTCCAGGAGTGGTACCTTGTTCGCACCTCCTATCCCTTGTTGTCCACAAGCGGTGTCACCGCTTATGGCCCTTAGTCCATAAGCGTTTCTTACCAGAACCGCTCTGTCATTGAAGGAGAAACGCGATACCCTGGGTAAAAAGGGAAAAAGAGAAGTTTCTCAAGGCTTCTATATGATAAGCCTCATGTCCTCCCTTATCCCTACCATTGTGGGTCAGTTGAGCTCAAGATCCCTCATCCTAGGATCTTAGAGGCCACCTCATCCACTAATCTCTCAACCTACCCTATCCATTGAGCCTTATAAATACAAGCCCATATCCATGGTTGAGGGGAGAAATCTTAAGGTATTGCTATGTTGTTGGATTGATCACTTGGCCCAAGACCATTGGAGAGCATGTTGAGCTAGAGTCGAAGCTTATGGGGATGAGAATGCTTGGTTTCATGAAGATGCATGTCAACACTAAGGCTTGGTTGTAAACTTCTTCATATTTCTATATTAATTCAAGTTGATTTATGTCCCACATATATTGTTGTTGTTTGATTTCGCATGTATGTTGTTAGATTCCTTAGTCACTAACATGGATTAGTAGATTATATTCTAGTAGTTTCGATGTGTTTGCATGTTTAAGCTTATTGCAGGTACACAAGGTTACTATCGAAGCATCACATTCTAGGTATCTACGGCGTCCAGGGAGAGTCTTCAACCTATGTCCTTCATTTGTTCTGGATCTGAACCATTCAGACCAATGGAACACCTTACTGTCCACAGAAGGTGAAATATTCCAGCTAACAAATCTGGTGACTCCACTGGGGAATAGATATATGTATCAGTTGTTCTTATCTTCCTCAGTCTTCAACTCTTGTCTGAATCCAGGCTCTTCTCCAACTCTCTTCCGTCATATCTGATTTCTGACTTAGTCCATTTGGGTTTGAAACTTCCAGATCTGTTCAGATCTGAGTCATTTCAATCTTTTATGCTCTGTTTCCATACTCAATCTAGCAGTTTTTGCCTTGATCTAGTCCTTTTCTGACTTGATCTATCGTTCCCTTTGTGTTTTAGTCTTCTACATGGATCCACACATGTTCTGTTGGCAAGGAGTGGTGCCACCGCCTGAGTCTAGTTAGCCATACACGGTGCCACCGCCTGAATCCAACGAGCAAGAAGCGGTTCTGCCTCAAAACCGCCTGTCAGTAGCTTCATCTGCGCGGTGCCAGGTAGGCCCTGTTCCAGACTCTGTGTTTTGATTTTTTGTGTGTTTTTGGCTTACTTTTTGATGAAAATGAAGTGTATTTTTGAAAAAAAAATGCTCCCTCACGGCCGAGAGGGGCCATGAATTGTGTATTCTGCAAGCTCTTTGATTGTTATATTCCCTTTGCATTCAAAGAGAGTTTGTGTTTCTTGCATTAGATTTTACATTATTTTCTTTGCTTGAAACCTCTTGCTCTTTTCTGTAAATATTATTCATTGGAATAGGAAATATACATTTCATTTTCTTGTGTATGCCTTGGTTTGTTTTGGACTTGGAATGCATGAGTGATCCATGTTGTTTTGAGTCTTTCTTTGCTTGGGGTGATTCTTGTTTCCTTTTTCATGTTGATTTTTTCAGTGCTTGGTAGGAAAGATTGTTTCTTCATTTCCTTGTCTGTTTCAAAGAGAAGTTTTAGTTTTCTCTCTCTTTTGCTTTATTCGCAATCTTGTTGAACGATTTTATTCTTGTTTTGTGCATGATTGTTTGAAATTCTAGATCTTACTTTCATTGAGAAGAAACATCTATTTTCAGCTTTGCGTGCATTAGAGTTTGATTTGTTTGGAAACGTTAGTGAAATCATCTTTCCATTGAGTTTTTTATGCATCTTTTTCAAGCATGAAAAGATAGGAAACATTTTGATTTATGTTATATGTTCTCTAGATATCTTTCTTATTTTCTTCGAAGATTGTTTTGGGTGCATTGATATTTAACTTTTCGTTTGAAAAGATAGAATTGCATTTTCATTTGGGTGTGCATTTTTGCCAAGAAAAGTAAATCTCTCTCCCTCTCTTAGGTAGAATTTCATTAAAGAGGAAAACTTGCATTATCATATAGATCAGTGTGCATCTTCTTTAATTTCAAGTTTTCACTCCATGATTCCACCTAAGCGCACAAGATAAAATTAACGGTAGTACTAGGTTGAAACTTTTAGCAATTTGAGTGATAAGTTAGAGATGTGTTCGAGCGTCGTTAAGCGTAGGAGTTGTCATTATTTGTCCGCATTACGTTCTGGGACTCATGTGGTTCTTCCACATATCGTCGGTATATCAAACGGTCTTTCATGTACCCTTGAGGTATATAGATAGGTACTTCACGTACTCAATTGTATATCGGAACGCCCCTTGTGTACGGTCATGCATTAGATAGCACTACTGCCGATTCGAGCACCCACATACCTTGCGTATATTTGGAGACACTTTTAGGAATCCTCAAATCATCTGAGTTATCCTTTTGCCCTGTCCTGTGAGGTTCCTGACTCTTATCCACTCCTTTCACATGTTTGCGTGTTGCTTTTAGTTTTAGTAGTACTTGCTTGTGCGTGGTAGTTAGGGGGTTATTAGAGAGTTTAGAGATGGCATCCTCATCTAGGACTATCACTCAAGAGGTCCCTTTCCAAGGTGTACCTTTTGTATTCCCTCAGAGTGAAGGTATTGGTCCTCCCTTTACTGCCACTCTAAATCTTCCTAGATTAACTATAGGATTACCGGTCTGGATTTTTAATCTGGTAATTTCTGTTACACCTAATGTCTCAAATGTCACCTCTCCTATGGGAGAGGATCAACCTCAACCTAATCCCTTTCCTTCTTCGTCGATTGTGGCTTCATCCCTTTAATCTTCTTCGCTTGACCAAAGCTCTATAGTTAGTAGTCATCTGGATAAGAAGAAGAATAAAGGGAAGGGTAAAATGAAGAAGGATAAGAAAAAGAAAAATCAGCAACCATATGCTCTTAATAGTGCTCGTTATAAGAGAACACTTGGAAAACCCAAGTTCCCTTGTAAGCTTTGCAAGGGGGACCACCTTATTAAGGAGTGTCCTGGTCTCTCCTGTGTACAAGATGAGTGGTCTAAAAGGTCCAGACCGTCTATGTCATCAACCTCTGATCATCATGTTGATGATACTCCCTCAACCAGTGACCCATTGGTAAAAGGTCGTAAGGGTAAATTCTTGTCTCCTTGTTTGATATGCAAGGCTATGCATTGTACTTTTCTTTGTCCAAGCATGGATGAAGCTTCACGTTGGTTGGAAAATACTACTGATCATCAACAGGTGATTCCAACAAGTGATAGTAAGTTATCCCTCGATTCCTCACTGGTTGACCAAGTGATCAATTCGGATTCATCTGTGGTTGATCCCACTCTTCCTTTGGAGAGTGAAGTTAAATTGGTCGATTTGATTTCATTTCCACCCGTTCCCGCTCTTTCATCAGAGAGTGTTAAGAATGAAGTAGTCTCTCTGACCAAATCTTCGTCTTGTTCTTCTCTTCTAGTAGAGAATGAATTATGTTATCTCCCAAATAAAATAAATTTATTTTTGATAGTATGAAGAATTTAAATGATGCAATAAAGGATATGAAGATCACTAACAGTTTTGAAGACCTCTATTTTTTACGTAAATTTCACGAAGTTGTGGTTTCGATGGCTTGGGTGAGGATCAGAACATCTCATTAGCCACTGAAAGATGGAAGATCAATAGCAGGTGGAAAACCCCTTCGGCAGATAGGCATATTTCTGAAACTTTTACACCATCGAAGCGTTTTTAAACAGTAATCGAAAGTGGTGAACACTACAGATCGGCGAGACAGTCCTCTGCGGAACTGCAACTATGGAAGGAAGAAAGACTTAGTTCGTGACTGGAAAACTTTAATAGATCGATGAGCTAGTTCCCAAAGGCACCGCAACGACGGGAAGCACGACAATAGAAGAAATTCATCGGCAGTTGGAAGAACTGAGAACAATGAAGCGGCAAGATAGTTCACTGCAGAAGGAAGAAAGACTAAGGCTTCCGATCAATGATAAGGATCATTCCGATCAATCAATAGATGAACTCTTCGACAGTCAGAGGGACTAAGAACAACGTAGCGGAAAAATAGTCCATTAGGGAGCCGCAACGACGAAGAAAACAATGATTAAAGGCTCCGATGGAAACTCCTACTCACCTCCGACAATGATGAAAGCAGTTCGGGACTTGAAAACTTTAAAACCATCGGCGAGTTAGTCCACTACGGCGTCGAAAAGGTAGAGGACTTACAGACTACATCTTCTGAAAGAAGAAGAAATCGTTGGCGATCAGAAGGACTATAGACTAATCGTCGAAGAGTTTAGAACCAAGCAGCTCCGCGGCGATCGAAAGAACTACAGAGAAATCATTAGCGAATTAGTTCTCAGACGAGCCACAAATGCGGAGAATACAGTGACTAGAAGTTCCACAACTACGGAGAATATAATGATTAAAGGCAGTAGATAAATCAAAATCATCGTCGATCAGAGGGAATGCAAACTATGCATCGAAGCTTGAAAAGACTAACTGTCGGTGAGTTAGTTTACCAAAGGAAAATTGTGGCGATCATAGGATCAAGGGACTAACGATCGGCGAGTTAGTCTACTAAAGAGCCGCAATGCCAGAAAAAAGACAGACTGAGGCCTCCGTGAGAAGATAAAAAAATTGGCGATCAGAGAAACTAAAGACTACGTAGCAGCAACATTCAGATAAAAGGCTTGGATACATCAGTTATTATTGCTCCCGATCACCGACAAGCGCATGATAGAGAGTGCATGATAGATACTGCCCTGAATGTGCCACATGTTCTTGTGGTTCCTTCCCCTTCTTCTAGTTAGCTTCTTCCCATGATAGGTAAAATGGGGGGCATGGCTCTAGTATATGGACATCATAATGGAGCTAAGCCACTAGATTTTATGTAATGGGGAAACCTACCAACCTCAGGATATCATGTTGGATAGGAGCAGGTTTGAAAGCATAGTTTACTTTTGGTTTCAAGCTCGTTAAAAAATAAAACCACTCCTTAAGCATAGTTTACCCTTTTGGTTTCAAGCTTGCATAAAAATGAAACCATGTTCTAAGAAAAGTTCCCATTCTATGTCAAGCTCGTTAAAAAATGAAATGGATCTCCTCAAGCATATTTTACCTTTTGATTTCAAGCTAGCATAAAAATGAAATCATTCCTGAGCAAAGTCCCTATTCTATGTCAAGCTCGTTAAAAAATAAAATAATTTTTTTCAAGCATAGTTTACCTTTTGGTTTCAAGATTGCATAATAATGAAACAATGTGTTGAGAAAAGTTCCCATTCTGCGTCAACCTCGTTAAAAAATGAAACAGGTTCCTTTGAGCATAGTTCATTTTCTATTTCAAGCTCGTTAAAAAGTGAAGTAGGTTTCCTTAAGCATAGTTTACCTTTTGGTTTCAAGCTTGCATAAAAATGAAATCATGTTCCAAGCATAGTTACCCTCTGTTTCAAGCTTGTGTAAAAATGAAAAAGATCCCCTTCCCTTGAGTCGAGTCTTCACTTTAGTGTTAGAACTTGAACCTTCTTTTTTCTTGCCTGATTCTCGTTCTTCCTACCCCCCTAGTGAACATTTTCACATTAGTAACCAGGTTTTTTAGGTTGGATATGGAAGAAGAATCGTCAGAAAAAACGAATCTTGGGGGCATGTCGAGCCGCTAGCAACCATGCTAGGGGTAAGCTTCACTAGCAATCATGCTAGGGGCAAGATTCCAACCTCTGTATATCATGTTAATGGGATTTTTCAAGCATAGTTTACCAATTGGTTTCGAGCTTGCGTAAAAATGAAACCAATCTTTGAGCATTCTTTCAACTAATCTTCGAGCTCATTAAAAACAGTAAGATGGGGTTGAGCTTACTTTTCATTTTTCATGCTCTGGTTAAAACATGAAAAGTGGTTTGAGCTTAGTTTATTACTTTTTCGTGCTCTAGATTCAAACATGAAAAAGGTTAATGGAGTCCTCTTTAAACTCTTTTTAGGCTCCCTAAATACGAAAAGATTGTCGAGCGATCTTGTCTTCTTCACACTCATTAAATCATTTGAAGAGTCATCCTTCCGACGGTAGGTTATCTCTTTTTCGGTTCGGATAGGACTATTTACGAAAAAGGAACACTCCAGCCAATCATACTGGAATATTTCTCTAAGGTATGATTTTACACTTTTTCGGACCTTAGAGACTAAATCATACAAAAAAGGACCCCTTTGGAGTCTTCTTCCGTATTCGTTCAGACTCTCTAAACATGAATGATACCAAGTTTTCTTTCAGTGGACTCGTTAAATTAAACATTGAAAGACCTGTTTTGGGAACGAACCCCTCCTCTCTAAGTTCATAAAACATATGAGTCTGGACTTGTCTTCCGACAAGCTATATCGAGTGTTTGTTACCCTCTTTGAACTCATAAAACTGAAAAGAGGCACTCATCGATCATGATGGGGAAATGGGAAGAGAATCATTTTGCAAATAATGGCAGTTGGTTGTCATTACCTTTGAACATGGCACTTGTCTACACATCATTTCAGTCAATTGGGTATTTGGTTGATCCCCGTGACGATCCACTTTCATGAGTCATGTCACTCCTTTGAGTCTTTCAAAAGAATGCATTGTCCACTGTCTCTCTAACCAAATCTTCGTCTTGTTCTTCTCTTCTAGTAGAGAATGAATTATTTTATCTCCCAAATAAAATAAATTTATTTTTGATAGTATGAAGAATTTAAATCATGCAATAAAGGATATGAAGATCACTAACAGTTTTGAAGACCTCTATTTTTTACGCAAATTTCATGAAGTTGTGGTTTCGATGGCTTGGGCGAGGATCAGAACATCTCATTAGCCACTGAAAGATGGAAGATCAATAGCAGGTGGAAAACCCCTTTGGCAGATAGGCATATTTCTGAAACTTTTACACCATCGAAGCGTTTTTTAAACAGTAATCGAAAGTGGTGAAGACTACAGATCGGCGAGACAGTCCTCTGCGGAGCCGCAACTATGGAAGGAAGAAAGACTTAGTTCGTGACTGGAAAAATTTAATAGATCGGCGAGCTAGTTCCCAAAGGTGCCGCAACGATGGGAAGCACGACAATAGAAGAAATTCGTCGGCAGTTGGAAGAACTGAGAACAATGAAGCGGCAAGATAGTTCACTGCAGAAGGAAGAAAGACTAAGGCTTCCGATCAATGACAAGGATCATTCCGATCAATCAATAGATGAACTCTTCGATGGTCGGAGGGACTAAGAACAACGTAGCGGAAAAATAGTCCACTAGGGAGCCGCAACGACGAAGAAAACAATGATTAAAGGCTTTGATGGAAACTCCTACTCACCTTCGACAACGATGAAAGCAGTTCGGGATTTGAAAAATTTAAAACCATCGACGAGCTAGTCCACTACAGTGTCGAAAAGGTAGAGGACTTACAGACTACAATTTCCGCAAGAAGAAGAAATCGTTGGCGATCAGAAGGACTAAAGACTAATCGTCGAAGAGTTTAGAAGCAAGAAGATCCACGGCGATCAAAAGAACTACAGAGAAATCATCAGTGAATTAGTTCTCTGAGGAGCCACAACTGCGGAGAATACAGTGACTAGAAGTTCCGCAACTATGGAGAATATAATGATTAAAGGCAGTCGATAAATCAAAATCATCGCCAATCAGAGGGAATGCAAACTACGCATCGAAGCTTGAAAAGACTAACTGTCGGTGAGTTAGTTTACCAAAGGAAAATTGTGGCGATCGGAGGATCAAGGGACTAACTATCGATGAGTTAGTCTACTAAAGAGCCGCAGCGGTGGAAAAAAGACATACTGACGCCTTCGTGAGAAGATGAAAATTTTGGCGATCAGAGAAACTAAAGACTACATAGCGGCAACGTTCAGATAAAAGGCTTGGATACATCAATTATTACCACTCCCGATCACCGACGAGCGCATGATAGAGAGTGCATGATAGAGACTGCCCTGAATGTGCCACATGTTCTTGTGGTTCCTTCCCCTTCTTCTAGTTAGCTTCTTCCCATGATAGGTAAAATGGGGGGCATGGCTCTAGTATATGGACATCATAATGGAGCTAAACCACTAGATTCTATGTAATGGGGCAACCTACCAACCTCAGGATATCATGTTGGATAGGAGCAGGTTTGAAAGCATAGTTTACTTTTGGTTTCAAGCTTGTTAAAAAATAAAACCACTCCTTAAGCATAGTTTACCCTTTTGGTTTCAAGCTTGCATAAAAATGAAACCATGTTCTGAGAAAAGTTCCCATTCTATGTCAAGCTCGTTAAAAAATGAAATGGATCTCCTCAAGCATATTTTACCTTTTGGTTTCAAGCTTGCATAAAAATGAAATCATTCCTGAGCAAAGTCCCTATTCTATGTCAAGCTCGTTAAAAAATAAAGTAAATTTTTTCAAGCATAGTTTACCTTTTGGTTTCAAGATTGCATAATAATGAAACCATGTGTTGAGAAAAGTTCCCATTCTGCGTCAACCTCGTTAAAAAATGAAACAGGTTTCTTTGAGCATAGTTCATTTTCTATTTCAAGCTCGTTAAAAAGTGAAGTAGGTTTCCTTAAGCATAGTTTACCTTTTGGTTTCAAGCTTGCATAAAAATGAAATCATGTTCCAAGCATAGTTACCTTCTGTTTCAAGCTTGTGTAAAAATGAAACAGATCCCCTTCCCTTGAGTCGAGTCTTCACTTTAGTGTTAGAACTTGAACTTTCTTTTTGCTTTCCCAATTCTCGTTCTTCCTACCCCCCTAGTGAACATTTTCACATTATTAACCAAGTTTTTTAGGTTGGGTATGGAAGAAGAATCGTCAGAAAAAACGAATCTTGGGGGCATGTCGAGCCGCTAGCAACCATGCTAGGGGTAAGCTTCACTAGAAATCATGCTAGGGGCAAGATTCCAACCTTTGTATATCATGTTAATGGGATTTTTCAAGCATAGTTTACCAATTGGTTTCGAGCTTGCGTAAAAATGAAACCAATCTTCGAGCAATATTTCAACTGATCTTCGAGCTCATTAAAAACAGTAAGATGGGGTTGAGCTTACTTTTCATTTTTCGTGCTCTGGTTAAAACATGAAAAGTGGTTTGAGCTTAGTTTATTACTTTTTCGTGCTCTAGATTCAAACATGAAATAGGTTAATGGATTCCTCTTTAAACTCTTTTTAGGCTCCCTAAATACGAAAATATTGTTGAGCGATCTTGTCTTCTTCACGCTCATTAAAGCATTTGAAGAGTCATCCTTCCGATGGTAGGTTATCTCTTTTTCGGTTCGGATAGGACTATTTATGAAAAAGGAACACTCCAGCCAATCATGACTAGAAGATTTCTCTAAGGTATGATTTTACACTTTTTCGGGCCTTAGAGACTAAATCATACGAAAAAGGACCCCTTTGGAGTCTTCTTCCGTATTCGTTCAGACTCTCTAAACATGAATTATACCGAGTTTTCTTTCAGTGGACTCGTTAAATTAAACATTGAAAGACTTGTTTTGGGAACGAACCCCTCCTCTCTAAGTTCGTAAAACATATGAGTCTGGACTTGTCTTCTGACAAGCTATATCGAGTGTTTGTTACCCTCTTTGAACTCATAAAACCGAAAAGAGGCACTCATCAATCATGATGGGGGAAATGGGAAGAGAATCATTTTGCAAATAATGGCAGTTGGTTGTCGTTACCTTTGAACATGGCACTTGTCTACACATCATGTCAGTCAATTGCATATTTAGTTGATCCCCGTGACGATCCACTTTCATGAGTCATGTCACTCCTTTGAGTCTTTCAAAAGAATGCATTGTCCACTGTCTCTCTAACCAAATCTTCGTCTTGTTCTTCTCTTCTAGTAGAGAATGAATTATGTTATCTCCCAAATAAAATAAATTTATTTTTGATAGTATGAAGAATTTAAATGATGCAATAAAGGATATGAAGATCACTAACAGTTTTGAAGACCTCTATTTTTTACGCAAATTTCACGAAGTTGTGGTTTCGATGGCTTGGGCGAGGATCAGAACATCTCATTAGCCACTGAAAGATGGAAGATCAATAGCAGGTGGAAAACCCCTTCGGCAGATAGGCATATTTCTGAAACTTTTACACCATCGAAGCGTTTTTTAAACAGTAATCTAAAGTGGTGAAGACTACAGATCGGCGAGACAGTCCTCTGTGGAGCCGCAACTATGGAAGGAAGAAAGACTTATTTCATGACTAGAAAACTTTAATAGATCAGCGAGCTAGTTCCCAAAGGTTCCGCAACGATGGGAAGCATGACAATAGAAGAAATTCGTCGGCAGTTGGAAGAACTGAGAATAACGGAGCGGCAAGATAGTTCACTGCAGAAGGAAGAAAGACTAAGGCTTTCGATCAATGACAAGGATCATTCCGATCAATCAATAGATGAACTCTTTGACGGTCGAAGGGACTAAGAACAACGTAGCAGAAAAATAGTCCACTAGGGAGCCGCAACGACGAAGAAAACAATGATTAAAGGCTCCGATGGAAACTCCTACTCACCTCCGACAACAATGAAAGCAGTTTGGGACATGAAAACTTTAAAACCATCGGCGAGTTAGTCCACTACGGCATCGAAAAGGTAGAGGACTTACAGACTACAGCTTCCGCAAGAAGAAGAAATCGTTGGCGATCAGAACGACTAAAGAATAATCGTCGAAGAGTTTGGAAGCAAGCAGCTCCACGGTGATCGAAAGAACTACAGAGAAATCGTCATCGAATTAGTTCTCTGAGGAGCCACAACTGTGGAGAATACAGTGACTAGAAGTTCCACAACTACGGAGAATATAATGATTAAAGGCAGTCGATAAATCAAAATCATCGCCGATCAGAGGGAATGCAAACTACGCATCGAAGCTTGAAAAGACTAACTGTTGGTGAGTTAGTTTACCAAAGGAAAATTGTGGCTATCAGAGGATCAAGGGACTAACGATCGGCAAGTTAGTCTACTAAAGAGCCGCAACGGCGGAAAAAAGACATACTGAGGCCTCCGTGAGAAGATGAAAATTTTGGCGATCAGAGAAACTAAAGACTATGTAGCGTCAACGTTCAGATAAAAGGCTTGGATACATCAGTTATTACCTCTCCCGATCGCTGACGAGCGCATGATAGAGAGTGCATGATAGAGACTGCCCTGAATGTGCCACATGTTCTTGTGGTTCCTTCCCCTTCTTCTAGTTAGCTTCTTCCCATGATAGGTAAAATGGGGGGCATGGCTCTAGTATATGGACACCATAATGGAGCTAAGCCACTAGATTTTATGTAATGGGGCAACCTACCAACCTCAGGATATCATGTTGGATAGGAGCAGGTTTGAAAGCATAGTTTACTTTTGGTTTCAAGCTCGTTAAAAAATAAAACCACTCCTTAAGCATAGTTTACCCTTTTGGTTTCAAGCTTGCATAAAAATGAAACCATGTTCTGAGAAAAGTTCCCATTCTATGTCAAGCTCGTTAAAAAATGAAATGGATCTCCTCAAGCATATTTTACCTTTTGGTTTCAAGCTTGCATAAAAATGAAATCATTCCTGAGCAAAGTCCCTATTCTATGTCAAGCTCGTTAAAAAATAAAATAAATTTTTTCAAGCATAGTTTACCTTTTGGTTTCAAGATTGCATAATAATGAAACCATGTGTTGAGCAAAGTTCCCATTCTGCGTCAACCTCGTTAAAAAATGAAACAGGTTCCTTTGAGCATAGTTCATTTTCTATTTCAAGCTCGTTAAAAAGTGAAGTAGGTTTCCTTAAGCATAGTTTACCTTTTGGTTTCAAGCTTGCATAAAAATGAAATCATGTTCCAAGCATAGTTACCTTCTGTTTCAAGCTTGTGTAAAAATGAAACAGATCCCCTTCCCTTGAGTCGAGTCTTCACTTTAGTGTTAGAACTTGAACCTTCTTTTTGCTTGCCCGATTCTCGTTCTTCCTACCCCCCTAGTGAACATTTTCACATTAGTAACCAGGTTTTTTAGGTTGGGTATGGAAGAAGAATCGTCAAAAAAAACAAATCTTGGGGGCATGTCGAGCTGCTAGCAACCATGCTAGGGGTAAGCTTCACTAGAAATCATGCTCGAGGAAAGATTCCAACCTCTGTATATCATGTTAATGGGATTTTTCAAGCATAGTTTACCAATTGGTTTTGAGCTTGCATAAAAATGAAACCAACCTTCGAGCATTCTTTCAACTGATCTTCGAGCTCATTAAAAACAGTAAGATGGGGTTGAGCTTACTTTTCATTTTTCGTGCTCTGGTTAAAACATGAAAAGTGGTTTGAGCTTAGTTTATTACTTTTTCGTGCTCTATATTCAAACATGAAAAAGGTTAATGGAGTCCTCTTTAAACTATTTTTAGGCTCCCTAAATACGAAAAGATTGTCGAGCGATCTTGTCTTCTTCACGCTCATTAAAGCATTTGAAGAGTCATCCTTCCGACGGTAGGTTATCTCTTTTTCGGTTTGGATAGGACTATTTACGAAAAAGGAACACTCCAGCCAATCATGACTGGAAGATTTCTCTAAGGTATGATTTTACACTTTTTCGGGCCTTAGAGACTAAATCATACGAAAAAGGACCCCTTTGGAGTCTTCTTACGTATTCGTTCAGACTCTCTAAACATGAATGATACCGAGTTTTCTTTCAGTGGACTCGTTAAATTAAACATTGAAAGACCTGTTTTGGGAACGAACCCCTCCTCTCTAAGTTCGTAAAGCATATGAGTCTGGACTTGTCTTCCGACAAGCTATATCGAGTGTTTGTTACCCTCTTTGAACTCATAAAACCGAAAAGAGGCACTCATCGATCATGATGGGGGAAATGGGAAGAGAATCATTTTGCAAATAATGGCAGTTGGTTGTCGTTACCTTTGAACATGGCACTTGTCTACACATCATGTCAGTCAATTGGGTATTTGGTTGATCCCCGTGATGATCCACTTTCATGAGTCATGTCACTCCTTTGAGTCTTTCAAACGAATGCATTGTCCATTGTTGCATGTGTGTTTGTCCCGTTCAATCATGCTGCCAAGTCTTTTTGTCATGACGTCCAATGTTCAAAGGGGATTTGAAGAAGTTTTACCTCTGCAGTCCACACAGTCTTTGTGCTAGTATTTTTGAGTCAATCTTATGGTTACTACATTCACATCATTCCAGAACTATGTTCTGAGTTTTGTTTCATCGATGTGGGACTCATCATGGCCCTCCTTCGATGAGACTTTTCACATTGACATCAACTCATCATCCGGGAAATAGTCTTAGAAACAATACTTAGTACCTTGAGATCTGTATGCCTTAATGACAGATTCTCTCACTCTTGACATAGGTTCACATCATTGACCTTTGATTGATAGAATCGACTGGGTTTTCAACATCAGGACATCTATTCGCAATCAGTAGATTCTACTAGGGTACCTTGGGAATCATTGACATCAATGGTGATCTCCCTCGCACTTGTTAATGGTTCACATCATTGGCCGGTAATCAAGTGGTTTCTACCATGTTTGACTTTAGATCATTGTAATCACATGGATAGAATTGTACTTTATGGAAGACGAGACGAAGATCCTGGGTATTTGTTTAAAGCACTCATTGCTTTTCCCCAGGTTGCGATGGAGTTTTGTATATCTAGCATGGATCCACATTTGTATGGTCATGGCTATGCTCAAATTTGTGTCTATATGACATAGATCTACGTTGTATGTCTGGTAGCTATGTCCAAGTTTGATTCCTCTATCACATGGATCTACGTTGTATTCTAGTAGCCATGCTTATTTATTCCTCGCATGGATCTACCTTGTATTGGTCTGCAGCCATGAGTTTGTTTACTTGTGTCTATGAGTCAACATATTGATGTACTATAGATGCCTACTTGACGACATACTCCGATCGAGCAAACATTTTCATCTCATGGCGACGAATTGTTCTCTCAAAGCTCTCGTTTATCATATCCCTCTAAGACTCATGCTTTGGGGGGAATCATGTTATACCAAAATCTTGTCACCATCATGTGATAAGACATTTGACATACCTACTTGCACCGAATCCTAGCTCTTAGAGTGGAAACTCATGCTAATTGTCAATCTTCCATGAAAATTCCCAGCACCACGCTTGCCCCTTTTTCCAGGAGTGGTACCTTGTTCGCACCACCTATCCCTTGTTGTCCACAAGTGGTGCCATCGCTTATGGCCCTTAGTCCATAAGTGTTTCTTACCAGAACCACTCTGTCATTGAAGGAGAAACACAGTACCCTGGGTAAAAAGGGAAAAAGAGAAGTTTCTCGAGGCTTCTAGATGATAAGCCTCGTGTCCTCCCTTATCCCTAACATTGTGGGTCAGTTGAGCTCGAGATCCCTCATCCTATGATCTTAGAGGCCACCTCATCCACTAATCTCTCAACCTACCCTATCCATTGAGCCTTATAAATACAAGCTCATATCCATGGTTGAGGGGAGAACTCTTAAGGTATTGTTATGTTGTTGGATTGATCACTTGGCCCAAGACCATTGGAGAGCATGGAGAGCTAGAGTCAGAACTTATGGGGATGAGAATGCTTGGTTTCATGGAGATGCATGTCAACACTAAGGCTTGGTTGTAAACTTATTCATATTTCTATATTAATACAAGTTGATTTCTGTCCCACATATATTGTTGTTGTTTGATTTCGCATGTATGTTGTTAGATTCCTTAGTCACTAACATTGATCAATAGATTATATTATGGTAGTTTCGATGTGTTTGCATGTTTAATATTATTGCAGGTACACAGGGTTACTATCGAAGTATCACATTCCAGGTATCTACGACATCCAGGGAGAGTTTTCAACCTCTATCCTTCATTTGCTCTGGATCTGAACCATTCAAACCAATGGAACACTTTACTGTCCGTAGAAGGTGAAATATTCCAGCTAACAAGCAACTTATCAATCATGCTCAATATTTGGATTTGGTTTATTCTCAGTCGAACACGTTATATGATTTGATTCCAAATTCTCATCGGCCTACAACTGATCCTTCACAACCTGTCACAGAACCTCTTGTTGATGGTTTGGTAGGTTCCATCCAAACTTAATCTATTTTCAATTAGACTATAAATAACACCCAAACAACTTCTCCTTCCCTCGCATCTGAAGTGAACCAAGTCCAATCATCTTCATCTTCAAGTGGTAAGAATAAAGGAAAAAAATACTCTAATAAGCAGGAGACACAAGACCAAACCACTGAAAACCAAACCACCATGAAGGGATAAGTATCCTTTCCTTATTCGGGAGGATGACGATTACAGTGAAGACTGTCTTCATCATGAAGAGATTAATCAGTTTTTCAAAAGTACTACCTTCCCTCCACAACAACAACAATTGATTTCACAAGATCAAACCCCTCAGCATGGGTGCAATAGAAATCATTCTCATATTGGAATCCTCCACCGATTATGTCCTTATGATGAATGGGACGATTAACCTAACTACCTAGACCAAGACATATGAATCTACTTCAACTAGAACGGAAGTTCAAAGGGGAAGGATTCAGTCGAAATTCCTCATTCCACTCCTATGTTCACCCTAGGAAAAGTTAGAAAGAATAATGATAGGAAAGATGAAGATTATGGTCACAAGGCAAGAAGAGACTACAACAGAAGGAGTAGTGACAAAAGAGGAATAAAGAAAGTTGGAAAGCAGAGTTTGACTTATTTTGGGTAAAGAATTAGTTAGACTAAAAGCTTTCTTTTAGTAATAAAACATTATTGTAGTTTGGGTCGATCATGCCTATTTTTAGATGTAACAAGATTTATTAATATAGAAAAACAGTCTGTCAACAGACAGTTTAGAGTCGATGGCTAAATTCAAAAAGTGTAAAAGTAGAAAAGCTTATAAAATCTTCAACCCAAGCTATGTGTAGGTTGATCTTAGAGGGAAAAATAAGGGGATCATTAGTGTCCATTCGAAGACGAGAGAGGGAAAAGAGACAAAAACCAGAGAGCATGAGACAAGAGAAGAATGTATGAATTGTAAAGAAGATCAAAAGAAGAGTATGCAAGCCAAGTGTGCAGACCAAAGGTGCCAAACCAATTCTCATGCCAGTTGAAGAGAAGCTTTGTGGTTTTTCCCAGTTGGGTTTCCATGTTATATCTTGTCTCTGTATATATTTAATGTTTGTGTTTTATGTCGAATGAAAAACCTGTTGTGAATGAGTCGATTTGAATGTATCACGCATACTCTGTTACAAATGAACTTATTTACCTATGTGTGTCGCATATCGAATGAGTTAAATATGTGTTAAATGATTTATGTTATATGTTGTTATATATGTTGACGGATCGGTAGGCTATAATCTTGAATGAATTTTTGATAACATGAGTGTAATTTCTAGGTTTCGGTCGAGTGACCTGATAAGAGTATGATAAGGAAATCCCCCTCACTAACTGTAGAAACCTGGTTCTGGCAGTTCCCATAAGATATATTGGGTAAGACCATCTACGTCGTAGGTGTTGTTGATGGATTTCTCCTCTATCGGGGCGATATATTGGGATTTGTTGACAAATGAGGATGTGGACCTAGGTCGAAAGAAATCACGCCAACAAATGGTTTCGTCGTCGATATAGTGAATCATATTGATGGGGATATGTTTTAGTACCCAACGAAACCTGAAATCCAATATTAAGTTGATTATAAAACACTAAAGTTTGCACAAGAGGAAACTAAAGGGTCACAACTAAATCCAATAGAATGGTTGGAATGATACCTTTACACAGATATCCATGAAATTTTCTTTAGTGAATTTCCCATTGTATTGCATGAGTGGTTGTTGAAGCTAGCAACCCAAAAGAAAAAATTTCATGGCAGAGAACCTACAGAGAGGCCGAGTCCTCAGTTGATTCAACAATTGAAAAGAACTCACAATCCTATATCGAGGGATGTCAACTTTTGGGTTGATAGTATTTTTGGAGGATATATCACAGAAATTGCATTCAACATGATAAAGTCATACAACGAAGTTAAAATATAATTTTTCCAAGGACCTCGAGGTCTTTAAAGTTGTGGATCAAGATGTTGGTGTGTGAAAAAGGGATTCTGAGAATGGAGTCCGACGAGTAAATATTTGTGTGCGGTGAACTAGGGTAATGTTGCAAGTATAAGATGGAACATAATAAGTTGAGATGTTTTCTTGCAATAGTGATACTGAGCTAGAAGGTGGACGCTTAAGGAGTGGAAGAATATTTCAGTCAGGAAAGAGAAGAAGGATTGTGACAAGGAGAGGAAGTTGTGGTGTGACTCAAGGAGAGGACTGCAAATTCGCGTCGCACCTATATAGAGGATCTTGTGACGAAGAAGAGGAGTACCACCTTATATATAAAGAATATGACGAAGAAGAAGCACCAGATCCAGATCAATATTATGGAATACCCGTGACCCCGCATACATCACCAAAGGTAAGATATAGAAACACATCGCCCAGTGGTTTTCCAATAATACTAATAGTAATAGTGGAAATAGAATTCAAGGAACTCTTGTTCAACTTCATCAATACCAAGAGTAAATAGAATGGTTGGGAATTATATAAAGCTACCGATATTTAATGGAAATGGGTTAGGGGACCCTGAGCAACATTGGTTTCTATGTGAATCCGTATGGATCATGCCATACGTCGAAGATGAGGCCATAAAGAAAGCCCAGATGATCATGACCCTTAGAGGTTGTGTGCTCGAATGGTACATGAAATTCTCGGTGGTTCCAGCAGGTATACCACATAAGACATTAGATCAAATCCAGACAAGATTAATATAAGAGTTTAAGAATCCAAAATCTAAGTCACGATGCATTACAGAGTTAAAGGAAATTAAACAGTTACCTACGGAGTTTGGTTGGGAATTCTACCAAATATTTTAAACCTTGACGTCTAAAGTAAGATTTAGATGTCATATGTCTAACACAAAGTATGGTTTATTGTGGCTATGCTACCATACATTCGTGTCCCAATAATGAAACAAAGAATGGTATCACAAAGCGAAGCACTTAAGCTCACCATGTAGTTGGAATCTTCCCTAGTCAGAGAAACTGGTGCAGGAATGATGCAGATACAATCACATATTTCCAACCTTACATTACAACTTCAGGATATCGAGAAGGGGAAGGAAATACAAGAAGAGCTATGGTGTACCTGATGTAGAACTGAAGGCCACCATAAAGTTTCATGCCCTGTGTATATGAATTATGTTGCAACATGTGCACCGAATCTGATTAATTCTCAAGGAATGTCATGGTGTAGAATTTGTCAGGATAGAGGACATCAGTTAGAGGAATGTTTATATTTACAAAAAATAGTAAGCATACCAGCAAGTATATACTGCAAATTATGTCGATCAGTAGGACATGATGAGAAAGACTGCAAAGCATACTAGCTATTGCAGGAAAAGATAGTCAACACATACCTACTGAAGAACAATGAACAGATGCAGGCTGAGTGAGCTCAAGCTCAATACCCACAGACTCAATATGCTCATGCATAGTACCCATAAGCACAATACCCTCAACCCAAAGGAGGTGGAATTTTTAAAGGTCGAGAACAAGGACGAGGATTTGGTTGCGGAAGAGGCCAAGTAATATGGTATAATTGTGGACATCCTAGACACTTTTTCAGAAAATGCACAAATCCTGCATTGACCTGTTCATACTATAAATCACTAGATCATATTTTCAAATAATTTCCACAATTGATAGCGAAGTGGCAGGATAGAAATCAGAATTTGCCTCAAAATGCTAATCGAAATATGCAAAATATATCCATTGAACCAAGAGAGAGACTAATATTGTCGCCATGACAAGGGGAAGTGTTGCAACTGGAGCAGAGTAGGAAGCACCATATGGACAACCGAGAGTACGACCTGCACAACAAAAGAAGATGT
This sequence comes from Pseudotsuga menziesii, assembly GCA_001517045.1. Classification (NCBI taxonomy): domain Eukaryota; kingdom Viridiplantae; phylum Streptophyta; class Pinopsida; order Pinales; family Pinaceae; genus Pseudotsuga; species Pseudotsuga menziesii. Next base: position 279,695 of record LPNX010707451.1, read on the forward strand.
CCTTTGATGTTCAAAAGGAAAAATAAGCATTCTTGGAATATTGACATGAGTTCTTCGATGAGAATCAAGCATCGACTTATGCAGTTGTACCAAGTGAAGGACAAATATTGGATTTGCCTCAAATATTCGACCAGCTATTCCAAAAGAAACCGATGGTAAAGGTTAGTAAACTGAAAGAATTATTTAAAATTTATCTAGCATTAATAATAGGTAAAGATAATGTAGCAAAACTGTCGTCCTTAATAGAGTAATCTTAGGAAGACGTGCGACCAGAATGAAGGGTTAACCACATTGGTAAAAGATTGAAAATTGGTCATGAACTAAGAATGACTGACCAAATAAGAGATTACAACATGGATTATATTATTCTAGACTTGGGCTCTAATGTTAACATTTTGACTAGCGAAACTGGGAAAGTATGGGAAATCCGAGACTAGTGTGGTCTCTTATCCTGCTAAGATTAGCCAATCAGTTGAAATTTTTGCCTATTGGTCAACTAACACAGGTTTCATCCAATATAAAAGGACTCAATACTTATGCATACTTTGAAGTAATAAACATTGTTGATGATACAAATCCATATCCCGTGCTTCTAGGGACCGACTGGGCCATTGATAACCAAATTATTTTCAATTTCAAGAAGAGGATATTAACATTTAAAGATGAAAATTTAAGGGTGGTCACACCGCTTGATCCTCTAGAAGGCTAGAGGTATGTCTAGAAGGTAAATAATGAAGGGCAAGATGGATACTTAGACCATATATATATTATTATTTTTGCAATGGATGATTATGTGAATCCATCGGCTAACGAAAAACTCAATTAGTGAAGCATTAGTGGAGCACATCGGATTTAGGAGAAGCTTTAGAGAATTAGTAGAACTGAATCCCTAAAGTATCAATGCAAAGATGTGCTAGAATCATAAAATCAATGCCAAGATGCGCTAGAATTACAAAATACGTGCGACGGGTAATTATTTATGTATTTGATCTACCTACCTATGAGGGTTTTCCTAACCTGGAATCTTTTATGGCAGAATTTGAAGAGAAAATAATAGAACCTCAGCGATTGTTAGCTTTGGACTTTGCATTAAAGGCTACACCTACAAGATGGTGGGTTACACACAAGAAGACTATTCCAGAATGGTCGCAATGCCAAAGACTATTGGAAGTTCGGTTTGGGGAAAAGATGCTTTATAATGGTCGAAATATACAGGATTCACTAATCCTAATGAACACATTGAACATTGTCGTGTGACATGGGAGACGTCATCACAACAAGAATAGCTCCGCCAATTTATACACACTTTGGACATGATACCAAGGAACTTGTATACATCGGTCGATCTGTGACAAGGAAAAGTAGAGTGGGAAGAGATAGCTACCAATTTAACACATATGTTTGAATTCGTTGATAATCATCCATCAATTGATGTTGTTGTACATATAATCAAGACTAATATATTTGAATATATTCACTTGTTGATGACGAATTTTTATCAGATCAGTGCGACAGTATAACATTGGATGGAATGTTATAATGTAATAGGAGAAACTGATGATGATGATCCATGTGACATAAATATTTCTGAGGCTGAAGGTACTCATGTAGTGGAAGGATCAGGTGTCTCAAGTGACAAATTTCTGAATCCGTTGAAAATAAAGGAAATAAACATTGGCTCTCCAGAGAATACAGAGTTTGTCTATATTGGGGATTACTGGGATGATGAGACCATCGAAAAGATTACAGAACTACTACATGAATTTCAGGATTTATTCCCTGCTAAGTTTTTCGAGATGAAAGGAATTGTTGGAGATCTTGGAGAAATGAAGATTCCATTGAATCTCGATGCAAAATTTGTTAAATAATCACCGTATCGGCTCAATCCAAGGTATAAATTAAAAAGTTATAATAGAATTAGACAAAAGGTTAGAAGCAGGAATTATAGAACCTGTTGAAGAATCCGAGTGGATTAGCCCCATGGTAGTACAAGATAAGAAAATGGTTGGTGAAGTGAGTATCTAGTCGAACTAAAGAAGTTGAATAATTCCTGCTTAAATGACCCATTTTTAACATTGTTTATAGAGGAAGTATTAGAGAGTGCCGAGGGATAGGAAGTATATTCCGTTACTGATGGATTCTCTGATTACAATCATATCAGTACTGCAAAATAAGATCGACATAAGACAACCTTTGCGATGGAGTGGGGATGTTTCCAATAAATTGTAATGCCTTTTGGACTCAATAATGATCCTGATATATTTTCTAGGATAGTTTTCACTGCCTTTAAATATTGTATTCATAATTATATTGAAGTCTATTTCGATGACTAGACGATATTTGTGCTCATAAAAGATCATATTGAGAGCCTCAGAATGATGTTGGAACGATGTCGACGGTGCCATATTTCCATTAAGTTAAAGAAGTGCATTTTTTGTGCCCCTTTTGGAATTCTACGGGGTCATGTGTTTTGTCGTGATGGTAAATTGGTGGATCCTACTAAAATTACGATCATTGTCGACCTATCGCCACCCTCAATGGTAAGAAACTAAGAACTACTTTGGGACATACAAGATACTATCAAAAATTTATAAGAGGATATGTAGAGGTGACTACCCCTATGGAGAAATTATTGAAGAAGGATGTTAAGTTTCATTGGAGTGAACAATGTCAAGAGAGTTTGGATGTCCTAAAGAATAATATCGTTACAACACCCATACTAATTTTTCCAGATTGGAAGAAATAGTTTCACGTACATGTCGATGCGTCGTCTATCGCACTCGGTGTTGTACTTGCGCAACCAGGTGAAGGGTCTATTGATCATCCCATTGCATTTTCTAGTAGAAAATTATCAGCAACGAAGAAGAACTATACCATGACAGAAAGAAAAAAACTAGCTATGGTATACTCCCTTCAAAAATTTTGACACTATTTGTTGGGAGGACATTTCAAGATGTATTCAAATTATTCTGCGTTGAAATATCTGGTCAATAAGATAGCGTTGGGGGGGGGGAGATTTTTCAATGGATTCTCCTCTTCCAGGAATTTGACTTTGAGATCATTATTAAACCAAGTTGTATGAATTCAGGACCTAACCATCTGTTGAGACTAGAAAGCAGACAAGATCTTGTTAATCTTGATGATAGTCTTTCGGATGCACAGTTATTTATAGTCAGGATGTTTGATGATCACTATAGAGATATTATACATTTCTTGAATACATGATATGCACCAGAAGGATTCAATACTGCACAAAATAAACAATTAGTTGTTAGAGCTGCATACTTTCAATTGATTGCAGGACAATTATACAAAATGGGACCAAATGAAATTCTTTGTCGCTGCATCTTAGAAAATGAGCAACCAATGATATTGAATGAAGCGCATGTTGGTGTTATAGGAGGGAATTATGCAGGAAAATCCACAATGTGGAAGATATTACAAGCAGGATTGTGGTGGCCTACTTTTCATGCAGATGCTCAAGATTATTGTCACAATTGTGATGTCTACCAAAGAAATGGAAATTCGTCGTGATGATAAGAAATTCCACTCGTACCACAGATAAATTTATAGGATTTTGACAAATGGGTTATTGATTTTGTTGGACCTATTAATCCACCAAGAAAGAGAACAGGTGCATGTTACATTATCACTGTGACATATTACTTGACCAGTGGGCCGAAGCAATTCTGCTAAAGGATTGTACTGCGGTGATCGCTGCAAAAATTTTGTTTGACATTGTTGTGACTAGATTTGGATGCCCGAATATTTTGATAAGTGATCAAGGTACTCATTTTGTAAATCAGTTGATCGACAAATTAACTAAATAATTCCATACTCAACACCGGAAGACGACAACGTGTCATCCACAATCAAATGGTGTTATCAAGGAATTCAATAGGATCCTGGAGAACACATTAATGAAGATATGTAATTTTCAAAGATATTATTGGGATCATAGAATATATGCAATATTATGGGCATATTGCACTACATGTAAAAAGTTGACAGGTCGGACTCCATTTCGACTAGTTTATGGATAAGAGGTTGTAATGTCGATGGAATATATTGTGTTGAGGTTATTCGAATAACTAAGAAGGGGGGGTTGAATCAGTTATTCCTAAGCTAAAACATTTTTTGACCTTTTAAACCTTTATTATTGTTCACATATTTACAGCCATGATATAAAGCAGAAGTAATTATTATCAATCATACATATGATGGCGACAGAGACAGATGTTCACAAGAAAAATCATAGTAGAAAAATATTTTATTATTAAATCAACTTCTTTTAGCACCAACTCAAATGAGGCTACAACCTCTGTTTTACAAGTAGAAACTTGTGGAGAGCACCAACTCTCCTAGTTTTCTAGCACCCACTAGACTTATACAAGCTCCAACTTGCACACTGAAGACTACAAGTCTTCCCGAGCACCACCCTACCACCCTAATTCCATAGATTTGAACTTTGTTATGTAGAATATGTTGAATACCAGATATAGTTATGCTTACCAACCCTGTCACATTCTTTGAACTACTTTTTTTTCTTTCTCATTCAAACTTAGCTCCCTTCACTATCTATGTTCTGCATATTCTCCCCATTTTAGCACACCCTTCAACGGCGGTCCATGCACCAGCTCTCTCCATTCAAAGAGCGCACCCACGGTCCTCTCTACACCATCCTTTTATGAATGTCGGTATTTATTCCCTTTACCTATTTGTATGCCTAACTTTTCTATTTCATAACTGATCAAAACTCGTTCAATGACTCATGATAGGAAAGGAACCCAATCGATAAGAAATCTAGACATCGTTTGTCATTTTCCACCGGGTTCTTGAATTCATAACTGCTTGAATCGATTTTCCTTTGCATTCCAAAAATTCATGAAGAAGCAACAAGACAGCTTACTTACTTCCTCAACCTCGATCTTCCCGCAATTCTAAGTTTCCGCAATGACATTTCCACAAATTTGTTTCTACAGTTCTAGTTCCGCAAGATTCTTTCTATAATATTCTTTCTACACTTGCAGATTGAGGATTGCTGAAATTCCTAAATTCTAAAATTGACTTCCACAAATCTATTTCCGTAGTTCTGGTTCCGCAAGATTCTTTTCGCAATTGCGGATTGCAGAAGTTCCTAAATTCCAAAATTGGCTTTCGCAATTATGTGGTCGCAATGGTCCTTTCTGCAATCAGATTGCAGATTGTGGATCCTCCTTCCCACTTTTCCAAATATGGGATTCCATAATTCAACTCCCGCAACTTTAACCACCTTGCAACTTCGTATTGTGGAACACATCTTCGACCATTGATATTTACAGCTTCTTCTTTGTCTGTTGATCTGAGATAAAGTGCAGATATTCATCTAATCTTTGTGGGCTCGATAATTTTCCTACACCTTTCTCTTGCAAAATTCATCCATAATCGTCGATGCGTTTAATTCCTATGCTTATATGTCCTCCTTTTTGTTGGATCATATTCTTTAAACTATGTGTTTCCGTCAATGAAAACCACATCACAATATGATATGTTTCCATATGATCGCAATACCTATCATAATTCCAACAATATCCCCCTTTGGAATTGATGGCAACCTTCAATTTCTAGATGCATGTTGTAATTGTAATCGACTGCTTATCATATGTAGTAACAATAACGTCTCCCCCTTTGACATCAATGTCAAATAAGACTCTATAACACATCTCCCCCTATCAAAGTGAACAAGTTATTTAGAATAAGATATGATGCCCAGCTTTTGGCGTAGGTACTCAAACTGTGTCTTTTTTAAAGGTTTAGTAAATATATCAGCAATCTATTCTATAGAAAGAATGAAATTCAATTGAACCACTATGTTTATGACCTTCTCCCTTAAGAAATTATACTTAATTGGTATGCGTTTAGTCTTGGAATGAAGGAGTGGATTCTTGGACACACTAATGGCACTAGTATTATCACAATAGAGAGGAATGGGATCAACATATTTTGCCTCCAAAACTGCCAGTCTCTAGATCATCCAAAGTACTTGTATACAGCAGGTGGAAGCAACAATGTATTCAGCTTATGTAGTAGATAAAGATATCGAGCCTTGCTTCTTACTCATCCATGCAACTAAAGAATCACCCAAGAAGAATGCACCTCCACTTGTGCTCTTTCTTTCATCCAAACAATTTTCCCAGTCATCTTCTGAATATGTGGTTAACTGAAGATTTTGATTTTTAGGATACCAGAGACCATAAGTCATTGTGCCCTTCAAATATTTGAATATACTCTTAACAACCACCAAATTACTTTTCTTAGGATCATATTGAAATATTCCTACCATTCCAACGGTTTGGATTATATCAGGATGATATGTTTTGAGGTACAAAAGTATTCCTATCATTGATTGATATGTTATTTGATAAACATCGGGTGAGGGATCATCCTTGTTGATTTTACATCCAACAACCATAGGCGTACTAACAAGTGAGGAATATTCCATCTGAAATCTTTTCAACATCTCTTTCAAATACTTCTCTTGGGAGAGAAATAAATCTTCAGAACTCTAAATAATGTGGAGACCAAGAAAGAATGACAATTCTCCTACCATTGACATCTTGAACTCAGATTGCATGGAATTAGAAAACCACTGAATACAAGAATTATTAATGCATCCAAAAATAATGTCATCCACATACACCAAAACAACTAATAAATCATCACCTTCAGATTTGATGTACAAATTATTGTCAACAGTACCTTTATTGAATCCTTTGTCATGTAGATACTTATCCTGTATATAATACCAGGCACTTGGTGCTTGTTTCAATCATATAGTTCCTTCTTCAGTTTGCATACATAGTCAGGACTGTCTATCAGTTGGAATCCTTCAGGTTTCTCTAAATAGACTTCTTCTTCTAGATCTCAATTGAGGAATGTTGAATTAACATCCATCTGATACACTTTGAAGTTCTTATGACTGACATAGGAAAGAAAGATTCTGATAGCTTCCAATCTTTCCATTGGTGCAAAGGTTTCGTCAAAATCTTGTCCCTCAACTTGTGCATACCCCTTATAGACCAATCGGAATTTATTCCTCACAATTTGTCCTTGTTCATTCATCTTAGTTTTAAACACCCATTTGGAGCCTATTACATTCTTATCTACGGGTCTAGGAACAAATTCCCAAGTATTATTTTTCTCAATTTAATCAATCTCTTCATTCATGACTCTAATCCAATCTCCATCCTCATTGGATTCTACAAAATTCTTAGGTTCAATCATAGATAGGAAAGCAACCTGAGATTGTTCTGAAGCCTTAATCAATTTCCTTCTTGTATGAACTCCTTTGTTCTTGTCACCGATTATCTAATTTTCAGGATGATTCTTTTGAACAATTCTGGAAGGAGGTTTTGTTTCTGTCTATTGTTTTAAATCTATCTAAATGTTTGCACTTTCATCATCTGACTCGGAATCTTCTTTTTCGGATTCTTGGACTTGTTCTTCCTCCACTTCAATTGTGTCCTATGTATTTGGATTAACACTGCTTATTTGAATATCTTTTATAGGAATTCCTTCATCGAATTTAATGTCAATACAGTCAATAATTTATGCAGCCTCTTATTATAACATGTGCACCCTTTACTGTTTGTAGCATATCCTAAGAAGATACCTTCATCGACCCTGTCATCATATTTTCCAAGATGTTCATCATTGTTTTTATTATAACATTTACTTCCAAACCACAGTTCATAAGTAGTATTATCACTATTTGGCCTTAATTTATCTTTGTTAAGAATATGGACATCTATTGGAATTGCCTCTACCTAGTATTTCTAAGAAATATTTCCTTCATTCATCATTGATCTTGCCATCTATTGAACTGACCTATTATGTCTCTCAACTACTACATTTTGTTGTGGAGTCCCTAGAATAGTATACTATCTTTTAATTCCATGTTTATCACAAAACTCTTTGAAATCTCTTGAACTAAAATCTCTTCCTCTATCAGACCTTACTACCTTCAGTATCTTTCCTATTTGATTCTCAGTCAGAGCCTTAAAAATTTTGAACTTTTCAAATGCTTCATATTTTTCCTTCAGAAACATGACCCATGTGATTCTAGAATAATTAACAATGACCAACATAAAATATATTTCTCTTCACATGCCTTCCTTTCTTGATGGTCCACACAAATCTATATGTACTAACTGAAGAGGTTTGTTTGTTGATGTGAAGTTCCTGTATTTAAACTGTGTGCGAGTCAATTTTCCCATTTGACAAGGTTTACAAACAAAGTCATATGGCTTTGATATTTTTGGAAGATCTTTTACTTCCCCATCGCTTATAAGCTTGATTATGTGATCAAATTTTAGGTGTCCAAGTCTCCTATGCCATAGCCAGCTTTCATCATACTTGCTTAGATGACATTCTTCTTTTCCTTCTTTCAAGACATAGACATTGTTTTTTGTTCTTATCCCTTTTGCAACCAATTGTCATGAACGTACAGATTTTATCTTGTAATCTGTAGAAGTGAAAATAACTTCACATCCTCTATCACAAACCTAACTGACACTAAGAAGATTATGTTTCAGTCCATCTACAAACAACACATCAATAGGCTTTCCCTTTTCCATTACTCAAGTTTACCATTCCTTTTCCTTTGATTATCCCTGGAGCATCATTTCCAAAAGTTACATTTCCTTATTTACTTTCACTTAGAGACGGAAAATTACTTTTATCACCAGTCATGTGTTTGGAACATCCACTGTCAATATACCAGAAGTCTTTTTGCCTTTGAACAGAAAGCACTAGACCACACCTGTTATTTTCTTTCTTCTTCCAAAATTTAGAACTTCCAGCTGAGTAATTCACTCTCGGATCTGTTTTGTAATTCTTCATATGACAGTTTGAAGCTTTGTGTCCAAAATTATGACAAATATTACAAATCTAGATCATTGTACAATAGATCAAAAGGGTTGGTATGTATATTGTAAGTTCTTATTTTAGTTGTAAGCTGTGTTGTATGAAGTCGTTGGTTACTCAGTGACTGTCTTGTTCTATGCTGCAACAAATCATCGTTATTTAGCATCCTTAGTTGCATACTTCTAAATTTAAATGCACAATTTGCAACTTTATGGTCAAAATTATAACAATGATAATAGTAGCCATGGAAAAAACCTCGGTACCTGAATCTTGGTTGTCTTCTTGGAATTGGTTGCCTCATCTTTTATTGGCTTTGTTCATGAGCAAATCTTGATGGAACTTTCTGATCCCTGATTCTGATGCTTGTTTCATTTTCATTATCTTGTGTTTGCAAGGTATGTTCATATTCTAATTGGTTGTTGCTTTTAGTTTTAATCCACTTACCTCATTTCTTGTTTTTTGAGTGATTTCCACTTGAACCTTCTGTATAGTCGAGACCTACTTTTAACAATGGAGATGTTTGCTTACTCAGAATGTTGTTCAGTTCTTTTGAAGCTTTAATACTTTACATATTTTGGTGATACAAAGCTTGGAATTTCTCCAATTATTTTCTAGTTGTCGCTACTTCTTCCAATGCTTCACATCTCATTTTCTCCTCTGTTAATTGTTGTTTTAGAATATATTATATTTTCTTTGCCTCTTCTAATTATAATTTTAACAGAGCAGGATCTTCACTTGGTTTTTTACCATTCTTTTCATACTCATCAACAATTGTTTTTGTTTCCTCTTCTTTAGTGTAAGTCTGTCAATCTCTTCCATATCACTGATTAGTTCACCCTCCATATCAACCATAGATTCTTCATTATTCATGTCACTTCCTAGATATTCATTTTCAAAATCTTCTATGGACATAAGCATGGAATTATTCACTTTATCTTCACAAGATGAATCGCGTTCTATCTCTTCTGAGGAATCAACATCATTTGTACACAAGCTTTTCTTTTTATATTTAGCCTCTTTATTGTATTTCTTGAATGTGTAGTTCTCTTAATTATCAGAAGTATGACCCTTTTGTTTGTGAGGACATTTACATGCAAAATGGCCTATATTACCACAATTGAAACATTTAAATGGCATCTTGTCTTTATATTTACCCGATCATTTCTTCAACCTTATTACAAATTTTCCTTCACTCATATCCATTTCAGAATCAGTGTTCTTGTCTGCTTTAAAGGATGCTTCTCTAGTGGTGTATTTATCTTTACTAATCCTCGTTTCATAAGAAGTCAGAGTTCCTATGAGTTGGTCAATAGGAAAAATTTTAAGATCATTTAATTCTTATATTGCATAAACTTTGGTATTAAATATATCAGGAAAAGATCTCAAAATTTTCTGAACTAAGGGTGTTTCCTCAATCCTTTCACCAAGACCTTTCATAGCATTCATGGTCTACTCTTAATAAATATTTACTAACACTCTCATCCTCATTCATCTTTAACTGTTTAAATTCCAGTCTATATGTCTGCAATTTGGCATCTTTTACTTTCTCATTTCCTTCATAACTGCTTATAAGTTTTTCCCACGTCTCTTTTACAAATTCAAGATGCATCACCTTAACAAACTCAGCTTCTGCAAGACCACTTGGGATAACATTCATTGCCTTTGCGTTAAAAATAAATCCCAACTTATCATCTTTGGAGGCTATCACAACAAGCTTTACATAGCCAGTGGCTACTACATCCCAAACATCAGCACCTAAGGACATTAGATATGTTCTCATTCTAACCTTCCAAAAGGAAAAATTTGTTCCATCAAATAGGGGAACCTTATTGGTTAAAGTCCCTTCATGACTTGTCATGCTTAATCTTATATATCTACCTTTAAATAAAAGGAACCCACTCGGATACCAATTTTTGAGGTTATTCGAATAACTGAGAAGGCGGGGTTGATTTTTTTATTCCTAAGCTTAAACAATTTTTGACCTTTTAAACCTTTATTATTGTTCACAGATTTACAACCATGATATAAAGCAGGATTAATTATTATCAATCATACATATGATAGGGACAATTCTAGTTCCCCGGTTCTGGATCTGCAAGATTCTTTTCGTAATTGTAGATTGCAGATTACGAAAGTTCCCGAATTCCAAAATTGACTTCCACAATTATGCGGCCGCAATGGTCCTTTCCGTAATAGCATTGTGGATTGTGGATTGAAGATCCTCCTTCCCACTTTTCCAAATATGGGCTTCCATAATTCAACTCCCGCAACTTTAACCACCTTACAACTTCACATTGCGGAACTCATATCCAATCGTTGGTATTTGCGGCTTCTTGTTTGTTTGTTGATCTAAGATTAAGTGTGGATCTCCATTTAATCTTTGCGGGCCCAATAATTTTCCTACACTTTTCTCTTACGGAATTCATCCACATCCGTCGATTCGTCTAAATTCTATGCTTATCTGTCCTCCTTGTTGTTGGATCATATGCTTGGAACTATGTGTTTCCATCAACGACAACCACATCACAATCTAATCTATTTCCAACATAATTCCAACATATTGTACCCAGTGCAATCTGAATGTGTCATGTAGACTCTATTACAAATGAACTTATATATCTATGTGTGTCGCATATCAAATAGGTTAAATATGTGTTAAATGCTTTATGTTATATGTTGTTATATATGTAGACGGATCAATAGGCTATAACCTTGAATTAATGTATGAGAACATGAGTGTAATTCCTGGGTTTCAATTGAGTGACATGATAAGAGTATGATAAGGAAATCCCCCTCACTAACTAAAGAAGCTTGGTTCTGGAAGTTCCCATAAGATATCTCAGGTGATACCTCATCTATGTCGCAGGTGTTACCAACAGATTTCTCCTCTATCGAGCCAATATCTTGGTATTTTTTGATGAACGGGGATCTGAACCTCGGTCAACAAAAATCATGCCAACATCCTCCATCAAACAGTTCTTTGTTAATAGAGAAGTTTTTTCTTGATTCATTTTTGCGTCCTTTAAGGGAAACCATTCAGAAGCCAATTTTCAATTTGAATTCTCGTGCTACCCAACATTACAATATTGCAGAATATTTGGCTCAGACACCTTGTGCAATGTCCACACTGGAAGTTCTATCGACCTATCCTATTCAATGTATAACTCTTTTGTCAGCCCTTGGATCTATGGACCCATAGACTTCTAACACTATTATGTTCCAATTGGAGTATTTTAAGTTAAGATCATCAATTGGATTTCCATATTCATAAGACTATTGCTAGAAAGAATATCCATCATACCATTTTGGACGAAGGAGCCTCGACTTCTATTATGTCATTGTATTTTTGGAGGGCTATGGTTTTCCTAACGTCACTCCATATCTAACTATATTGAAGGATTTGATGGGCATGGTTTTCAACGTTATGTACTCTTATCGACCTTAGGTATAGGTTTGGGGGGCAAGACCGTCTCCATCCATGTAGAGGTAGTTGATGCACCTTTGGACTATAAGACTTTGCTTGGTCGTAATTGGTTTTATGAAATTACCATTGTTGCATCCTCAGTCTTTCAATTGGTACAATTTCCTCATCAATGAAAGATCGTTACCATCGACCAACTCAAGTTTTGCAATCCAAATGTCTAAATGAATACTAAAAAGTAGTTCCTCTCTTAGAACAATGTCGCATCAGTATGAATATGTAGGAGTAGGATTTCTTAAGGATTATTCCATCATAGGAGTATTTCCTTTACCTTCTCCTGATACTCGACACCTTACAGATTCAGTAAATATGCTTTCATGTGTAGAACCCAATCAATTTCCATGTAGACCCAATATCACTGCCTCGCGTCATTACAAGCATGGTTCACTTTCTGCGTCAAGATCGTTAAAAATGAAACAAATCCTCCCCCCATTTAAGTTGAGTCTTTAACTAGACTTAGCATTTGAACCTTCTTTTCATCTGCCTGTGCCTTTTAATTTTTCTTTTTCCTCTGTTTCTAGCAAATGTTTTCCCATTAGTAACCAGGAGGTTAATTCTGTGAACAAAAATAATAAGTGAACGAATCGAAGCTTGTGGGGCATATCGTTAGCCTATGACCTTTATGCTCGGGGAAAGATCCAAACCTCTAGACATCATGTTTGGAAAAAACATGTTAATGGGTATCATCCTAAGTACTAACCTCTGGACATCATGTTGGGAAGGGGCCCACCAATATGAATCACACAAAGCATAGTTTCTCTCAATTTTAAGCTCTTTAAAAAATGAAACTCCATTTCGAGCATAGTTCATTTTATGTTTCAAGCTCGTTAAAAAATGAATTCGATTCTTTGATCATTCTTCCAACCAATCTTCGAGCTTGTTAAAAATAGTAATATGGTGTTGAGCTTACTTTTTACCTTTTTTTCTCTGGTTAAACATGAAAATTATGTTTTGAGCTAACCTTTTACAATTTTCATGCTCTGGCTCAAACATGAAAAAAATGTCGAGTGCTTTTGATACCATTATCTTATTCGTTAAAAACCAAGTAAAACGGTGTCAAGTATATGTTTATCACTTTTTCGGGCTCATAAAACCTATATGAAGGAAACCCCTTGGAGTTGTCTTTAATCTCTTTTCAGGCTCTCCAAATAGGAAAATATTACCAGTCGAACTTGTTTCTTTCACGTTTGTAAAAGTATTTGAAAGGTCGTATATCTAGTCATAGTTTACCCCTTTTTCAGACCATTTAGACAAATTATGAAAAAAATATAATCTAGTTCATCATGACTAGAAGAGTTCTCCTAGGTATTATTTTATACTTTTTCAAGCCTTGGGAACTAAATTTACGAAAAAATTCACCCTAGAGTCTTCTTTAGTTTTTTCAAACTCCCTAAACATGAAACCATAGAGTTTTATTTCTTTGGACTCGTACAATTAAACATTGAAGGACCCTTTTTGGATCGAACCCCTCCTTTATCAGGTTTGAAAAACATGTGATATTGGACTCATCTATGATGAGCTACATTGAGCATTTTTTACCCCTTTCCATCTCATTAAAAAGAAAAGAGACACACATCCATCATGACGAGGAAATTAAGGGAATGGGAAGATATATTTAATTTGTATTAATGGAATATTAAAGTCACCATTGAACATGGCACCTATCTATATATTATTCAAACATTTGGGTGATCATATTGTCCTTGATTCATACCAATTCTATGAGTTTTTTTACTCCTTTGGTTCATCTAAAGAATGCCTCATCCATTTGTTGTATTATGTCTTGGTCTCTGGTCGTTAAGCCAATGTTTCCAAGTCACTTGTCATGTCATTATATGTTCAAGGGAATTATTCAACTGGAATCAACCTTTGCAATATTAAATCCTTGTATTGTGTAGGCCATCCATGAAATAGTCTCTCGTGTTCACCATTATACCTTTCTGTCAGTTCACACTAATTTGATCTACCATCTAATTACATCACTTTCCTGTGTTGGTTTTATGTCAATGATGTGGGATACATTATGGCCCTCCTTCGATGAGTCTATTCTTGCTGACATTAGCACATCATCCAAGGATTAGACTTAGAAACTATCCAGTCCCTTGGAGCCTGCATGTATTGATGGCAGGTTTCCTCGCTTTTGATAGTAGTTTTACATCATTTGTCTCTTATCAAATGATTCCATGGATGTTCAACTCCAACACATCTATTCACATTCATAGAAATGTATTAGGATACCTTGGGGATCATTATCATCATCGGTGATTTCTGTCGCACTCGTTAACGGTGCACATCTTTGATTGGTAATCAAGTGGTTTCTACCATGTTTGAATTCAGTTCCTTTATTCACATGGATAGAATCATATTGTTGTGATTTCAGGTTGAATACCATGGGGATCGTGTACTTTACCCAAGTTGCAATGGATTTTTTTTATGTACTCTCCCACAAATCTACTTTTGGTTGTGTTATTATTTCATCATGGATCTACTTTGTATTTTTGTATCCATGATTTGTCCACAGTTATTTAAGGTATGGATCCACATTGTCTGTCGGTGGTCATATCTTGTTTCAGTACTTTCATGGATCTGTAGTGTATTGGTCAGAAGCCATGTTGTGAGTCATTAAGATGACAAATTATTGTACTGTAAGAAAGTCCTTGTTTGTTATTGACGGGTTTCCAAATGACGGTTTCTTGCCTCAATCCTTAATCCTTTATTCATCAAAGTATTTCACTTATACTGTTACTCTAAATTCATACTTTGGGGGGGAATCTGTTGCATTAAATTTTCATCCTCGCCATGATCACAAACCTTGTACACCTTTTTCTTGCCTTGATCCTTAAAGTGGTTGGACAAAACTCTTTGGAAGATGAGTTCTAAGATTTGTTTCCCTCTGAAATAACCCTATTTTGAGAGAGTGATGCCCTTTTCCTCTAACAAGGTGTGTCATCCCTCATTGACAGACTTTGCATCATTATAGGGTACGTCGTCGATGCACTTTTCTTGTGTATAGGGTGCATCGATTCCTGTACGAAGGGAAAATAGGATTTTTTAAAAGTATCTCAATTGAGACCCTCGTGGAGGTTTATCCCTTCCATTTAGGGTGGATCTCACTTGCCTCCCAGCTTAGTGGGATCCCGTCTCATCCTTCTCCCTTAATACTCTCATCCCTTCCTCATCTCTTTTGGCCTATAAATAAGAGCTCACCCTCATGGGATAGGGGGTTAGAATGAGAACAAGTAAATGCTGGAGAAATTATACCAAATCTGATCTTTCGTAGCTTACCTTTGAGGAAAGGATCCATTGGAAAGGACTTTCAACATGAAGGCATCATGGTTGTGTTCTTTTCTTTATCTTGGTAATACATTAATGTTTTCCCTTCCCATAAATGATGTGTAATTTCATTTATAATAGTTCTCCTTGGTCAATTGTTTGAATATATCATATTATTTTGTGTTTCCACTTGTTCCTTTGATTCTTTTGTAGGTTATCTCTTCATCAATGGGATTGTGAAATATTCAATCCAAAGAGGAAACCTTCGGCAAGTGGTACAGATTATTTGTATTCAAGTGAGTTGATAAATATAGGGAAAGTTTTTCATTCTTGTTTTCTTTTTTTCTAGATCTAAACCATTAATAGACTAGGGAACCAATATCTATCTGAATTGATTGAGTGTTTATGTTAACAATAAACCAGATACATCAATGACCCTATGTGTTGATGACATAAGGTAGGATCCACCAACTCTCCCTCGTGATCATGAAGCTTCTTCCAATTGGTGATCACAGGTGTGTCCATGGGTTTGAAATCCTCCATCCTAAATCTATTCAGAACATCAGTTGCATACTTTCGTTGTCCCAAGAAAACATGACCAGTCTCTTACAAAACGTCCATCCCCGAATAATAATGCATAAACCCAAGATCAATCATCTCAAATTATGAAACAATATCTCCCTTGCAAGCAACAATAAGGTGCTCCTCACCTGTGACCAACATATAACAGAAGTATGAGCTTATCACCTCCAACCACATTGAATTATAGGTTTGGATCAACCTCACTCTTTTGAAATCCTATCAACAACAAGTAAGATTCAATCATCGAATACTAAGATCGAGGAGCTTTCTTCATCCCATAAACAATATTTTTCAACTTGCACACATGATAATCTCTCCCATTAACCTCAAATCCCTATGGTTTCTCCAAATACACCTCCTCCTGTAGAATACCATTGAGAAATGTGATCTTCACATACTTTTGGTGGATCTTCCAACCTATATTTTCTACTATGGAGAGCACTACTCTGATTGAGGAATATCAGGAAATTGACACAAAGATCTTATCATAGTCAACACCCTCTACCTCTGAAAACCCACATGCCGCAAAATGATCCTCGTACTTCTCAATGTTTCCATCTGCAACATGTTCGATCTTGTAGAGCCACTTGGAAATCACAATTGACTTACCCTCTAGTCTCAGAACTATCTCCCACACATTATTCTTCTAATAGAATTGTACTGTTCCATCATGGCATCTCTCCGCATATGATGTGTAGTTGCCTCCTCGAAAGTGGAAGGATATTACTCTCAAAAGACTGGTCACCACTACCATTTAACTGGAAAACCTCTACGGTGCTTTACTATCTCTGGCCTCCCTCTTGGTTGGCCCCACATACTCCTCAACTTCCTTCACAAGTTATTTAATCCAACTCGGATTTCTCTTCCTGGAAGTAGCTTCTTGTGGAATTTCCTCTTCCTAAATATCCTCATCTGACAATTGTCTACCTGAATAAGTACCAGAGATATGAGATCTTGTGCCTATTTGTCATGTCCCCATCCAAATGAGACTACTAGTTGACAAAGTTTCACCCACCTATGAGTTCCCTAGGTTGGGGAGGAGGCACTAAATCCTGAAATATGGGAGTTATGGGACCCAAAAGAACCTTAGTTTTTCATTTACACATTAAATTGGGTCATACAAATAATAAATATGGAGAAAATAAGGTGGCATTACTTCATAAGGACATTTGGAGGTTCATGGAGACCTTGGGTGACTAGATTCTTCGTTACACATGTCATGACTTAACCCCAAATTCAATATTATGAGTAATCGAATGTTATTGGAAGGTGAATAGGTTTCAAGTAACATATCATGAGCCCAAGGATTCGAATGGGTGAAGAGGAGTAAATACCCATAGAAGAGAAAGAGTCTAGGAAGAACCTAGGTGCCACTTGGAAAGAGATTCCCTGTGTTATATGAAAACAATGATGGAAGATTATATGACAAGTCAGACCTTATTGGAGACCTATGAAAATATGACATTTTAGGCCTAAAAATATCCACCAAGAGGGCACACTTGGGGTTTGGTGGGAGCAACTCATATTTGGAGGAAGATGAAGAATTGAGGAGAAGAACAAGTGTCATGGAGGTTACTAAACATCAAGGATGAATTGTAGGAATCCTATGGGAGAGAATTCAACCTTGGAGGACCTTAGGAGGGTTATAAAAATATTTCATGAGGAATGAGAATGGATTTTATCATTTGATAATTTTCCTTTGGCATTTTGGAAAGCACTAGCTTGTCCATTGTCCGGTGAGTACTCACTTACCCTGTTAGTGAGCCAATTTCAAGAGAGTGAGATTCTAATCCAATTTGGATGTGGGAGAGGCCACCCTGAACTGTCATTTGGAGATTAATGGAGTGTTTTTACTACATATAGGAGGATGCTATTTTTTGTGACCCATATTTCCTCCCATTCTCTCAATCCCCACTTCAATATTTCCATAATTCTCTATGATGGCGCACTTGTGTTAATGGTGGTTGTGTCCCATTGAGTCCAGTAGATTCCCAAGAATGTGTGAATGATTTATGGCTTTGTAATTTGTCTCCCTCCCTCTCTGTAATTCGAAATGATCATAAATACATATGCAAATGTCCACATTTCCAAGCTTTGTTTTGACAAGTTTCTATGTGTTGATTTCCCATTTCAATGGAGTTGTATATCTGATGTATGTTTTGAATTGGAGCTGATATTTGTTAGCAGGAATATTTCACCTTCTGTGGACAGAAGTTGTTCCTCTGGTCTGAATGGTTCAGATCCAGAATAAATGAACGACAAAGGATGAAGACCCTCCCTGGATATCGTAGATACCTGGAATGCCTGCTTCGACAGTAAACCTGTGTACCTACAATCAGATTAAACATGCAAACACATCAAAGCTACCATAACATAATCTATTAATCCATGTCAGTGACTAAGGAATCCAACAACATTTACATGTGAAATCAAACAACAACAGTAAAGTGGGATGGAAATCATCTTTGCATTAAGATTAAAATGGAGAATTTTACAACCAATTAATCCTTAGTGTTGACATGCATCTCCATGAAACCAAAACTTTCATCCCCATAAGCTCCAACCTTTATCTCTATGCTCTCCAATGACTTGGGCCAAGTGGTCAATCCAACAGCATAACAATACCTCTATAGTTATCCCCTCAACCATGGACATGAGCTTGTATTTACAAGGCTCAATGGATAGGAATGGTTGAGAGATTTGTGGATGAGGTGGCCTCTAATATCCTAGGATGAGGGATCTCGAGCTCAACTGACCCACAATGATAGGGATAAGGGAGGACACGAGGCTCATGATCTAAAAGCCTCGAGAATCTTCTCTTTTTCCCATTTCACCCAGGGTACCGCTTTTCTCCTTCTATGATAGAGCGGTTCAGGTAAGAAATTCTTATGGACCAAGGGCTATAAGCGGTGGCACCACTTATAGATAACAAGGAATAGGAGGTGTGAGTAAGGTACCGCTCATGGATAAAGGGGAAAGCACGGTGCTGAGTCTTTTTATGAAAGATTGACAATCAACATGGGTTTCCACTCCAAGTGTTGGGATTTAAGGGCAAATAGGTATGTCAAAGGTCTTATCACATGATGATGACAGGATTTTGGTATAATAGGATGCCCCCCAAAGCATGATTCTTAGAGGGATACGATAAATGAGAGGTTTGAGAGAACAAGTCGTCGCTACGAGGTGAAAATGTCGGCTCGATCGGAGCATGTAGTCAAGTAGGCATCTGTAGTACATCAATATTTTTTACTCATAGACACAAGTAACCAACTCATGGCTGCAGACCAATACAAGGTAGATCCATGGGAGGAATAAATAAGCATGGCTACTAGAATACAGCGTAGATCCATGTGATAGAGGACTCAAAATTGGACATAGCTACCAGACATACAACGTAGATCTATGTCATACAGACACAAATTTGAGCATAGCCACGACCATACAAATGTGGATCCATGCTAGACATACAAAACTCCATCGCAACCTGGGGAAAAGCAATGAGCGCTTTAAACAAATACCCAGGGTCTTTGTCTCATCTTCCACAAAGTACGATTCTATCCATGTGATTACAATGATCTGAAGTCGAACATGGTAGAAACCACTTGATTACCGGCCAATGATGTGAACCATTAACAAGTGCGAGGGAGATCACCATTAATGTCAATGATTTCCAAGGTACCCTAGTACAATCTACTGAGTGTGAATAGATGTCCTGATGTCGAATACCCAATCGATTCTATTGATTAAAGGTCAATGATGTGAACCTATGTCGAGAGCGAGAGAATCTGTCATTAAGGTATACAGATCTCAAGGTACTAAGTATTTGTTTATGAGACTATTTCCTGAATGATGATCTGATGTCGACGGGAATAGTCTCATCGACGGAGGGCCATGATGAGTCCCACATCGATGACATGAAACTTGGAACATAGTTATGGAATGATGTGAATGTAGTAACCACAGGACTGACTCAAAAGTACTGAGACAAAACTATGTTGACTACAGAGGTAAAATTCTTCAAATCCCCTTTGAACATTAGGCAGCACGACAAAAAGACTTGGCAGCATGACTAAATGAGACAAACACACAATGCGACAGTGGACAATGCATTCTTTTGAAAGACTTAAAGGAATGGCATGACTCATGAAAGTGGATTGTCATGGAGATTAGTTGAATACCCAATTGACTGACATGATGTGTAGACAAGTGCCATGTTCAAAGGTAATGACAAACTACTGCCATTTATTTGCAAAAATGATTCCCTTCCCATTTTCCCATCATGATCGATGAGTGCCTCTTTTCAGTTTTACGAGTTCAAAGAGGGTAACAAACACTCGATATAGCTTATCGGAAGACAAGTACAGACTCATATGTTTTACGAACCTGAGATAGGAGGGGTTCGTTCCCAAAACGGGTCTTTCAATGTTTAATTTAACGAGTAAAATGAAAGAAAACTCGGTATCATTCATGTTTAAAGAGTCTGAACGATTACAGAAGAAGACTCCAAAGGGGTCCTTTTTTGTATGATTTAGTCTCTAAGGCCCGAAAAAGTGTAAAATTATACCTTAGAGAACTCTTCCAATCATGATCGGCTGGAGTGTTCCTTTTTCGTAAATAGTCCTATCCGAACCAAAAAAGAGATAACCTACCGTCGGATGGACGACTCTTCAAATTCTTTGACAAGCGTGAAGAAGACAAGATCGCTTGACTATCTTTTCACATTTTAAGAGTCTCAAAAGAGCTTAAAGAAGACTCTATTAACCTTTTTCATGTTTGAATCCAGAGCACGAAAAATTAATAAACTAAGCTCAAACCACTTTTCATGTTGTAACCAGAGTGCGAAAAATGAAAAGTAAGCTCAACACCATCTTACTGTTTTTAATGAGCTCGAAGATCAGTTGAAAGAATGCTCGAAGATTGGTTTCATTTTTACGCAAGCTCGAAACCAATGGGTAAACTATGCTTGAAAAATACCATTAACATCACATACAGAGGTTGGAATCTTGCCCCCAGCATGATTGCTAGAAAAGCTTACCCCTAGCATGGTTGCTAGCAGCTCGACATGCCCCCCAAGCTTCGTTTCATATAACGATTCTTCTTCCATACCCAACCTAAAAACCTGGTTACTAATGTGAAAATGTTCATCAGGGGGTAGGAAGAACAAGAATCGGGCAGGTGAAAAGAAGGTTCAAGTTCTAACACTAAAGTGAAGACTCGACTCAAGGGAAGGGGATCTGTTTTATTTTTACACAAGCTTGAAACGGAAGGTAACTATGCTTGGAACATGGTTTCATTCTTATGCAAGCTTGAAACCAAAAGGTAAACTATGCTTAAGGAAACCTAATTTATTTTTTAACGAGCTTGAAATAGAAAATGAACTATGCTCAAGAATGGTTTAATTTTTATACAAGCTTGAAACCAAAAGGTAAAGTATGCTTGAGGAGATATATTTCATTTTTTAACGAGCTTGACATAGAATGGGAACTTTGCTCAAAAATGATTTCATTTTTATGCAAGCTTGAAACCAAAAGGTAAACTATGCTTAAGGAGTGGTTTTATTTTTTAACGAGCTTGAAACCAGAAGTAAACTATGCTCTCAAACAATTTCATTTTTATGCAAGCTTGAAACCAAAAGGTAAACTATGCTTAAGGAGCGGTTTTATTTTTTAACGAGCTTGAAACCAAAAGTAAACTATGCTCTTGAATTATTTCATTTTTATGCAAGCTTGAAACCAAAAGGTAAACTATGCATAAGGAGTGGTTTTATTTTTTAACGAGATTGAAACCAGAAGTAAACTATGCTCTCAAACCTGCTCCTACCGAACATGATATCCAGAGGTTTGACGTAGGTTTCCCCCATTTCATAAAAGCTAGTGGATTAGCTCCATTATGATGTCCATAGACTAGATCCATGCCCCTCATTTTACCTATGATGGGAAGAAGCTAACTAGATGGGGAAAGAGCCACAAGAACATGCGGCACATTCAGGGCAGTTTGATTACTAGAAGTGATGCGATGGTCAGGTGTAACAAAGGAAAGTTGATCAATGGTCACAATCTTCCCATCACGGGGAAAATGCATAACTATAAAGAGTTTGGACCCAACAGCCTTCATGGCGTAAACATAATCATGTCCAAGGAGCAGGTTAAAATCTAAAGGACCTTGTACCACCATAACATCAATACAGACAGTTTTCCCTCCTAATGTAATAGGTAAATAAGGAAGGGTCCCTAAAGGTGCAGTAGGTCTACGATTAAAAGCCGATATCTGATCGGTGGCTAGCACAAGCTGAGGAGAACCTAAATCTTGCCAAGCAGTTGAGGATAGAATACTAACAGAAGCCCCTTCATCAACAATAGTGCAAAGTATCTGCCTAGCAGTAACATTCACAACTATCTGGAAAGGAACACTCGAATGAAGACGAGACTCTGTTAGGTTACTCCAGTCAAAGGAAATAACATCACTACTCGGAGAGGATTCTATCAAAATAGACAAAATTTCCTCTTGTCGAGAACAATCAGAACGAAGCATAAAAACTTCAGCAGGTTTCAGTTCATTCTCTACTGGAAGAGAAGAAAAAGATGAAGATTTGGTCAAAGAGACTACTTAAATCTTAACACTCTCTAATGAAAGAGCGGGATCGGGTGGAATTGATACCGACTCAACCACTTTAACTTCACTCTCCAAAGGAAGAGTGGGATCAACCACAGATAAATCCGAATCGACCACTTGGTCAACTAGTGGGGGATCGAGGGATAACTTACTATCTCTTGTTGGAATCACCTGTTGACAATCCGTAATATTTTCCAACCATTCCAACCAACGTCAAGCTTCATCCATGCTTGGACAAAGAAAAGTACAATGCATAGCCTTGCATATCATACAAGGATACAATACTTTACCCTTACGACCTTTTACCAATGGCTCACTGGTTGAGGGAGTATCGTCAACATGATGATCAGAGGTTGAAGACACAGACAGTTTGTACCTTTTAGACCATTCTTCTTGTACACAGGAGAGACCAGGACACTCCTTAAGAAGGTGGTCCCCCTTGAAAAAGCTTACAAGGGAACTTGGGTTTTTTGAGTGTTCTCTTAGAATGAACACCATCAAGGGCAGATAGTTGCTGCTTTTTCTCTTTCTTATCCTTCTTCCTTTTACCCTTCCCTTTCTTCTTCTTCTTATCCAAATGACTACTAACCATAGAGCTTTGGTCAAGCGAAGAAGAAGAAAGGGATGAAGCAACAACCGACGAAGAAGGGGAGGGATTAGGTTGAGGTCGATCCTCTCTCGGAGGAGAGGTGACATTTGAGACATTAGGTGTAATAGGAATTACCGAATTAAACAGCCAGACTGGTAATCCTATAGTTAATCCAGGAAGATTTAGAGTGGCAATAAAGGGAGGACTAATACCTTCACTTGGAGGTAATACAAAAGGTACACCTTGGAAAGGGACCTCTTGAGTGGTAGTCCCAGGCGAGGATGCCATCTCTAAACTCTCTAATAACCCCCTAACTACCATGCACAAGCAAGTACTACTCAAACTAAAAGCAACAAGCAAACATGTGAAAGGAGTGGATAAGAGTCAGGAACCTCATAGGACAAACCAATAGGATAACTCAGATGGTTTGAGGATTCCTAAAAGGGTCTCCCGATATATGCTAGGTACGTGGGAGCTCGAATCGATAGTAGTGTTGTCTAATGTATAACCGTTGACAAGGGGCCTTCCGATATATAATCAAGTACATGAAGTACCTTTCTATATACCTCAAGGGTACGTGAAAGGTCGTTCGATATACCAACGGTATGTGGAAGAACCGCGCGAGTCCTGGGATGTAATGCAGACAAGTAACGTAGCTCCTACGCTTAACGACGCCCAAACACGTCTCTAACTTATCACTCAAATTACTAAAAGTTTTAACCTAGTACTACCGTTAATTTTATCTTGTGCATTTAGGTGGAACCATGGAGTGAAAACTTGAAATTAAAGAAGATGCACACTGATCTATATGATAATGCAAGTTTTCCTCTTCAATGAAATTCTACCTAAGAGAGGGAGAGAGATTTACTTTTCTTCTTAAAAAATGCACACCCAAATGCAAACGCAATTCTATCTTTTCAAAGCAAAAAATAAAAAAAAAGAGATCTAGAGAACATCTAACATAAATAACCCAAAAATGTTTCTTATCTTTTCATGCTTGAAATATATGCATAAAAACTTAATGGAAAGATGATTTCACTAACGTTTCCAAACAAATCTAACTCTAATGCACGCAAAGCTGAAAACAGATGTTTCTTCTTAATGAAAGTAAGATCTAGAATTTCAAACAATCATGTACAAAACAAGAAGAAAATCATTCAACAAACTTGCGAATAAAGCAAAAGAGAGAGAAAACTAAAACTTCTCTTTGAAACAGACAAGGAAACGAAGAACCAATCTTTCCTACCAAGCACTGAAAAAATCAGCATGCAAAAGGAAACAAGAATCACCCCAAGCAAAGAAAGACTCAAAACAACATGGATAATTCATGCATTCCAAATACAAAACAAACCAAAGCCTACACATGAAAATGAAATGTATATTTCCTATTCCAATGAATAATATCTACAGAAAAGAGAAAGAGGTTTCAAGCAAAGAAAATAATGTAAACACCAATGCAAGAAACATAAACTCTCTTTGAATGCAGAAATAACATAACACTCAAAGCAACTGCAGAATATACAATTCATGGCCATGAGGGAGCATTTTTTTTCAAAAATAAACAAAAAATCAAAATACAAAGTCTGGAACAGGGCCTACCTAGCACCGCGCAGATGAAGCTGCTGATAAGCGGTTTTTAGGCAGAACCGCCCCTTGCTCACTGGATTCAAGAGGTGGCACCGCTTATGGCTAACTAGACTCAGGTGGTGGCACCGCTTCTTGCCAACATAACATGTACGGTTCCCTGAATATATCCAAAACACAAGGAGAACGAAAGATCAAGTCAGAAAAAGACCAGATCAAGGTAAAAACTGATAGATTGAGAATAAGAAAGAGCATAAAAGGTCAAAAATAATTCAGATCTAAACAGATCTGGAAGTTTCAAACCAAAATCCACAAAGTCAGATAGCAGATCTGACTAAAGAGAGTTGGATAAGGAGCCTGGATTTGGACAAGAGTTCAAAGACTGAGTAATATCAGATCAACTGATACAGATATTCATTCCCCAGCGGAGTCGCCAGATTTGTTAGCAGGAATATTTCACCTTCTGCAGACAGAAGTTGTTCCTCTGGTCTGAATGGTTCAGATCCAGAACTAATGAACGACAAAGGATGAAGACCCTCCCTGGATATCGTAGATACCTGGAATGACTGCTTTGACAGTAAACCTGTGTACCTGCAATCAAATTAAACACGCAAACACATCAAAACTACCAGAACATAATCTATAAATCCATGTCAGTGACTAAGGAATCCAACAACATTTACATGTGAAATCAAACAACAACAGTAAAGTGGGACGAAAATCAGCTTTGCATTAAGATTAAAATGGATAAGTTTACAACCAATTAAGCCTTAGTGTTTACATGCATCTCCATGAAACCAAAACTTTCATCCCCATAAGCTCCAAATTTGCTCTTTATTCTCTCCAATGGCTTGGGCCAAGTGGTCAATCCAACAGCATAACAATACCTCTATAGTTCTCCCCTCAACCATGGGCATGAGCTTGCGTTTATAAGGCTCAATGGATAGGAATGGTTGAGAGATTTGTGGATGAGGTGGCCTCTAAGATCCTAGGATGAAGTATCTCGAGCTCAACTGACCCACAAGGATAGGGATAAGGGAAGACATGAGGCTCATGATCTAGAAGCCTCGAGAATATTCTCTTTTTCCCATTTTACCCAGGGTACCGCTTTTCTCCTTCTATGATAGAGTGGTTCAGGTAAGAAATGCTTATGGACCAAGGGCTATAAGCGGTGGCGCCTCTTATGGATAATAAGGAATAGGCGGTGCGAGCAAGGTACCACTCATGGATAAAGGGGAAAGCGCGGTGCTGAGTCTTTTTATGAAAGATTGACAATCAACATGGGTTTCCACTCCAAGTGCTAGGATTTAAGGGAAAATAGGTATGTCAAAGGTCTTATCACATGATGATGACAGGATTTTGGTATAACAATATTATATGTTTTTAGTGATATATTACTATTATTTTAATGGTAAATATTCATCATACCCTGTTCGGAAGTTTTTAGTGATATATTACTATTATTTAAATGGTAAATATTCATCATACTCTGTTCGGAACCATTATATACATGTGAGTCAAAGTTGAGCTTTTACATGCCATTTCCCTTAAGCAAATATCATTGAATTTATGCATTTGAATATGAAGCTTTACACCTCTGTTATAGAAATATTAACTATGCCAAATGACAGTAAATGAAGTCTAATAATAGTCTACATACTATGTTTTACAATTTGGGAGGGTTGCATAATATTTGGAGAGCCATTTCTGCTCACGCCCTAGGGGGGATTGCACCATAAATTACTAGTAATTTTACCATTTTTGCCAATGTTCCCAAATTGAGTTGCAGATATCTATAACTTATAATAAATTTATAAGAGATTCCATTTAGTGGTACTAATACTCCCTGTATCATTCCCTACCAAATTCGAGACCCTCTTGTGACATTCAAATCCCCTAGATTCAAGACTATTCAAGACAATTTTTCCCCAAATTCTGCCTTTGTTGGGAATTTTTGAATTGGGACATTACAGTGGTATCAGAGCATGATCTTAGCACCTGTGATAGTATTCTATTCATGTTTCCTGATGATGAACTCCCTCCATTATAAACTGAGACTGGAGATATTAAGAGTGGAAGAGAAGGGAGTGACGAAAGTAATCCTAGTTACGAAGATAATAGGAAAGAAATAGGATTTGGAGATATGGAAGGAAAAGAAGATAATGGGGATCTTAAGACACTGATTACAACAGCTCTTGATAGTATGACCAAACATCTCATGGAAGGGTTTGAATTGTTGGCTAGCCAACTTGGGGGCAATTCAACACCCTGGAGTAGTAGTAGTTCACCCCATGATGAGAAAGAGACCCATGGGGAAGCCATCTTTTCAAATACTAGACCTCATAACTGACCCCATGAATTCAAGAATCAGACCAGAGCTGCAATTCCTAGGATTTTAGAGTCAAAATAGGTCCCTTACACTAGTTATTATTTGAGGGAAGAAGCAAATGATTGGAAACAACTAAGTGATGAATGTAGGAAAGTCCTACCTTTCAATTAGTTCACTAGTGCCTCTCTTCAAGTGAATCATGGAGGAAGTGGACATAGGAAACCTCCTCTTAATCAAGACTTAAAGTATACCATGGGAAAAGTAACTATTCCTTCCTTTGATGGTTCTTCCCAAATGTATGCTAGTGCTTGGTTGCAAAAATTGAGTGTGTATTTCCAATTAAATCCTATGGTTGAGGAAAATACATTGAAAATGGCTATTTTACATCTTGAAGGGGAAGCTAGTGATTAGTGGTTCCATGGTATTGGAAATTTGGGACATGATCAGATTCTATCTTATGACGGTTTCACCCATGCATTAATGGAGATATTTGAGAGAAAATACCCCGAACTTCCTTTCAAAGAACTAGCACAATTGAAGCAATTTGGAACCCCTGAAGCCTATATGTTAGAATTTCAAAAGATTCCAGTAATGGTTTCTAATGTTTCTATGGCTAGGATGATTTTATTATTTATTGAAGGATTAACAAAACCTTTGAGAGGGTTCATGAAGGTGCACAAGCCAGCCACATTGAAGGATGCCATGCATTTGACAAGAGATTTGCAGAATGTGTTTCCAAGAACCAAATACCCCCATAGGACTAATTTCCCTTCCAGCTTCAAGGAAGGTAAGAAACCATGGAAAAAGGAATCCTTAAGCTATGTTTCACATGCCAACAACCTTGGGTTCTAGGACATAAATTTTCCAAGGGGAAGGCACACTACATTGAAGTTTTCTCTAAAGATGATGAAGAATGGGAGGAGGAGGAGGAAGCACAACTTTCAGCCCAAGAATAGGGGTATGAAACAACATAATAAGAACAACCCACTCCTGAGACAGGAAAAATTTTAGTACTCTCAGGTGTACCTAGATTCCACACTTTGAGGTTGAAGGGTAACATATAAGGCCAAAAGGTCACGGTTCTAGTGGATGGAAGAGCCACCCATAACTTCATATATGCAGCCTTGGTGAAGAGAATAAATTTACAAGATGAAAATTTTGATAGTTTCACAGTCATCATTCAAGGTATCAATTCTATGGACTGCACTAAATGGATTCCAAAGCTTCAAGTTACTATAGGAAATCATATTATCATTGACAATTTTTATGTAGTGAATGTGGCTGATACAAATGTGGTTTTGGGAGTACAATGGTTGTATTATTTATTGGATCATATAGTGAACTATCAATTCCCTGAAACGAGATTCAAAAATTCGAAAGGGAAACCCATCTTGTTGAGGGGAATGCACACTTACACAAATCAAGTGGTTTCCTCTCACATCATGAGGTTTATCTTGAGGCATGGAGACATAGAATCAGATTTTGAATGTTTAATTACATCTCTTAAACCTCACTTGAATATTCCAATCATCCTAAGGAGATAGAGCAACTATTGCGTAAGTATGAGAATGTTTTTGGAGACCTTCCCCCATGAAGACCACCAAACAAAGGGGTGTAGCATATCATTGAGTTAGAGATAGGAACACAACCTATCAAAATACAGCCCTATAGAAACCCCTAAAGGATTCAAGATGAGATTTAGGAGGCCATTAAAGAACTATAGACACCCCTAGTTCCATCCCATATGCTTCTTCAGTTGTTATGGTAAAGAAAAAACAAGAACTTTGAGGACGTGCATTGATTTTAGAGAATTAAATAAGAAGACAATGAAGAATATATATCCAATCCCAAGGATTGATGAGCTCATGGATGAGATCCATGGATCCAATTTCTTCTCAAAGATTGACCCTAGATCTGGTTATCATCAAATTTGAATGAGGGAAGAAGACATACCAAAGACTACTTTCATATGCCACTATGGTCACTTTGAGTTTGTTGCTATACCCTTTGGATTGACAAATGAACCTGCCACATTCCAATCATGCATGAACAATATCTTCCATAAGCAAATTCATAATTTTGTACTAGTTTTTTTTTTATGACATTCTTATTTATAGTAAAACTTGGAAGGAACATGTGTATCATCTAGAAGAGGTATTAAAAATTCTGCATGATCAATCTTTGTTTGCTAAGCTGTCAAAATATGAATTTGGTTTGACATTTATCTTGTATATCAGACACATCATTGGTCAATATTGTGTGAAGGTGGATATGGAGAAAATAAGAGCCATTATAGAATGGCCTCGCCCCAAAAATCTCACTGAATTGAGAGGCTTCATTGGAATTTGCACCTACTATAGAGATTTTGTGAACGGGGTCTCCCAACTCACTTCATCTCTCACTGATTTGAAAAATAAAGATGCTTTCCAAAGGCATGAATGGGTTGGAAAATATTTCCAAATAATGAAATAGGTAATAAGCAACTGCCATATTATATCCTTGCTTGATTTTTCTAAACCATTTGTCTTGGAATGTGATGCATCGAGAGATGGCATTGGAGAAGTCCTAAAAAAAGGACAACACCCAATAGATTTTGAGAGTAGGAAGATACAGCTACATGAGAATATTTAATCCATTTATGATAAATAAATTTTATCCATCATGCATTCTTTGATAAAGTTTAGACAATACTTGGTGGGAAACAAATTTGTGGTCAAAACTGACCATAACAACTTAAGGTACTTCCTCACTCAAAAGGATATACATGAAAAGGAAACAAAAGTGGGTGAGTAATATTCAAGCATTTTAATTTGACATTAAATATGTGAAGGGAAAAAATAATGTGGTAGTTGATGCCTTATCTAGAAGACCTTCTATTTCTCTAATGGGTGTAGCAGAAAATTGGAAAGCCACATTAGAAGTAGAGTATGCTAAGGATAAGTTTTCTTGTGAAATTTTTTATGGGAATAACCATGATGACAGGTATAAGGTGTTGGAAGGAATAATATACTACAAATATATAATCTATTTGGTCCCTAGTTCGAGTTTGAAGGAGAAAATTTTAAAGAAATCTCATGATTTTCCTCTAGCAGATCACCCCGGTTTCTTCAAAACATACTGAATGTTGAGGGAAATATTCTCATGGAAAGGGTTGAAGTCTGATGTTCTAAATTATTTTAATGAATGCCCCACATTTCAGAAAAATAATGTGGAGCACACTCATCTAGCTGGCCTCTTACACCCCTTGCTTATTCCAGAACAAAAATGGGAGAGCATTTCCATGGACTTCATCGCTAGTTTGCCCAAGTAATTTGGTAAGGATTGCATATTTGTGGTGGTGGATAGTCTCACTAAATTTTATAATTTATTTGTTGTTTCTACCACTTTCACTTCTCCACAAGTGGATGAACTATTTTTTAAATATGTTTTCAGATTGCATGGGCTTCCTAAGAGCATTGTTAGTGACAGAGATAGCAGATTTTTTAGTGCATTTTGGCAAGAAATCTTCAAAATGATAGGGACAAATTTGACACCTAGCACAAGATATCATCCAAAAACTGATGGGAAAACAAAGAGGGTGAATCAATGGTTGGAACGCTACTTGAGGAACTATGTTAGTGGGCAGCAAAAAGCATGGATAAAATGGTTGCATTTGGGTGAGTTTTGTTACAATACTACTTTTCATATGTCCATTGGCATGTCTCCTTTAAAAGCACTTTATGGTTATGATGTATCCACTTTTATTGACCACATTTTTTCATGATAGTCACGAGCTCCAAAGGCTAAGGATTGGATTGAAGAAAGTAAATAAATTTTGGAGGTTTTGAAAGATAACTTGCAGGTTGCCCAAAATCAACAAAAAACAATATGCAGACCAACATAGAGTGGAGAGGCATTTCCAAGTGAATTAATTTGTGTATTTCAGATTCCATCCCTACAAAAAAACCACCATAAAGGGTAAAGGTTTATAAAATCTCAAACCAAGGTTTTATGGTCCCTACAAAGTGATTCAAAAGGTTTGAGAAGTGGCCTATGAATTGGAGCTTCCCATGGGAAGTAAAATTCATAACGTATATCATGTTTCATGTCTAAAGAAGGTTATAGGTCAGCATATTTCAGTTTCATATACTTTCCCTCCTTTGGATTATGAAGGACAACTTTTTCTCGTTCCAGATAAAATTTTGAGAACAAGGGAGAGAAGGTTAAGAAGTATAACAATAAAATAATACTTGGTACAATGGAAGGATTTTCCTACTGAGGAAGCCACATGGGAAGATGAAAAAATTTTGCAGCATCCAAACTTGGCATTGCTTGAGGACAAGCAATATTTCATGGGGGGACTGTCATGTCCCCATCCCAATGAGACTACTAGTTGACAATGTTTCACCCACCTACTAGTTCCCTAGGTTGGGTAGGAGGCACTAAATCTTGCAATAGGGGAGCTATGGGACCCAAGAGAACCTTAGTTTTTCATTTAAACATTAATTTTGGTCATATAAATAATAAATATGGAGAAAATAAAGTGGCATTTCTTCATAAGGACATTTGGAGGTTCATGGAGACCATGGGTGGCTAGATTCTTCCTTGCACATGTCATGACTTAACCCCAAATTCAAAATTATTAGTAATGGGAAGTTATTGGAAGGTGAATATGTGTCAAGTAACATATTATGATCCCAATTATTTGAATGTCTGAAGAGGATTAACTCCCCATAGAATAGGAAGAGACTAGGAAGAAACTAAGTGCCACTTGGAGAGAGATTCCATGTATTTTATGACAACAATGATGGAAGATTCTATGACAAGTCAAACCTGATTGCATAACTGATTGCAGACCTATGAAAATATGACATTTAAAGCCTAAAATTAGCCTGCAATAGGGCACACTTGGGGTTTGGGGGCAGCAATTCGGATTTGGAGGAAGATGAAGGGTTGAGGAGAAGGACAAGTGTCATGGAGGTTACTAAACATGAAGGATGAGTTGGAGGAATACTATGGGAGTGAATTCAAAATTTGAGGACCTTAGGAGGGTTATAAAAATATTTCATGAGGCATGATAATGGATTTTTATCTTTTTATAATTTTCCTTTGGTATTTTGGAAATCACTAGCTTGTCCATTGCACGGTGAGTGCTCACTTACCCTGTTAGTGAGCCAATTTCAAGAGAGTGAGATTATTATCTAAGTTGATTCTGGGAGATGCCACCATGACCTCTCATTTGGAGATTAATGGAGTTTTTTTACTCCATATAGGAGGCTTCTACTTTTTGTGACCCATCTTTCCTCCCATTCTCTCAATCCCCACTTCAATATTTCCATATTTCTCTATGATGGTGCACTTGTGTGAATGGTGGTTGCGCCCCATTGAGTCTAGTTGATGCCTGAGAATGGGTAAATGATTTATGTCTTTGTAATATGTCTCCCACCCTCTCTGTAAGTCAAATTCAGAAGAAATACATATGCAAATGTCCACATTTCCAAGCTTTGTTGTGACTAGTTTCCATGTTTTGATTTCCCATTTCAATGGAGTTGCATATCTGATGTATGTTGCAAATTGGATCTGATATTATATGTTGTTAGTGAGATATTACTATTTTTTTAATGGTAAATTTTCATCATACTATGTTCAGAACCATTATATACACAATTTGTGAGTCAAAGTTGAGCTTTTACGTGTCATTTCCATTAAGCAAATATCATTGAATTTATGCATTCGAATATGAAGCTTTACACCTCAGTTGCAGAACTATTAACCATACAAAATGAAATTAAATGAAGTATAATAACAGTCCCCATAATTTGTTTGACAATTTGGGACGGTTACAAAGGAGTCAGAGAGCCATTTCTACTCACACCCTAGGGGGAATTGCACCATAAATTACTAGTAATTTTACCATTTTTTCCAATGTTCCCAAATCAAGTTGCAGATTTCTATAACCTGTCATAAATTTATCAAAGAGACAATTTATTGGTCCTAATACTCCCCATATTAGTCCCTACCAAATTTGACACCCTCTTGTGCCATTCGAATCCCCTAGAGTGAAGACTAATCAGTACAATTTTTCCCCAAAATCTTCCTTTGTTGAGAATTTTTGAATTGGGAAATTACACTAGTGAACTAGAACCAAGAAAATTTGAATCACATGAAAGTGAAACTAGTGTCCATGTACCTCAAGAACTTGTACTTGTACTATAAGCCTTTGTAAACTGAGTCCCTGGACCTGAAGATCCTGAAACCTGTGGACCAGTCACTCCTGCAATTTGCTACCCTACACCCTGACTAGATAAACTATGAGATGCACTCACCTATGGAGTAGGAATATGCCACTCCTCCTACTTTGATTCTCGATATTTCCTGAAGGCCCGCTCCTCCTTAAATCTCATCTCCCTCCTCACTACAACTTTCCTTTATGCAAGAAGGTATATGAGGAAGGCCTTCAAAGTCTCACCATAGCCAACAAATATGCCATTTTGTGTAGTGGTTTTTGACTTTGTCTTCTTCTCAGAAGGGACATGGGAATATATAAGACATCCAAATACACAAAGTGGCCTATTTCAGGCTTCTTCCTATTGAACATCTCCTCGGGATTTTTACACTCCAAGCATGGTGTGGACTCTTGTTCTAGACATAAATTATAGTACTACAGGCCTCATCCTACAAAAAGAAAGGAAGAATATGATTATGCAACATGGCTCTAAATTCTCCCACTATAGATATGTTCATCCTTTCAAAAACTCCATTCTGGTGTGGAGTATATGGAACAGTCAACTTCCTCTTAATCCCCTCCTGTCTGCAAAATTCATCAAACTCCTTGGAGGTATACTCACCCCCAATGTCTGATCTGAGTACTTGAATCCTCCTCCCTATTTGTTTTTCCACAAGAGTTTTAAACTGAACCTCTTGAATACTTCCTTTGATTTCTTGTTTCTTAGGAAGTAGATACGGGTCTTCTTGAAGTAGTCATCAATAAACATGACATAGTACTCAAATCCTATGAAAGAGGAAGATGACATGGGACCACACAAATATGAATGTATCAAATATAGCACTCCTCCTGACCTGCTATCACTACTTCAAAAAGAATTCTTGGTGTGCTTTCCCAAAGCACACCCTCTGTACACACCACTCTGCTCTGTGTTGAACTCTGGTAAACCTGTAGCCATATCCCTCATCATCCTCAAACCTGAATGATGTAGATGGGCCATCCTCCTATGCCACAAATTGCACAAATCATTGTTGTTTCTATAATGCGTAAATGCATGATGAGGATAGAAAAGAAGTTTGTATAGTTTCATACATCTAAATCCAATGCAATACGAAGCAGATGGTCCCCCTTCTTTGGGAAAGACATGCACTTTCCCATCTAGGACATGCACTCCAAAGCCTCTGTCCTCAATTGTGGAAACTAAAAGAAGGTTCTTCTTTAGCCCCAGGACATATAAGACATCCTCAATGTCATGGGTTTCATGGAATCCCTCTGAAATCATATAGGCCCACACCCAACTGCTCTCACAATAATATCATCACCCAACACTACCTCCAAATCCAAGCCATCCTGAGTCATCTCATTGAACATGTCTCATGCACCTGCCATATGGCTCAAATCTCCATTGTCAATATACCAAGTGGAAGGAGTGGTGGATGCACTCAATGAATGACCAACAAGTAAGGAATATTCCCTATGTTTTTCCATATCACTACTGGTGATACCAACATAGAGAGAAAACTCTCTCAAATCATGCAACATACTCATAAATCTGAGTTGTTGTTTTTATATGTTGTTTCTTCTTCTTCTTGTTCAAACATTGTCCAACATAGTGTCCAAACATATGGCAATCAAATCATTTCACTTTGCTCGTATCCTTATTTTCCTCTCCACCTTGTTGCTTGGTCCCACCCTTAGGACCCTTCTTGGAATTTTTTTTATTTCCCTTTGTTGTTAATGTCA
The DNA here is from genome assembly GCA_001517045.1 of Pseudotsuga menziesii. Lineage (NCBI taxonomy): Eukaryota > Viridiplantae > Streptophyta > Pinopsida > Pinales > Pinaceae > Pseudotsuga > Pseudotsuga menziesii. The sequence goes on from LPNX010707451.1 coordinate 314,997, forward strand.
CGTTCTCTTCATCTTCCTTGCTATGAGATGAACTACCCTGTGCATACCCTCTTTAGGTCTCCTCTTGAATGAATTCATCCCAAATACAATCTGTTACGGAGAAAAGTTGTCCTGGCTTAGGGTGGACCACAACAGACAGGATGACACCAGAAATAAACCCATTTCAAAGCATGCTAAATATATAAATGAAACGAACACGAAGGGGCAAGAAGTGTACCTTATTCTGGACGTTTGATGTAGATCCCCGTTGATCTTTCAATCAAACTTGTAACTACACATTGTCCTCAACAACAACAAGATATACAAGCATGATATATGTAAAGTGTTAGAGTCTAATATATCATGTTAAATTCCGTCATATAAACAAAGTAATCACATCCATGGATAAGAATATTTATAATTACACATGCAATGGATGAGAAATGGATATTTCTATTAAAATAAACATACAAACAAATTACAACCTTTGTCAGCACCTTGCCAAAATCGAGAAACCGAGTCCCTCCACCTCGACATCCTCCATACAAAGGCAAGCTCACAAAGATAAAGACAAGCTTGAGAAATAACACTAATGGTTGCTTCAAGGACAAAGGGATGTAGACTCAAGCATATAAGAATGGGGCACAATTTCACTATAATAGACTTGCTCTCCAAAGTTCTCCCTCTCTAATGATTCATAGTTTCTCAATATATAGCCCCTCAATGGGAAGTGAAGGGTCGAATCGGAGCATTTCCCAGCATATGGAAGGCCAATTATTAAGTCATTCGTTACTTGATGGGGAAAACTCCAAATATTTGTATTTTTTGAGCATAATTCCCGATGTACATGGGTAACAGTGATGTAAGCTAAGTATATGAAGGTTGTAGACTTGTGACCCGCGTATATATTTAAAATGTATTTTTAAGGGTTCCAATGACACATCAGGGTAATGGTGAGCAAATGGGGAAAAAGGAATCTACATAGAGACATGGATAGGCCATCAAAGCATGATGTATCAGTTGTGTAAAATCACACTATAACATATGCCACCTAATGTGTGAGGTCAGATGGATACATGATGGCTGAAATACATTATAATAGTCCCTGAAGTGGAGTAAGGAAGACCCAGGTGGAAACAACCAGCCACTCATCAGTATAATACAATGATAGATCTCTACATATGACTACAAATATGAAGTATGCATAGCAGTCCCAGATACATAACAATATAATGGCCATGAATAGGCATAATAGATATATGTCATGAGTGGTCATCCCCGTGTACAATATACAGTGAAATATGGTCTCCATACTGAATGAAGACATCAAATGGTACACTGGAGTCTGGTCATGAGAGATGAAATCTCATAGATGTTGGCATGATCAGGGAGGTAGCATATATGGAATACCACCAAACTCGAAGGTCTTCTAGACAAATCATCACTAGTACATGTCCCATCACGTGAATAAAGGTGTTGAGGTCGAACATGATGGATCATCGCCTAATTATCGGTCATTGATGTATATTGTTAACATACATGAGATATCCCACCGATAATGAGAATGGGAATCAAGGTACAGAGTGGAAACAAACAAGTGTGAATAAATGTGTTGAGGTCGAACACTTGAGAGAATCCATCGATCAGGGAACATTGATGTGTTCTCAAATCTATTGATGGCAAGAGAACCTGCCACTGATGACTGCAAGTCTCAAGAAACTCAATGGACTCTAGATCCCTATTCCAGAATGAATGATACGAAGTCGATAGAATGGAATCCACTGGAAGGAGATCATTAAGGCATCCCCCATCAACCAACATGAGGTACACAACAACGCTGGATAATTTGGAAGAACTCAGACGAAAAATATGTGCATGAACCAGTAACAAATGTATCGAGAATGACTAACATGTAGAGACAAAATAACTAAGGAATGACCGACTTGGACTTAAAACTTCCTTCTAACAAGAGCATAAGGCAGATGAAGACTCAGAGGCAGCACATACTCATAATGCAAACTGGTATGGCCCTGTGACACAAGAGGCATCAACAAAGGCTCCATAAGGATTGGAAGCATAAGTAGTCAATGGAGAAAACTCATAATAATGATTCCAGCCCCTAAGATCACACTAATAACCCAACCAATGGATGAATGGACTGTACTTTGTTTGAAGGAGACACGACACGATAGCTGCCAACAAAACGTGATATCATTTCATGTCCAGATTTTTATGTTTTATGGAATTTTTTTGTATTTTTCATATAGAAAAGTTCGAACAAGAATAAAATTGCTTATAGTACAATAAGGAGGAAACAAGTGTCGCAGAAAAGAAAACTAGTTCCAAACAGTGGAACATACATATGCTCAATGCAAGGAAGCACATGCAGGATAAGGACACTTGGGGGGATGTTTCCTCTGGATATGGGATAATCAAGATGCAAAAGATATATGAGAGACTCTTCTTGGATAGCATTGAGAGAAGCTCAGGCTATATGGCTTATAAAACTGGAGCAGGGGGTCGACATAAATCTCAATAAAGCAAGCGAATGCATGCAAATGCAATTACAACTTGATACAAAATAGGAGTCCCTATAGGATATGACCAACATAAAGTTTAAGAAAGAGTATGAAGGTATTTCTCAAAGGCATGGAGGGACTACAAGGGACTACCATACCTAAGGGAGGATTCTCAGCAACGATACCAAATGAAAAAGAGGGATGTAACTAGGGAACCTGTGATTAGGAAGGTTTTACCACTTACAAAATGTCACTTCTAGTAGCAGTATGAAGGTTATGTGACATTAAGAAGTGGGCTCGCGCATATAATTAAGGCAGCATAGTCATAGGATAATGCAAAATGCATGTGGAAAGTGTTCCTATCATATATCTCAGTTTAGTATTATACCTTCCATAGTAATGAACAAGCCAAAACTCGATGAGAGTGCACAAAAAATGGACCCTACACAATGATGGAAATGGAAATGGTGTCATAGAGCATGGCATAATCTTGCTCAACTTAGGTTATATAGGTCATAACCCAAGGTCTTCATCCAAATCTATAGAAACCACTATGAATCCTACCATGTGAATACATGAGTTGAATTCAAACATGGAAGGATTCCATCAGAGTGTCAGCTAAAAATTTGTACTAACAACCAATGCAGAGGAGTCCACCAATATGGGAAGTGGATCCTAAGGTACTATCTTTGAAACTCAAGTTCTTCTTCTGTAGGAGGTAATGATCGAAAGTTGTTTTGTGAACAGGATGGCAATGAATCCTTCAACATGTCACATGAGTAACTGGTAGATTCGATAAGGGAAGACATACGAAGGACAATCTCAGAGATGAAAATGATAGGAATCAAGATGAATAGATAGGGGGAAATGATCCTTAAACAGTGAGCACGAAACAGAGATGACCGAAGGCATATTTAAACTTGCAAATAGTACAACTAGACCTATATGCCATGTAGGATACATGGTCATATTCCAAGTGGATTAGGACAAGTGGAGGAGTAATGACTCAAGGTGTTAGTTGAACTGGGAAGTAAAAAACGGAGACATGAGTTTTGGGAGGCTCAAACTAGTGCTTTGTTCAAGGATGGATTGCTTCCAGAATGTATAAATCAAAGAATATGTTTCCTTCCATCCCTTTCTTGTTAAGTTTTAATGAGTCCAAGAAAGTCAACTTGAGTCCTTCTTCATTTTTTAGCAAGATTGAAGAAAAGAGAGAATAATGATTGATATGTCACTGATCCATGGATTTTACGAGCCTGAATTAGTAAATGTTCATCGTTGTTTTTATAGTTTTGAGAGTCTAAAAACTCCAAAGAAGACTCTAGGGGGGTTCTTTTTAGTAAATTTAGTCTCTTGAGTCTAAAAAAGTGTAAAACAATCCAGAGGATAACTCTATTAGCTTTCGAAGAACTAAGGCATACATTTTTCGTACTTAGTCGGCAAGGTCCAAAAAAGGGGTAAACTATCACCCAACTGACGCTCCTTCAAAAGAAAGAACATAGCCTTAGTTTAACGAGTGTGAAGGAAGGCAAGATCACTCGAAAAGTTCCATTTATTTATGACAATGGCATAAAGAACGCTCAAAATAGGAGTCCCTATAGGATATGACCAACATAAAGTTTAAGAAAGAGTATGAAGGTATTGCTCAAAGGCATGAAGGGACTACAAGGGACTACCATACCTAAGGGAGGATGTTTAGCATCGATACCAAATGAAAAAGAGGGATGTAACTAGGGAACCCATGATTAGGAAGGTTTTACCACTTACAAAATGTCACTTCTAGTTGCAGTATGAAGGTTATGTGACATTAAGAAGTGGTTTCATGCATATGGTTAAGGCGGCATAGTCATAGGATAATGCAAAATGCACATGGAAAGTGTTCATATCATATATCTCAATTTAGTATTATACCTTCCATAGGCATGAACGAGCCAAAACTCGACGAGAGTGCACAAAAAATGGACCCTATACAACGACATTAGTCCAAAAACAATTGAAAATAGTCAGTAAGGAGTCCAAACTATAGGATACATGGATTATTGATTATAAGAAAAAAATTTGAAGGAAACAGTGCAGTGGATGATGGGACAGAAAAAGGAGTGTGATATGTAGATCCAATGTGCATGTATCCACTACCACCCTTAGGGGAATGAACACTAGTGTTAAGACTGGATGAAGGAAGTGAAAATCATCCCACAAATGGAGTGGAAGGTGGAATATAACCTCTTCTGAATCTATGAGGAAGGTAGGGGTTGTGGTGCCCCCCAGTCCAACACCAAGTTCCACACTAGGACCAATGGTGGGTGATGGGATAGTAGTAGTGATATCCAACATACCAAATGTAAACGAACCTGTGCTAGAGGGAGTAGGTTGAGTCTTAACACTCGACCTCCTCGAGGAAAACTTCTTATGGACTATTGTAAAATATGACAATTGGGGTCGTGTAGTATGGGAAGTACCAGCCCCATGAGAGTCGATATAAATCAGAGTTCAAGGTATGTATATGGTTCCTCCCCCCATTCCAGATGATGGAGACGAAGGGAACTTCGGGTTCTCAGATGTAGTACTCATGGAGAGATCCGTGTGTGAATCACAATGTGATAAAATTTGCCTATAATGCATTGTCCTCTTCTGAGGATCAGAAGGAGGAGGAGGGTCATAAGGAGATATTCTTGATAAGAGTTAAGATCGATGATGTGCCAAAAATCAATCCACAATGACTCCACAAAATAAAAGACTCAACTAATTACGATCCCTAAATCCAACTAGTACACAAAGAGCACACCCTAAGCAAAACTAGGTCAGATGCAAACAAGAAAAGAGGGAGAATACGTGAGCTCCCAAATGCAGCAAGTATGTATCACCTAGAAGATTCCCGAGACTCCCATACACTAAAATCAGAGGTTCGTAACCAATTATAGTGGCCCTCAGCTTCAACGCATATAACGACTGTATTTTTTGACCCCTACCTAGCTAGGACACTCACAAAAAAACTCTACAAAGTACCCCCTGCAATACTTAGGTAAGGAAACTAAGGTCACCCTAATATAACCAATGCTCAGTCGGATAGTGTTATCAACCCAAATGGCACTTCTCCGTCCGAGTGCCGACATTTCCTATGTTGGCACACAAAAGGACATTTATGGATTGAAGGTTGCCTAAAACACTATAGATGGGCATGTTATGAAATACATTCATTATCCATCCAGCTTGCCATTTTTTCCTTTGAATATGTCAATTATTGTACGCGCCTTTGCCTATATGAAACCCATGTACATACGTGACTTTTCCTACAGCATGTCGTGTACTGTACGCGAGTATTTGTTATTGCAACCCGCGTACAGATCTGTACGTGGGTTTCCCTTAGAGAAACTCGTGTGTCATACGTGGGTTGTCAGTATCAATACCCACGTACGCTTTCCTTTGACTTTAAAAATAATAAATCACGATTATTTGAGATTTGTTAATCCCTTAACTATAACCATCTTAATTGTCTCAACCTCCTCAACCCTTGAAGCTGCCTTATTTCACTAAGTATAAATAAAGGCCTTAGGGAGGGTATTAGGGAATCATACTTGGAGGGCAAAGTTATGCTGGTGGTGTCTATTCAGAAGTCTTTGGAGCAGCAGAACTCAGAATCCTTTGGTTGCAGAGAAGTCCTTGTCTCAAGCATTGGGTTGTAATCTTAACCCATTCACTATTGTTAATAAAGAGAATCCTTATTCCAAATGTGTTTTGAATGTCTTTCATGTATCATGGTTTGATGAATATTTATGATTAAGCACTCTATATATTGTTTTTCTAACCTATCCTATATACATGTATAAGCTTTCACTTAGAGGATTTTCTCTTTACAGGTGAAGGAGAAACATCCCTGAAAGCTTTGGAGGAGAAGCAGAGCGAAAGAAGACAAAGCTAGGATCAACCTTCATGAATCGGGTGAGTCTATCCTATCTTCTTGTTTCCTTTATGTACTCTAAAGTTGATTGCCTGCAAGTTTTAAGAGTATGTTGGTAACCCCATACCTTCGGTTACAATGTGTTTATTCCTGTACAATATAACTGGTGACTTCGCTGGGGAGCCCAAATTGTTGTAGGTTATTTCTGTTACCCTTGACCAATCTTTGCCTCGAGTTTGTGTGTGGTGTTTTATCCTGGTTCATGCTTACCATAATGTTTGAAGGCCTTGTGGATTTTCCTTCTTTGTGAGAAAATTTTGTACCTGTACGCCGGTTGCTCTCATACACAGTCGCATACAGAGGCCTGCATACATGGGTTGCTCTCTAGGACGGTCATGTACAGTACGCGAGTTTCCCTCATACACAGTCGCGTACAAGCCTGGAAATAGGGATTTTTGGGCTAGGGTTTGCTTGTCCCTGTCCTTTTGTGATTCATGTTTGTTAGTTGTCCTTCTTTATAAACATTGTGCAGTTAGTCTGATGACCTTGGTGGCCACACCTTGTGCTTTCTTGTAAAGCCCTTGGGTTTCTTTGGTTTGGATTGTCTTCTGTTTGCATTTTGAAGTAGGTTGGCCTGTTTGGGTTATAGGTTGAAGTGTTTTTGTCCGCATTAGTGATCAGGGTTTTGGGCAATTTTTTTTCCAGTCTATCTTTAGATAGTAATTGGTTTGTCACTTACCTTCGTGAGTTTTCAGTGATTTTTGTCATTGTACCCACAAAAGCTAGGGTTCTCGGTCTTCCCTTGTTGGTTGATTCTTGGTTTTATTAACCTGTTTACTTCAGTTTGCTTATTTTATACAGTTGATTTGATCCAATTATACTCAATTTTTAGTGCATTTTAGGTGCATGGTAGTGTTTGAGCATTTTATAAAGTGAAAAGAAAAACATTTTCAAGCTTTTTGCATTTGTTTTTGCATAAGTAGTTTTCATTTCAATTTTAAAATATAATCTCAAAACTACAAAAATATAGTCTTAGTTTCTCTTTATCATTGCATTTGTTCATCAATTTATATTTACAAAAAGAAAAATAAGTTCGCTTTAGTAGTGGTAATTTGCTTTGAAAAAAAATACACCTTTACTTTTTTATTTCTTATCGAGTCAAAAACACCATAGTTCATCACTCCATTTCCTTCTGAGTAAGACATAGCCCTTTAAAATGAACGCAATAATTAAAATTTACTAGTAATTTTTATTTTTAGGGGCCTTTCACCTACTAGCTTAGGCTAGACTTGTGGGATAGGAGGTGTAAACTTCCCATAAGTTTTAAAATTCAGACGTAGTGGACCATTCGTTAGGTAAATCCTTGTCTTTATCAGTTGTATCTGGTCAGCCCCTCTCAAAAGGGAGCCAAGCACAAGGCCACGTGGAGGCATTGGACTGAGGAGATAACCCTCTGATTCCTTGTCAAAACGTAAATCATGACTTTTACGCATCTGGGGATTCTGTCCTAGACAGAGTTTCGGGCTCAGCTACCCTTCCCATGCGTACGAGTCAGGCTTGCAATTGTCCCACCAGACTATTGGTATAGCTAAGGTAGCCTTTAGTCTCTTGAAATTTAGGGTTCATACCTAGGTAAACCGGAAGGCTATTTTTGGTTCACCTTGGATGGGCTTGGAAGGTAACCCTTGTTGTAAGTGTAGGAGGGCGGTGGGTGATTCCTCCGCTTGTGCCTAAGAACCACTTCAGGGACGCCAAGTAATCATTCTTCAGCTTTCTTCGGGAAAGCATATATTTCACCCTTGTTGACTGTTTGAGGCTTTAGGAATTTTTATAGTGTGTCCTCTGTGGTTTTTTCTGTGTTTAGTTGGCTTTAGGGTTTGATTTGTTAAATTTTCAATCGTGGAGGACCAACCTATAAGAAGTTCAAGAAGGTTGCAAAACCTTCCTCCTCTCGTCACGTTGGAACCTCCACCTCCACCCCAAAGGCGGAGATTGGACACAGACGGTTCATTTGAACTAGTAGGAGTAAGTGAAGTTCCAGGTGAACCATCACTTATAGCTAACCATATTAATCTTGATACAATTGAGATAGAAGACTTGTAGACTGGCGAGTTTGCAAGGAATTTTAACACAGCCTTGACTGATTTAAACGATCCTATGATCGTTCAGGTTAGACCTTTTGATTCACCTGTTTTAGGTGTCCCTGTGGGTAGGATTATGTCTACTATGGGAGAATCTTTTGTGTTCACCTCAGCCATTCCGGATAAAGGGTACTACCTCCCCCGGTAAGTGCCCCTAGATCTAGCATACCTTCTACGCCTTTGAATCCAGCGAGCCGGGTGGTCCAACCACCGGTTCACTCAAACTTAGCAGGTACTTCTGGTGATATGGTTATTGGGATTCCTAGTATACCTACTATTCCTTCCTCCTTCACATACACTACCCAGAGTGGTCCGGTAGGATCCTCAGCTTTCGTCCAAGGATTCCTTGGAATGGGGGGCACATTCCCCCATCCACTCCATACATAGGCCCATCACCTTCTTATCTAGGAGTACAGTTTGGAAACAATGCCTCTTATGGGAAAAGTTTTCAAACCCCGATCTCGGCCCTGTTTACGAGCTCTCCCTTTTCGTTGTTTAGTGGAGGGATACCTGCTCCTATTTTTCAGGCCCCAGTTTTGATTGGGACGGCCCGAAATTCTTATACTACACCTCTCACTCACAACCCTGTGGCTTACAGATGGAATTCATTTCAAAGTAATCCACCCACTTCGTAACCGGTGGCAGGGGGCAACCCCACCTTTACTTATGGGAATTTTGGGGCAAGTCCCTCTAATCCCCAAATTGGCACTTTTAGTGCCCTGGTTCGACCCAAGCTTCCATTCCTGGCAACGTTAAACTTGCCATATTTGTCTAGGTTGATGAATAAACCGGTGAGGCATGACCCCTCATGGCCACCTGTTCCCACCAAATTGCCATCGGACATCCCTGAATTCGAGGGCAAAGTTGGTGAAGATCTTGGGGCTCATGCCACCACATTTCATTTATGGTGTTCTTCGAATTCACTGAATGAAGATTCAGTCAGGTTGAGGTTGTTCCAGAGAACCTTAACAAGTACCACAACAAAATGGTATATTGAGTTACCTTCTGCTGCTTTCAGTAGTTTCTAGGACTTGGCTAGTGCATTCCTTAGCCACTTTCAGCTTTCGGTCTGATACGATTTCGGAACAGACTTGTTATCTACCTTTAGGTAGAACAAGGCTACCCACATCTCGGATCATATCCAAGAGTGGAGGAGGCAAAAGAGCCTTATAAAAGCCACCATCCCTCCTGAGTTCTTACTGGAGTGGTTCCTTAAATCCCTGTTGCCCTACATATATAAGGACATATCCACCTCAAGAGTGACGAATGATGAAGAATCCATTCTCAGGGCCCAACAATTGGATTTGATTGATTCACAATCTGGGATCTTGTATGAGATTATCCTTGAGGCAACGAGGCCTACCCACGATGCGGAGAAGGCTAAGCCTGGACCCCATGTGGATGCTGTGGTTGGGTCCGTAAACTCTCCCACTGTAGAGTCTTTGGCTAAACAACTTCATTAGTTGTCTGTCAAGTAGTCTACGATGGAGGCAGCAAAGGCTGCCGCCTCTTCCCAGAGTGCAAATGTTTTTGCACAAACCTCTCAAAAGGGCAATCAACAGTATGGTGGGAAGAAAAAGAGAGGAAATAAAGGAGAGGGAAACCAAAACAAGCATAAACCCGCGAATAGTGCTGATGGGGGCAAGAAAGAAAAGAAGAAGGTCAAATTCCCGTGTAATTTGTGCCACGAGGATCACCTTACTCACCTTTGTCCCCTCATGGAACAAGCCTAGAAGCTGCTTAAAGCTCAACAACCGGTTGTCCTGAAGGATCCTTTTCCCCAAGGGCAGAACTCTGCTTTAGCTTCTAATGTAGCAGGGGGCACTCAAAATGCCCCTGACCCAAACTATATCAACATGGTTCGATCTTCGACTTTGTTACAGACTAGGAATAAAAACTATGAGAAAGAGACTTCTAAGAAGGGTAAGGCTATAGGTGAAACTTCTAACCCTCTCACGATAAAGAAGCCTGCTGAAACTATGCCGAAGATACCGAAAGGTGTCTTCAAGAAGACCTTGCATAACCCTAGTGCTAGGGCTGCTTCCAACTACTCCGTGGTTGAAGATCTAGCTCAACCCCCCTATGCAATGTCAACTTTAAAGGTGTTACAGAGCTGTCCTGCCCAGCGGGATGCCCTCTAAGCAGCTTTAGGCAGCATGGACTCATTGAGTCTCATGGTGAAATTTCATTTGTCTGATGTTAAAATTCACCTACCTTACCATGCAGCCTTATCAATAGATGTCATCCATGGTGGAAATACCATTGGAAGGGCAGTTGTTGATGAGGGTGCTTCTACATGTGTTATGTCCTTGTTCTGTTGGAAATCTCTCGGATCCCCAGAGTTGGTCCCATCAAACACTCTACTTACTGCTTTCGATGGAAGGTCCTTCCATCCGCATGGTATCCTACCGGCTTTTGAAATTAAGCTGGCAGGGAAAGTAGTGTCTATTGAGGTGGAAGTGATTGATGCACCTTTGGACTATAATTTTCTCCTAGGAGGAAATTGGACTTACGCCATGTCCGCTATTACGTCGGTCGTCTTTCGTGTAGTGGTTTTTCCACATGAAGGAAAGTTGGTTACTATTGACCAACTTGATTTTACTCGAAAAGGCCGTTTAGATTCTAATGAGTCCGTTGTGCCATTGGTTGATCGGGTCAAACCTACTGCACAGAGCTTGGGGGATGGAATGTAGACATCACTGATGGGCACATTTGATCTTCCAGCCCTGATTAACTATATTGGTTCTACTAGTGTGGGGAATTCCATAGTCACGGTTGTTGATAGGACTGACCATTGGGTTCTCCCTTCCCCCCACAAACCAGAGGTGCCCTTATCGGCAGTGGAAGTAGCTTACCAAGCTATCACTCAAACCACTGTTGATCCCATTCTGGATCCTCTCACAGTCTCGGAGGACCTGGAAGAAGTCTATTTGCCCGTATGGGCAGAAAACTCTTCGCACTCTACGGACTGTTTAGATATGGTTTTACCATCTGATGAAGCCATTTTGGAAGCCATGAGTGGACGTGGTAAGATCTGTGAGGATCTTCACCATTGATCCTATTTTCTTCTAGAACTAAGCAGAATACAAAATCAAGAGTTTCATATGAGACTGTCAAAAGATGTTAATACACCCTTCAATCCCTTACCCAAGGAAGGAATGTTTGCCGAGGGGAATATGGAAAATATTTCCACTACTATACCTATTAACATCTCTGTAAATCCTGATGTCATGGAAAACATATACATAGGTGCAAATTTCTCTCCTAAAGAGATTGCTATCTATACTACCTTGTTTAAGGAATTCCACAATATCTTTGCCTAGTCATATGAGGAGATGCCAGACATTGATCCATCGATTGTTGAACACACAATCGGAACATATCCTAATGCCAAACCTGTTTGACAAAATTTAAGACCTGTTAACCCACGCAAAGCGACGGCTGTGAAGGATGAAGTTGAAAAACTATTGAAGGCTGGTTTTATTTATCCTGTAGCTTTGACAGAATGGGTATCCAATCCTGTTCCTATTGATAAGAAGCAAGGGACCATATGCGTCTGTACTGACTTCAGAGATTTGAATAAAGCCTGTCCTAAGGACAACTATCCCACACCATTTATAGACCAGATTATAGATGCTTGTGCGGGAAGTGAAGTGTTCTCATTTATGGATGGTTTCTCCGGATACAATCAAATTCAAATAAAACTGGAAGACCAACATAAAACTGCTTTCATTTGTCCTTCGGGTACCTTCGCGTACAAAAAAATGCCCTTTGGATTGAAAAATGTTGGGGAAACCTTTCAACGGGCTATGAACTTTTCCTTCCATGATATCAAAGCCATTGTCGAACCTTACCTTGATGATCTACCTGCACATTCTCATAAGAGAATCCAACATCCAGATCACTTATGGTTGATATTTGAGAGATGCAGATATTATAAAATTCGCTTGAATCACCACAAGTGTGTATTCTGTGTCGATTCAGGAAGATTGCTCGGGTTCATTGTCTCTAATATAGGCATCCAGGTGGATCCATTAAAAGTAGAGGCCATTGTAAATCTTCCTCCTCCTCGTTCTATCAGGTAACTTCAAAGCCTGCAAGGGAAGTCTAATTTTCTTCGATGTTTTATTGTTAACTATGCCAAGATTACCAAGGGTTTCATGCGCCTGCTTAAATAGGACACCCCATTTGTATGGGATGAAACTGCACAACTTGCTTTCAAGGCATTGAAAAAAGCTTTGTTGTTGGCACCCTTACTGCGTCCACCAGATTATTCTAGGGATATTATATTGTATATGGCCGCGTCCGAGTCGACCATTGGGATAGTGCTGGTTCAGGAGGACGATAAGCTCGTAGAGCATGTCATTTACTATCTTAGTCGTGCTTTGGCCGAACCTGAACTCAGGTACTCCCACGTTGAGAAATTATCCTTAGCAGCTATCTATGTTGTTCATAGGTTACGTCACTACATTTTACTGAGGACCACAACAGTAGTGGCGAATGTTAATCCTTTTCAATATGTTTTGTCCCTATGGATTGTTAGGGGGAAATTCAACAAATGTATAGTCATTCTCCAAGATTTTGACTTGGATTTTCAGTCTGCTAAGTCTAAAAAGTCCTTAGTTTTTGCTGAGCTTATAGCAAAATTTCCTACGGAAGAAGATGTAGCCGTTGAAGATGACTCATTCCTAGATGAGCATATCTTCTTGATATCCACCTCTGACCCTTGGTACAGGGATATTCTTATATATATCCAGACTTTGAAGTATCCTGCAGCTTCCTCACGGGCGGAACAACGTAAATTACGCCTTCATGCTAAGAACTACCTCATCATAGGAGATACATTATATAGAAGAGGGGTAGATTCCATTTTGCGTCGATGTCTTACCCATGAGGAAGTGAATATTGTCCTGAATGATTCCCATAGTGGAGCATGTGGGGGTCATTTATCTGGGTTAGCAACGGCCTAGAAGATATTACGTGCCAGTTATTTTTGGCCCACGATCTTCAAAGATTGTGTGGAAGCAGTGAAGCGCTGTCATCCTTGCCAGCTTTACACCAGGAAAATGCGGTCACATCCCGCTCCGTTGTTTCCCGTTGTCTCAGTAGGCCCCTTCATGAAATGAGGGATTGATTACGTGACAGTACTTCCTGATGACGACGACCTAGAGTTTTGATGATAGTACCTCAGGATTCACTTCCATCATTGGTGAATTCCTTTGCTTAAGTTCTCGATTATCACCTATTGATTGACAAACTGTTGAATCCTTTCCATGTTTGACTTCAGCTTAAATTTATTCACATGGCTTGGATTGTACAGTTTCTTTGGGATTGTTTATGAAGACCTTAGTTCCTCACCTATGGACTAAGTTGCACAAGATTATGTTCCATTTATGTACACAGCTTCCAGATCTTTGAAGACTCATCATTATTGTATATTGTGGCTTCGCTCCACCTTTGTAATATACGTGGTCTTGTACCCATATCATATGATGTACTCAAATATTGTAAAGGAGCTAGTGTTCCAGTATATTGAACATAGCATCCTCAGATACGACTTTGTATATGACATTATTATGTATTTGTTTTAGGTACTACCTCTGCTCCATTGGATTTTTGAGTTCTCCAAAGATAAACATTATAATGTATTTTGGCCATCGCTTCCCTCTGACCTCACACATTAGGGGGCATCTGTTATCAACCCAAATGGCACTTCTTCGTCCGAGTGCCGACATTTCCTATGTTGGCGCACAAAAGGACATTTATGGATTGAAGGTTGCCTAAAACACTATAGATGGGCATGTTATGAAATACATTCAATATCCATCCAGCTTGCCATTTTTACCTTTGAATATGTCAATTGTTGTACGTGCCTTTTCCTATATGCAACCCGCGTACATACGCGACTTTTCCTACAGCATGTAGCGTACTGTACGCGAGTATTTGTTATTGCAATGGGTTTCCCTTAGAGCAGCTTGCGTGTCATACACAGATTGCCAGTATCAATACCCGCGTATGCTTTCCTTTGACATTAAAAATAATAAATCGTGATTATTTGAGATTTGTTAAGCCCTTAACTATAACCATCTTAACTGTCTCAACCTCCTCAACCCTTGAAACTGCCTTATTTCACTAAGTATAAATAAATGCCCTGGGGAGGGTATTAGGGAATCATACTTGGAGGGCAAAGTTATGCTGGTGGTGTCTATTCAGAAGTCTTTGGAGCAGCAGAACTCAGAATCCTTTGGTTGCAGAGGAGTCCTTGTCTCAAGCGTTGGGTTGTAATATTAACTCATTCACTATTGTTAATAAAGAGAATCCTTATTCCAGATGTGTTTTGAATGTCTTTCATGTATCATGGTTTGATGAATATTTATGATTAAGCACTCTATATATTTTTTATCTAACCTGTCCTATATACATGTATAAGCTTTCACTTGGAGGATTTGCTCTTTACAGGTGAAGGAGAAACATCCCTGAAAGCTTTGGAGGAGAAGCAGAGCGGAAGAAGACAAAGCTAGGATCAACCTTCGTGAATCGGGTGAGTCTATCCTATCTTCTTGTTTCCTTTCTGTACTCTAAAGTTGATTTCCTGCAAGTTTTAAGAGTATGTTGGTAACCCCAGACCTTCGGTTATAAGGTGTTTATTCCTGTACAACAGATAGTTACAGGTGATATCTACCGTATGGGAAGGGTAACAAATCTCGAATCTCGAAAGCACCTAAGGTACCTCAAAATCCCCCACATATGAATAAGATCCTAGAAATATCTCTGACGCTCAATAAAAAGTGGCAAGGGGACATCCTCAGCACTAACGTGTGTGCTTCCTCGTGCTTAACTCTCGTGTAAAAGGAGCCTCTTGAGAACACTAATTATAATAAGGATTTCACTTCTCACCTAGACAAACACCTAGTTGTTTTGCTTCATAGTCTTGGAAAGATTTACTCACGACACCCTATTCCAAGACTCTACAATCCTAAGCTTGTTGGTGCACCTCTATCAAATAAAAAGCGCAATCAATTTTAATTTAAGTGTTAAATTTAATGGTTGTGATTACTCAAGGGTGATGAATGTACAACTAGTGATGTTACGACTCAGCAATAAAGTAAATATGCACACCTAAAAAATAATGCCAAGTGCAACTTTGTTTTTAAACATGAAAAGGGGCGTATTCCACTACATGTAATGCACAAAAATTCATTCCTTTTCAAATGTCAATGCAATCCTTCCTATATGAAAGCCTAAACACTACTCTCATCCAAGCGACCCAATGCAAGTACCTCCTTATATGCATATGTGAGATGAAAGTAAGTATGTAACTATAGAATTATTTTGTATTTACAATAATAATAGAATGAAAATGCAATAAAAGTCATTAAAATTCTTAGTATCTGTAGCAAGTAGAAAACACAAGCCAAGCAAGACACCGAGACTAAAAGACTAACGCACTAATGGAAAAGAAAGGAGATAAATGACAAGAAAAATGCACCCACAACCCCGACAAAAGGGAAATATCCCCTTCAAAGTTGCCAATTCTGTTACGGAGAAAAGTTCTATTGTGAGGGATATCTATATTATGATTTGGGGTCCTACTGTCACCAACATACTAGGGTGTGGCTTACAGACATCAAGGGTTTTGAACATAAGCAAATAGAATAATGGTTAGTAGGACAAGTACCTTTTTCAGACAGTTGATCCTATCTTTCAATCCCTTCTTCAAATGCTCTGAAGCTCTCTACACTTGATCAATACCTGCAACAAATATTGATGCTTTCCCACAGTACCTCTTATTTTTATATAAAGAAACATGAATAGATTAAAATTGCAATAAGAAATAAATAACAACATAGATTACGATTCATAACAACAAAATCATGCATTACAAATTTACAACATATATGGAAGAAAGGCATTCTTTGTTTCTGACGGTTCAAGGAAGATTACAACCCTCTCTAAGACAAGTCATCTTCTGCATACCAAGAATTGAGTCATCCCTGCTCCTCTCTCCAAGAGATTTATCCAGCATAACCTTGCTCTCCAAAGTTTCTTCCTCTATCCTCTACCCCTCTCCTCTATTTATACTTCCTGGTGAGGAGAGGTTATGAAGCCTAGGATGGTTAGGGGAGTTTGGGAAGTTAGCATTTCGAACCCAACTGCCCCTAAACTAATCATGTTTTACTTTTAAGTTTGTCTTAAGGAGATCGTGAGTATAATGAAGGAAACTAGTGACTGACTCACGAATTCTATACATGCAACTTGCGAGAACAACATTTTAGGGATAACTCACGGGTTGCATAAAGGTTGACCCGCGATTTGTCCCAAGGGGACCTGCGAGTGTAAGGAAAACTCATATATAAAGGTTGGAAAGGTTGAAGAAACAAGTATTAACTAAGGCTTCATTTCATCTATAATGTTTAGGCTACTTCAATCCACTTTGTCCTTTTGTATCTTGACACATTTTGTATCAATACTTGGACGAAGAAGTGTCATTTCATGGTAAAACAGATGCCCCCTAATGTATGGGGTCAGAGGGTAGTGATGGGTGAAATACATTACAAATATTTATAACTTGGACGGACTCGGTATCAAGGTCACAGAGAAGTACCTGAAACAGACAAATCAAGGTCAATTACAAAATCATCACTGAGGATGCCATGTTCAATAATGTGGAACACTAGCTCCTTTACAAGATACATTTACATCATATAGTATGGGAAACAAGGCCATGTATGTTTTACAAAGGTGAATTAAAGCCACATAAGTACAATTATATATCTTCAATAGATGGAAATGGTGTCATAGAGCATGGCACAATCTTGTGCAACTTAGGTTATATAGTTCGTAACCCAAGGTCTTCGTCCAAATCCATAGAAACCAGTATGAATCCTACCATGTGAATACATGAGTTGAAGTCAAACATGGAAAGATGCCATCGGAGTGTCAGTTAAAAATTTGTACTGATGACCAATGCATAGGAGTCCACCAATATGGGAAGTGGATCCTAAGGTACTATCTTTGAAACTCGAGTTCTTCTTCTGTAGGAGGTAATGATCGGAAGTTGTTTTGCGAACAGGAAGGCAATGAATCCTTCAACATGTCACATGAGTAATTGGTAGATTGGATAAGGGAAGACATACGAAGGACAATCTTAGAGATGAAAATGATAGGAATCGAGATGAATAGACATGGGAAAATGATCCTTAAATAGTGAGCATGAAACAGAGATGACCGAAGGCAGATTTAAACTTAAAAATGGTACAACTAGGCATATATGCCATGTAGGATACATGGTCAGATTCCAAGTGTGTTAGGACAAGTGGAGGAGTAATGACTAAAGGTGTTAGTTGAACTGGGAAGTAAAAAACTGAGACATGAGTATCGGGAGGCTCAAACTAGTGCTTTGTTCAAGGATGACTTGCTTCTAGAACTTATAAATCAAAGAATATGTTTCCTTCCATGCAACTTGCGAGAACAACATTTTAGGGATAACTCACGGGTTGCATAAAGGTTGACCCGCGATTTGTCCCAAGGGGACCTGCGAGTGCAAGGAAAACTCATATATAAAGGTTGGAAAGGTTGAAGAAACAAGTATTAACTAAGGCTTCATTTCATCTATAATGTTTAGGCTACTTCAATCCACTTTGTCCTTTTGTATCTTGACACATTTGGTATCAATACATGGACGAAGAAGTGTCGTTTCATGGTAAAATAGATGCCCCCTAATGTATGGGGTCAGAGGGTAGTGATGGGTGAAATACATTACAAATATTTATAACTTGGACAGACTCGGTATCAAGGTCACAGAGAAGTACCTGAAACAGACAAATCAAGGTCAATTACAAAATCATCACTGAGGATGCCATGTTCAATAATGTGGAACAGTAGCTCCTTTACAAGATACATTTACATCATATAGTATGGGAAACAAGGCCATGTATGTTTTACAAAGGTGGATTAAAGCCACATAAGTACAATTATATATCTTCAATAGATGGAAATGGTGTCATAGAGCATGGCACAATCTTGTGCAACTTAGGTTATATAGTTCGTAACCCAAGGTCTTCGTCCAAATCCATAGAAACCAGTATGAATCCTACCATGTGAATACATGAGTTGAAGTCAAACATGGAAAGATGCCATCGGAGTGTCAGTTAAAAATTTGTACTGACGACCAATGCAGAGGAGTCCACCAATATGGGAAGTGGATCCTAAGGTACTATCTTTGAAACTCGAGTTCTTCTTCTGTAGGAGGTAATGATCGGAAGTTGTTTTGCGAACAGGAAGGCAATGATTCCTTCAACATGTCACATGAGTAATTGGTAGATTGGATAAGGGAAGATGTATGAAGGACAATCTTAGAGATGAAAATGATAGGAATCGGGATGAATAGACATGGGAAAATGATCCTTAAACAGTGAGCACGAAACAGAGATGACCGAAGGCAGATTTAAACTTAAAAATGGTACAACTAGGCATATATGCCATGTAAGATACATGGTCAGATTCCAAGTGTGTTAGAACAAGTGGAGGAGTAATGACTAAAGGTGTTAGTTGAACTGGGAAGTAAAAAACTGAGACATGAGTATCGGGAGGCTCAAACTAGTGCTTTGTTCAAGGATGACTTGCTTCTAGAACTTATAAATCAAAGAATATGTTTCCTTCCATTCCTTTCTTGTTAAGTTTTAATGAGTCCAAGAAATTCAACTCGAGTCCTTCTTCATTTTTTAGCAAGCTTAAAGAAAACAGAGAATAATGCTTGATATGTCACTGATTCATGGATTTTATGAGCCTGAATTAGTAAATGTTCATCGATGATTTTTTAGTTTTGAGAGTCTAAAAATTCCAAAGAAGACTCTAGGGGGTTCTTTTTAGAAAATTTAGTCTCCTGAGTCTAAAAAAGTGTAAAACAATCCAAAGGAGAACTCTCTTAGCTTCCGAAGAACTAAGGTATACATTTTTCATACTTAGTTGGCAAGGTCCAAAAAAGGGGTAAACTATCACCCAACCGACGCTCCTTCAAAAGAAAGAACATAGCCTTAGTTTAACGAGGGTGAAGGAAGTCAATATCACTCGAAAAGTTCCATTTATTTACGAGAATGGTACAAACAACAGTAAACTCGATGCTTTGTACTAGGGTTTAACGAGCATGACAATGGCATAAAGAACACTCCATAAAGAACACTCAAAATCTTTTCATGTTTAGGTCTAGAGCATGAAAAAGATAAAAGTAAGCTCAAACAGGTTCCTTTTCCATAAGTTTAGTCCTCCAGGCCTGGAAAAGAGATAAATCTATACCTGAAGATACTCTTCTAGATTCCGAAGAAAATAGATTATTCCTTTTTCGTAAGTAACCCATAAGGTCCGGAAAAGGGCTAAACTTATACCTCTATGGATGATCCTTCAATTAATTTAATGAGTTTGAAAGAATAAGAAACTCGACTATATAGTCATATTTAAGGAGTCAGAACAGGGATTGAAGGTAACTCCATAAGGCGAGAGCCTTATAATCAAGGGTTGTTTAGTAAAAGATGCAAAATGAGGTCCATTTTGATGTGAAAAGCAATTATGAAGGCTTCCCACAACCTAGAAAAATGCAGCATGGGTACCAAAATCAACAAAAAAGTGTTCTAACTAGGGTGACCCATGTAAGGTAGGCTCTAACCATGGAAGAACAACGATGTTTGGAGGGTGAGAAGTGGTTTCACATCACAGTCCATGGATGAAAAGGAGATACTAAGGTTCAAGAGGAGATAAGGTATAAGTGCAATATGCAAAAGAGGACCAAATCTTATCCTATATGCCAAGGAAACAGACTCCAAGTTCATCAGGGACCTGTAATATCTAAGTAAAAACAAGCCGTATTAGTTCAAATGACATAAAAATGACCAAAACTATATAAAAGTGGGTAAAAATTTCGAAATTTTAACTATAAATAGTGAAAATTGGTTAAAAAAACATTACATTTATTCTTACCACTATTTGTGCAAGTTTTACCTCTCATCTTCAAACGGTCTATGTGATCAATCTAGTGGACGATTTCTGAATTCACAAGTTGCAGGTAACTCACATCTCCTTCTTCTTCAATTTGATGCATTGAATTTCAATTTTACATGCTTATTTTAGTGTTTTCGGCATACCTTAAGGGCACCACGCAGCACTCGTAGGTGGCCCACTACAAAGTCGCAAGTTCGTGAAGTAATCGTGGGTTTGCAGTGAGAAACCCACAAGTGGATCGCACTGTCCTCAATGGACAGTCGTGAGTGTTTCAAAATGAATGTTTTTTACAAATCTAATGGAAAAAATGTTGATTTGGCAGGCTAAAATGGTGCTAGAGTGGAGGGAAAGGGAGAACGAAGATATGGATAGGGTAGCCATGGGTGATCCAATGACACTTAAAGCCCTCTGGAGGTGCGGATTGTTGAAATTCTACTGCACTTCGAACATGAGATCCCAAGTTTGACTACTAGAGGCATTGGTACGATTATGGAATCATGAGCTTGGCATGTTCGATATTTAGGGAGAAACCCTAGAGCTTACCGCATAAGACATTTACTTTGTTACCAAAATGTCTCATCAAGGGGAACCTGTGAACTTAGGTGGCACCAGCCGAGGGGGTGATCCCCTTAGCATACAAGATTACGTCAACACATACTGTGTACCTAGAACACAAAAATCGGGGACACAAATCCCAATTGCACAGATCACCAGCTTCCCATTGAAAGTGGTTGTAAGCATTGTTGTTAGAGTGGCAGGGTCATCCGCATTGCACTTAGCTACATGGACCCACATGCGTATAGCAGTGGAGTGTCTTCAAGGTGTGCTTTTTGACTGGTGCTCGAGATTGGTCTCGATCATGAAGAAATAAATCTCAGATTGTAGGATAGGGAAGAAGAAGAACTTCGGCTACGCGAGCATTTTTGTTGATTTTTTCTTCGAGATAGTGTCTGCACTGAGCCCCGCAGTGACACTTCCACCCACCCCTCCCCGTGAGCCTAGACTTACGCGGTGGGGTGATGTATTCCTCCTCCAGGGTGGTGGTGAGGTCCAAGGTGGCTACGATGATGATTTTTATGCATGGTGGAGCCGTCAGGTGCCTACAATGGAGCAGTTCCCATATGTCGGTTTGGACTTTCATGGCGATCTCGAGTTGGTTCTCCCTCCCAGAGGAGCATGGGGATACATGGGTGAGATTTTAATTTTCACATATTTAAATTTTTATGGATTTTTTGTTTATAAGTTTATATACATATGTAATTTATTCGAGTCTAACACGTCTCTTAAGATATCCAGATATTGGTCATGTCCGTCCAGACGGACATTCGAGGACCTTTGTATGACTAGTAGATGGTGGCAGAGACGAATCTATGCTTCGTATAGTGGAGGGAAATTTGTCCAAGATTACCCATGATGTACTGACACTGAGGATGGAGCATATTCCCCTGGCCTAGTAGGAGCATGTTGTGGGAGTACCTCCAACCTGGTTACGCCTACTCCAAAAGGTGTCCCGGGTTATCCTATGTTATTGAGAGGTTGTGGAGGCAGCTGAAACTGATGAGACTGAGGAGCTTCCATATTTTTAGCATATGAGATTATGATCCTATTTTTGTATTTTGGATGTACTTATTGACTGGATCTTCAGACCAGAAGCTCGATGTGTGTGTGTGTGTGTGTGTGTGTGTGTGTATCTGGTTATTTACATGTGTCTCAAATGTATTTGTGTATCTATTTTACAAAGTATGTGACAAATTCCAATATAGTATGTAGTCAAAAAAAACATCAATGATTGTAGATTTATTTTTTGAAATATGTCGATATATAATATGCTCAAAATCACTTTCATCTTATTTTCAAAACCTAACGTAAAAGGGTAGGGTGTATCACCTGGTAGACACCATTGAGTTGAGAGACCACTAATTGAGAGTCGAGTTTGACTTCCAGATAGGTCATACCATGTGATATAGCATCCCAAAGAAGCTCAATAACGACATTGTACTCAACTACATTGTTAGTTGTAGGACCTAAGCAAGTTTCTCCTTAGGCAACCAGTTGCCCTGTGGGTGCATAAATGACCCAAGCAACTGAAGCCAAATTGCAAGTGTGACCATTGGTGCCATTAGAAAAACCCTACAAACCACTCTAAAGACATCCGAAACAACACCAAACTAGATATTCATCTAGATGTTCCAGATGCAACAAACATTCCTCGATCTCAGAAGTATCGAGAAGTACGTGAATTGAAATTTTTAATGATGGTATCTCACATTCCACCAGCGTGGCTGCTTATACCCCATGAACGAGCTGGAAGGGTGAAAACCCTGTGGCAGTCTTAACATTCATTCGGTATGCCCAAAGTGCAGGATACAACATGATATGCCATTTTTGACCTACTTGCATTTATAGTTCGCTTGAGAATGGTTTTCAAGGCCTTGTTAATTGCCTCTGCTTGTCCATTCGCTTGAGGCTAGAAGGAAGATGAGTGGTCTTTCCTAAAACCTAACATAGTGGTCAATCTAACCGTCATCTTCTTCTGGAAATGAATGCCATGGTAAGTGACAATCTGCTTGGGAATACTGAACCTCGCAATGATCTGATTGAATATGAAATATGTCGTCGTCTCACCATCAACTTTAAAGGTAGGCATTTCCTCTACCCACTTCATAAAGTTTCCAACAATGAAAATGATATACTTGTGCCCCCTATTAGACACTAGGTTGTCGGTCATGAAATCTACCCCCCACTTGGTGAACGTCCCTACCGCAATGATGGGAAAAATAGGAGCACAGTGCGACCACATTTTTTTGGTATAGAGTTGGCGCGGATGATAGCGTTCCACATCCTCTACACAATATTTGAAGATGGTAGGCTCGAAATACCCAGAACACAAGATCTTATGGCCATTGCTAACCCAAATAAATGACCCCAGATGCTTCATTGGAGAATCATTCAGGAAAAACTCAGCCTCCTCATGGGTAAGGCATCAGCATAAGATGGAATCTACCCCTCTTCTATATAACGTATCACTGATTATGAGGTGGATTTTGGCATTCAATATTAACTTGCATCGATCTTCTCATGAGAAGGTTGGAGGACACTTCAAATTCTGGAGATATGCTAAGATATCTTCGTACCAAGGATTAGAAGTTAAAATTAAGAAAATGTGCTCATCAGGAAATGGCTCATCTTCTATCGCTACGCTTTCATCGCTAAGGAACTCTGGGATAAGTTTCATGAATACTAGGGACTTCTTAGGCTTAGCGGACTGAAAATCTAGGTCAAACTCTTGGAGAATGACAATCCACTTATTTAATTTTCACCTGATAATGTCTCAGGATAAAACATACTGGAAAGGATTTACGTCCGCAATGACATTAGTTTTCCTCATTAAGATGTAGTGTCTCAACCTTTGGACGGCATAGACCACTGCCAAAACCAATTTCTTGACATATGAATATCTAAGTTCAGGGCCAGCCAAAGCATGAATGAGATAGTAAATAACGTGTTCTTGGGACTCGTTATCTTCTTGAATTAGCACTACACCAATCATGTGTTAGAATTAATATGCCATTTATATTCAAGCAATGAGTGCTATTAGATTCTTAATTATTTGCAGTGAAAAGGAATGAATAATACCCATTAAACAAAATAAATCTCACAAGAAACACACAAGAATTACTCGGTATAATTACAGTATAAACTTCATTAATTCTCGTAGTATACAACAAGGTTACATAAAGGAGCATTTGAATCACGAGGAATGGATTCGAATCTACCAACTCAAGACTGACTACATGGATAACTAGAAGTGTCTAAATCACTATCGGAGTTCAACAGGATAACTCCAGATGTCTAATCCAGAATCTCAATCAGTTACAATCAATCAAATCAGTCTAACTGTAGTGGTAGGTGAGAAGTAGGTGAGAACTGGCACCTTCACACATGCAGTCATGCATAACTGGCACTAACTGAACTGGAGGATATCTAACTGAATGTAACTAAAACATAACTTAGCTTGACTAGTTACCAACTACCAAAAAGTTTAAGGAGGTTGGTGCCAACACTCCCAGTGGCTCCTGAAATGTAGGGATTGGTTTAGGAGGTGCCTAAACTGATGCATGAAGGTGTTGTCAATTCCAGTTAGCCTCTATCAATTTTCCCCACACTCTAGTGATTGGTACATGTGACCCCATTAGGCTAAGTAGATCCAATGGTACTAGTGGACCCAATAATAACTAAATGACTCTTAAGTTAGGAAAATATAATCTAATAGATAGTTTGGACAAGGGAGGATTATAAATCCTAACACCCCCCCTGAATCCTAACTTGGACAACTGTGGGACCTGGAAACAAGGCCAAAAGTCACCCAAATACAATCTAAAAGCTAAAAAATGATGCTTAATAAACCGAGGAAATAGGGGAAAGCCTCATGGGAAACCCCCCCCCACCCCCCCACCTCAAAATAAGCTGGAATAGGAAAATACAATCCATTTTTAGAAGGAAAGAAGTTTCATCCTTAGAAAATAACTTGTGAAAAACTCTATTGCAATTGCAGCTTCTATGCAGTAGTATGGTTCTTCTGTGCAGCAGCATCCTGAAGTTGTGCATGTGAACCTCTCAATGTCTTTCTGAATTGATGAATATGTGTGTTTCTTCTGTATGGAAGAGGAAGAGGATGATCAAGTTTCTTCTTCTGTGGCCCAAGCAGTTGATCATCCCCTATCATCATGTAGCACTTTCCTAGAATTTTATTGCACCACTCTGTAGGGAGAGAATCTGTGACAGAGAGAGAAACATGCTCATTTTGATACTAGGACCTAGTTCTCCTTCTGTCATCTAGATTCCCACCACCATCCCCAGCTCCAGCAATGAGATTTTGAGCCCATCTAGGCTTACGCCTTTGGTTTGGAATGAATGTTGGATCTAGATCTAGAATCTCATGAGTTTCAACCTCAATAACAAGATCATACTGGTATTAATCCTCTTCATCTTAATCTAAAACATGTAATAAATTATCATCATCAAAAATTGGTGGAAGAGTGGTTATACCTTCTTGTTCTTTGGATGGTGGTGGATCAAACAACTGATCTTCTTCAAATTGAACATTCCACTCAATGAATCATTTCCTAGTTGCAACCTCCATCAACTTATTTGCTTTTGCATCTTCTGCACATCCCATCATAATGCATTCGCTACTTTGGGTTTCGAAGGATTTTCTCTTATCAATGGGTATTCTAGCCCAAGCTTTGGAACCAAAAACTCTAAGTGAGAGACATTGGGATTATTCCCATCCAATGATTCGGATGGAGTGGCCCCAACCACTAATTTATGAGGCACCCTATTCTACAAATACAAAGCACAATTTACAACTTCTTCCCAAAGAGAAGGAGGAAGATTCTTGGCATGTAGAAGACATGTTTCCATCTCCTTCAGTGATATGTTTTTCCTCTCAGCCACACCATTATGTTGTGGTGTGTATGGAACTGAATGTTCCATTTGAATCCCCTTATATTCACAGTAATGATGGAACTCTCTTTTAATGTACTCTCCTCTTTTATCAGATCTTATGGACTTGATCTTTTTCATGAAACTATTCTCAACCATAGCTTTCAAAAACTTTAAAAATTTCAAAGATTTCTGATTTCTATTTCATAAAGTATATCCAGCAAAACCTAGAACAACCATCAATAAAAGTGAGGAAATACCTACAACCATTAATGGATCTGGTGGGCATTGATCCTGCCACATCACTATGTATTAAATCAAGTATAGAGGCAGCCCTATGTGCCTTCCCAACTTCATACTTCTTCTCTTTATGCTTACCTACCAAGAAACCATAACGTGCTCCATCGAAAGTTTGGATGAGAGGCAAACATTCAACCATTCTATCATTGTGGACTTGTTGGAGATATTTGAAATTGAGATGCCCAAATCTCTCATTCCATATATTACTAGTGTAGTTAGCATGAGTCAATAAATATTTAGGAGGTGCGACATGCAAAAAATGTGAGAACTCATAAGCTTTAGTAGAATGATTTGCAATACCTTTCTCTATGAGTCTCCCAGTAGCTTTTTCTGTGATCTCAACTGAATCTGAGTCGAATATAAATCTCTTGGGAGAGCCTGTATGGGTCATCTGGTAAATAGACAACAAATCAGTTGCACGTGAGGGCACGTAGAGAACATTTTTTAACTCACCATTATGGATTTTAACTGAACCTCTTCCTGCTTATATAATTTGGGATTCATCTCCCATGTGAATATTAAGCCCTTTTGATAGTGTGAGGGTAGAGAAATATTCTTTGGAGGCAACCATCTGGTTGGATGCTCCAAAATCAATCAAGTATGTTGTTGACTAAGTAAGACTAAGCTTCAAGGCATGGCACCTCTCATGATCTTTTGTCTATGGTCTAACATCAAACTTCTTTTCTCTATGTGGAAAATCAATGTTGCTCTCTTCAGGGAAGGAAGACACTTGGTCGACTTGTTTCTTCATACAAGAGTCTCCAGGATGAAAACACCTCATACAATAGGGACACATTTTATTTTCAAACTTTTTCTTCTTCTTAGATCTTAAAGCTCCTTCAGATGTCTTCTGACTCTCTTTAGGCTTCGAATCAAATGCTTTAGGCTCCTTCCCCTTATGCCTCCCTTTAGCTTGTGCATTGGTAGAGTGTGTCACTAGGAGAGCTTGGTTTTTGGAAGTCTGGACGACTCCCATCTAGACCAAATTCTCTTGCTCTTGTATTAAGGACTCAGCAAAGCTATCAAGTGAGGGATTCTTCCAATTGGGAACGGAAGCTCTTTTGGAATGGAATATAGAGACAAATACATAATACTTAGAACCTAGTTTGTTGAGTATGGAGAGCACATGTTGCGCATCCTTTCTTTCTATTCTTCACTGTCTGCATTGAAGTGCAAGAGACTTGAATTTTGTAAAGAATTTTTGTATGGTCTCAAAACTGCTGGGTTGTAAGGCTATCAACTTGTTCTCCAAAAACTGTCCCCAAATCTCATCTTTCTTTCCAAACAAGACTTCAAGCTTCTCCCAAGCTTCTTTGGGAGTCCTCAAACCTTCAAGGTGAAAACAGAGGTCTCTAGAGATGTGAGTACATAGAAAGCCAAAAGCTTCATTTAAGCGGTTCATAAACTTGTTTTTCTCAGCTGGATGATGGGGTTCAGACTCCCTTCCCATTATCATCCTAAACAAACCCTTGTTGCCCAAGGAAACCCGCATATCTGACCTCCAATCAACATAGACGAAGGGTGTTAGGATCTGGGTGTGGAAGGTTGAGAATCCATCAATTATCCTTCTGATCAGACAATATATTCAATAAAGCTAAATAGCACATGTAAGAATTCACTACAAAAACAAAACCAATTCACGCTATGTCATAATCAAGCCTTCCGTCTCAACATGTACACTTTCTCGAGGTCTGTCACACCCGCACGGCCACTCTGAATGAATTTAGAGGAAGCAAGTCACTCTTTGTAGGACTTCTGTGGAAACCTAGCTGCTTCTAGTGTACAATGGAGAGTAGACAGACTTGAAGCTTTCCTGAGAAGGCTCTGATACCATGTTAGAATTAATATACCATTGATCTTCAAGCAATGAGTGCTGTTAGATTTTTAATTATTTGCAATGAAAAGGAATGAATAATACCCACTAAACTAAACAAATCTCACAAGAAGCAGACAAGAATTGCCCAGTATAATTACAGTATAAACTTCATCAATTCCAGCAATATACAACAGTGTTACATAAAGGAGAATTTGAATCATGAGGAATGAATTCGAATCTACCAACTCAATACTGACCGCATGGCTAACTAGAAGTTTCTAAATCACTATCGGAGTTCAACAGGCTAACTCCAGATGTCTAAGCCAGTCTTTCAATCAGTTACAACCAATCAAACCATTCTAACTGCAGTGGTAGGTGAGAAGTAGGTGAGAACTGGCGTCTTCCCACATGCATCCATGCATAACTGGCACTAACTGAACTGGAGGATATCTAACTAAATGTAACTAAAGCATAACTAAGCTTGACTAGTTACCAGCTACCAATAACTGAAGGAGGTTGGTGTTGGCACTCCCAGTGGCTCCTAAAATGTAGGGATTAGTTTAGGAGGTGCCTAAATTGATGCATGAAGGTGTAGTCAGTTCTAGTTAGCCTCTATCGATGTTCCCGACACTCTAGTGATGGTACAAGTGGCCCCATTAGGCCAAGTGGACCCAATGGTACAAGTGGACCCAATAATAACTAAATGACTCCTAAGTTAGGCAAATATAACCTAATAGGCAATTTGAACAAGGTAGGATTATAAATCCTAACATTGTGGACTCTAATGCATCCAGATACAATATGAATTCCTTCATGTAATCTCACAGGCGCAAAAGAGGAGTTGATAGCAGTGCTTTCGTCAATGCCTCAAAGGATTGTTGTGCAGCTTCATCTGATAGAAATGGGGTGTCTTGCTTAAGCAATCACATGAATCTCTTAGTGATCTTGACATAGTTCATAATAAAACATCAGAGAAAGTTTGAATTTCCTTGTAGACTTTGTAATTGTCTGATGGATCGAGGAGGAGGCATACTAAAAATTGCCTCTACCTTCAACAGATCGAATTGTATTCCTTTGTTGGAGACTATGAAACCTAAAAGTTTCCCCGACTCGACACAGAAGATACACTTACCAGGATTTAAGCGAATCTTGTAGTGTCTACATATTTCAAAAATTAAACGAAGATGATACGGATGATCTTTCCTCTGTCGAGAATGGGTCAGAAGATCATCTAGGTACGGTTTGACAATGTGCTTAATATCATGGAAAGCAAAGTTCATTGCATGTTGAAAGGTTTCCACGACATTATTCAAGCCAAAAGACATATTTTTGTATCCAAATGTACCCCAAGGGCAGATGAAGGAATTCGGGAGGAATATTTGCTTTGATGAGCCTCTTCCTGCCCTTGTCCAATTTGGTCAATTATGTCTAAATCAGGAGTCCTTTCAGTCTATTTTTAGTCACTAGCACCATTGGGTCCACTTGGCCTAATTAGGGCACATGTACCAGTTACTAAAGTGTGGGGAGCACTGATTGAGGCCAACTGCCATTTATTTCACTTGCATGCATTAGTTTAGGAACCTCCTAGATCAATCCCTACAAATTAGGAGCCACTAGTAGTGTCAACACCAACCTCCATTCATTGAGTTCAGTTGGTGACTAGTCAAGCTTAGTTAGGAGTCAGTTACATTCAATTCTACTATGTTAGCACTAGGTTTGCATGGCTACATGCAAGTGAGGCGCATTTACTCACCTACATCAGTCAGATAGACTAGTTAACACTGAATTAGACACTAGAGTTAGGATTTTGAACTCTGTTGAACTCTGATAATGATTTAGACAAGGTCAGTTAACCATTCAGTCAACTAGAGTCAAACCAATTCGAATTTCCTCACATGGATTCGAATTGCATGAGGCTATTTAGCCATTGTACTTCATTGTAATTAATTATCTAATTACTTTGGATTAATGAAAGCATTCACAGTTTCAAGCCATTTTTGCATTGTTTCATTCTTCAATTTCTGAGTAAATTGTGTGATCTATGTTGTGATTTGTTTGTTGGTCCATAGATATATGTGCTCAATTTAATATTGTATCAGAGCCTCTATGGAACAAGGCACTTCTCCTACTACAGACTCATACTTGGATAGAAAAAAATGAGCAAAATTGCTCCTTCCAGTACTGCACCAGAAGCGAAGAATTTACCACTTAATATCCCAAGTAAAGGCATTGTTGACCAAGCTTGCTTGATCAACTGTGTTGGGTGTGAAGTAAATTACAAAAGTGGAGGTTGTCAACCTTACTTTGTCTGTTTGATTATGTGATTTACAGGTTTATGATTCTCCTTCACTGCATTCGCTACAAGCAGCTCAGTCTCCTTCACTGCATTCGCTACAGCAGCTCAGTCTTCTTCACTACATTCGAAATGTCCCCTCCAATGGAGATTCTCACTCCTTTCAACTACCACTAGTGGAAGGAGGACACGGAGATGCAGCTTCTCTCCAAAAGACTCTTCAGAATCACAATGGAGACAGAGGCAAAGCCAGTTCATTATGTTGACAAATAAAAGTATTGGAATAGGCTTGATGAAGCATATGGATGCTTGTGCCTCTCAATATCTCTAGATATTCTCTTCAAAATCAAAGGATTGAAGACTCCCAAGGAGGTTTGGGATAAGATTCCTTCCTTGTTTGATAAGCAGGATGACCCGAGGATCTATCAGCTAGAGAATGAGTTGATTTCTCTTCATCCATCCAACTTCAAAACACTGAATAATTTCTTCACCAAATTCAAGCACATGGTGTTCCAGTTGAAGCTGTGCAAGGTTGAGAAGGAGGATGATCAACTCATACTAGCTCTCCAAAGCGAGTGATAGTTGGTCCTCATTGATTATGGAGCTTCCAATCATATGGTTGCATCCAGAGAATCATTCTCTTCCTTGCAGTCTTTTGATGGTCCTAGTATTCAGATGGGTAATAACAGTCAAATTCGAGCCAAAGGGAAGGGTTCTATCAAGCTTGAACATGGAATGTTCAAATATGTACCTTATGTGCCCTCCTTAGCTGCAAATCTGTTATCTGTATACCATATGACTCATACTAGCTCTCCAAAGCGAGTGATAGTTGGTCCTGACTCAGTGGAGATCACGGATATCTCTACTGGGAACATCGTAGCGAAGGGTGTTGTAAATCATGCCTCCAAGGCATATGATTTCTCACACTTCATGCCATTTTCAGAACCAATGCACCCTCAACTGCCACTTGAAAGGGAAGGTAGTAAAAACATTCCATCTACTTCTCTTTTGTATGTGGTCCAACATCAAACTTCTTTGCTCTATGTGGAAAATCAATGTTGTTCTGTTCAAGGAGGGAAGATAGTTGGTCGACTAGTTTCTTCATACAAGAGTCTTCAGGATGAAAACCACCCATACAATAGGGACACATTTTCTTTTCAAACTTTTTCTTCTTCTTAGAGCCTGAAGCTCCTTCGGATGTCTTTTGACTCTCTTTAGGCTTCGAATCAGATGCTTTATGCTCCTTCCCCTTATGACTCCCTTTAGCTTGCGCATTGGTAGAGTTTGTCACTAGGAGAGCTTGGTTTTTGGAAGTTTGGACGACTCCCATCTAGACCAAATTCTCTTGCTCCTGTATTAAGGACTCAGCAAAGATATCAAGTGAGGGAATATTCCAATTGGGAATGGAAGCTCTTTTGGAATGGAAGATAGAAACAAATACAGAATACTCAGAACCTAGTTTGTTGAGTATGGAGAGCACATGTTGCGCATCCTTTCTTTTTATTATGCCTTATCTGCATTGAAGTGCAAGAGACTTGAATTTTGTAAAGAATTTTTGTATGGTCTCAAAACTGTTGGGTTGTAAGGCTATCAACTTGTTCTCCAAAAAGTGTCCCCAAAGCTCATATTGCTTTCCAAACAAGACTTCAAGCTTCTCCCAAGCTTCTTTAGGAGTCCCCAAACCTTCAAGGTGAAAATGGAGGTCTCTGGAGATGTGAGTACATAGAAAGATAAAAGCCTCATTTAAGTGGTTCATAAACTTGTTTTTCTCAGCTAGATGATGGGGTTCAGACTCCCTTCTCATTATCATCCCGAACAGGCCCTTCTTGCACAACGAAACCCGCATATCTTCCCTCCAATCAACATAGTTGAAGGGTGTTAGGATCTGGGGTGTGGAAGGTTGAGAATCCATCAATTCTCCTTCTGATCAGACAATACCTTCAATAAAGCTACAGAGAACATGTAATAATTCACTAAAAAAACAAAACAAATTTGCACTATGTCAAAATCAAGCCTTCCCTCTTGACATGTACACTTTCTCAGGGTCCATCACACCCGCACTGCCACTCTGAATGAATTTAGAGGAAGCAAGTCACTCTTTGCAGGACTTCTGTGGAAACCCAGTTGCTTCTGGTGTACAATGGAGAGTAGACAGACTTGAAGCTTTCCTGAGGAGGATCTGATACCATGTTAGAATTAATATGTCATTGATCTTCAACAAATGAGTGCTATTAGATTCTTAATTATTTCCATTGAAAAGTAATGAACAATACCCACTAAACTAAACAAATCTCATAGGAAGCAGACAAGAATTGCTCATTATGATTACAGTATAAAATTCATTAATTCCAACAATATACAACAGTGTTACATAAAGGAGAATTCGAATCATGAGGAATGAATTCAAATCTACCAACTCAAGACTGACTGCATGGCTAACTAGAAGTTTCTAAATCACTATCGGAGTTCAACAGGCTAACTTCAGATTTCTAATCCAGTCTCTCAATCAGTTACAACCAGTCAAACCATTCTAACTGCAGTGGTAGGTGAGAAGTAGGTAAGAACTGGCGTCTTCCCACATGCAGCCATGCGTAACTAGCACTAACTAAAATGAAGGATATCTAGTTGAATGTAACTTAAGCATAATTAATCTTGACTAGTTACCAACTACCAACAACTGAAGGAGGTTGGTGTCGGCACTCCCAGTGGCTCCTAAAATGTAGGGATTAGTTTAGGAGGCACCTAAATTGATGCATGAAGGTATAGTCAGTTCCAGTTATCCACTATCGATGTTCCCCACACTCTAGTGATGGTACAAGTGGCCCCATTAGGCCAAGTGGAACCAATGGTACTATTGGACCCAATAATAACTAAAAGACTCCTAAGTTAGGCAAATATAATCTAATAGACAATTTGAACACGGTAGGATTATAAATCCTAACATCGTGGACTCTAATGCATCCAGATACAATCTGAATTCCTTCGTGTAATCTGGCAGGCGCAAAAGAGGAGTTGATAGCAATGCTTTATTTAATGCCTTGAAGGATTGTTGTGCAGCTTCATCCCATAGAAACGGGGTGTCTTGCTTAAGCAAGCACATGAAGCCCTTAGTGATCTTGACATAGTTCATAATAAAACGTCGGAGAAAGTTTGAATTTCCTTGTAGACTTTGAAATTGTCTGATGGTTCGAGGAGGAGGCATACTAACAATCTCCTCTACCTTCAATGGATCAAATTTTATTCCTTTGTTGGAGACTATGAAACCTAAAAGTTTCCCCGACTCAACACAGAAGATGCACTAATGGAGATTTAAGCGAATCTTGTAGTGTCTACATATTTCAAAAATTAAACGAAGATGATCCGGATGATCCTTCCTCTATCGAGAATGGATCGGAATATCATCTAGGTACAGTTTAACAATGTGCTTAATATCATGGAAAGCAAAATTCATTGCACGTTAAAAGGTTTCCACAGAATTCTTCAAGCCAAAAGACATATTTTTGTATCCAAATGTACCCCAACAGCAGATGAAGGAATTCGGGAGGAATATTTGCCTTCATGAGCCTCTTCCTGCCCCTGTCCAATTTGGTCAATTGTGTCTAAATCAGGAGTCCTTTCAGTCTATTTTTAGTCACTAGCACCATTGGGTCCACTTGACCTAATTGGGGAAAATGTACCAATTACTAAAGTGTAGGGAAGATTAATTGAGGCCAACTGCCATTGATTGCACTTGCATGCATGATTTTAGGAACCTCCTAGATCAATCCCTACAAATTGGGAGCCACTGGGAGTGTCAACACCAACCTCCATTGGTTGAGTTCAGTTGGTGACTAGTCAAGCTTAGTTAGGAGTCAGTTACATTCAGTTCTACTCAGTTAGCGCTAGGTTTGCATGGTTGCATGTAGGTGAGGCGAATTTACTCACCTACCTCGGTTAGTTAGACTAGTTAACACTGAATTAGACACTAGAGTTTGGATTTTGAACTCCGTTGAACTCAATTTAATATCGTATCAAAGCCTCGACAGGACAAGGCACTTCTCCTACTACAGACTCATACTTGGATAATAAAAAAATGAGCAAAATTTCTCCTTCCAGTACTGCACCAGAAGCGGAAAATTTACAACTTAATATCCCAAGAAAAGGCATTGTTGACCAAGCTTGCTTGATCAACAATGTTGGGTTTGAAGGAAATTCGAAAAGTGCAGGTTGTCGACCTTACCTTGTTTATTCGATTGTGTGATTTACAAGTTTATCAGTCTCCTTCACTGCATTCGCTACAAGCAACTCAGTCTCCTTCACTCCATTCGCTACAGCAGCTCAGTCTTCTTCGCTGCATTCGAAACAGCCCCTCCAATTGAGCTTCTCACTCCTTTCAACTACCACCAATGGAAGGAGGACACGAAATGCAGCTTCACTCCAAAAGACTCTTTGGAATCACAATGGACACAGAGGCAGAGCTAATTCATTATGTCAACAAATAAAAGTACTGGAATAGGCTTGATGAAGCATATGGATGCTTGTTCCTCTCAATCTCTCGAGATCGTCTCTTCCACATCAAAGGATTTAAGACACCCAAGGAGGTTTGGGATAAGCTTGCTTCCATGTTTGATAAGCAAGATGACCCGAGGATCTATCAGCTAGAGAATGAGTTGATTTCTCTTCATCCATCCAACTTCAAAACAATAAATGATTTCTTCACCAAATTCAAGCACCTAGTGTTCCAGTTGAAGCTGTGTAAGGTTGAGAAGGAGGATGATCAACTCATCCTTGCCATTCTCTCAAAAATTGGTGCAGACTACTCAGTCTTTGTATCAACCCTCCATTTAGTGAAGCTCGCTACTCCAAATTGGAGGATTCCTACTCTTAATTCTTTCATTGAATCTCTCACCCAGGAGCATGACAAGTTGATCCAAATGGGGATCATTCGATCTTCCAAAGATCAAGCACTAGTTGCTAGAGGACCTAAGCTAGAGAATGATAAATGGAAGAAAAAGGATGAGTCTCCTATGGAGAAAGAGCAATGAAATGATCCTTTAGGTTTGAAGAGAAGCAAGAAGAATGGAAAAGTAAAGACCCTGTGTTCTTACTGTGGAAGGGGATTTCATCCAGAAATCTCTTGTATGAGAAGAACAATTGATGAGATGGCTCGTCTTCTGAAGAAACATAACATTATTGTACCTACTAGCGCAAGGAAGGTTGGCCATAGAGAAGAAATTGGAGAACATGAAGAGACATTCCATGCACTGAAGGATAGTTGTTCAACACCACATGCCTTCCTCATTGATTATGGAGCTTCCAATGATATGGTTGCATTCAGAGAATCATTCTCTTCCTTGTAGCCTTTTGATGGTCCTAGTATTCAGATGGGTAATAATAGTCAAATTCGAGCCAAAGGGAAGGGTTCTATCAAGCTTGAACATGAAAGTTCAAAGATGTGCTTTATGTGCCCTCCTTAGCTGCAAATATATTATCTGTATACCAGATGACTCATACTGGCTCTCCAAAGTGAGTGATATTTGGTCCTGACTCAGTGGAGATCACAAATATCTCTACCAAGAACATCATAATGAAGGGTGTTGCAAATCATTCCTCCAAGACATATGAGTTCTCACACATCATGCCATTTTCAGAACTAATGCACTCTCAGTTGCCACTTGAAAGGGAAGGTAGTAAAAACATTCCATCTACTTCTCTTTTATCTATGGTCCAACATCAAACTTCTTTGTTATATGTGGAAAATCAATGTTGTTCTATTCAAGGAGGGAAGATAGTTGGTCAACATGTTTCTTCATACAAGAGTCTTCAGGATGAAAACCCCTCATAAGATAGGGACACATTTTCTTTTCAAACGTTTTCTTCTTCTTAGAGCTTGAAGCTTATTCGAATGTCTTCTGACTCTCTTTCGGCTTCGAATCAGATGTTTTAGGCTACTTCCCCTTATGCCTTCCTTTAGCTTGTGCATTGGTAGAGTCTATCACTAGGAGAGCTTGGTTTTTGGAAATCTAGGCAACTCCCATCTGGACCAAATTCTCTTTCTCCTGTATTAAGGACTCAGCAAAGCTATCAGGTGAGGGAATCTTCCAATTGGGAATGGAATCTCTTTCGGAGTGGAAGATAGAGACAAATACAGAATATTCAGAACCTAGTTTGTTGAGTATGGAGAGCACATGTTGTGCATCCTTTCTTTCTATTCTGCACTGTCTACATTGAAGTGCAAGAGACTTGATTTTTGTAAAGAAATTTTCTATGGTCTAAAAACTGCTGGGTTGTAAGGCTATCAACTTGTTATCCAAAAAGCGTCCCCAAAGCTATTCTTGCTTTCCAAACAAGACTTCAAGCTTCTCCCAAGCTTCTTTGGCAGTCCCCAAACCTTCTAGGTGAAAATGGAGGTCTCTAGAGATGTGCGTACATAGAAATCCAAAAGCTTCATTTAAGGGGTTCATAAAGTTGTTTTTCTCAGCTCAATGATGGGGTTCAGACCCCCTTCCCATTATCATCCCGAACAAGCACTTGTTGTGCAAGGAAACCCACATATCTGCCCTCCAATCAACATAGCTAAAGGGTGTTAGGATCTGGGGTGTGGAAGGTTGAGAATCCATCAATTCTCCTTTTGATCAGACAATATTTTCAATCAAGCTACATATCACATGTAAGAACTCACTGCAAAACTAAAACCAATTCGCATTATGTTAGAATCAAGACTTCCCTCTCGACGTGTACACTTTCTCACGGTCCGTCACACCCACACTGCCACTCTGAATGAATTTAGAGGAAGCAAGTCACTCTTTGCAGGACTTCTCTGGAAGCCCACCTGCTTCTGGTGTACAATGGAGAGTAGAGAAACTTGAAGCTTTCCTGAGGAGGCTCTGATACCATGTTAGAATTAGTATGCCATTGATCTTCAAGCAATGAGTGCTATTAGATTCTTAATTATTTGAAGTGAAAAGAAATGAATAATACCCACTGAACTAAACAAATCTCATAGGAAGCAAAAAAGAATTGCTCAGTATAATTACAGTTTAAACCTCATTAATTCCAGTAGTATACAACAGTGTTACATAAAGGCGAATTATAATCATGAGTAATAAATTTGAATCTACCAACCCAAGACTAACTGCATGGCTAACTAGAATTTCTAAATCACTATCGGAGTTCAACAGGCTAACTCCAGATGTCTAATCCAGTCTTTCAATCAGTTACAACCAATCAGACCATTCTAACTACAATGGTAGGTGAGAAGTAGGTGAGAATTGGCATCTTCCCACATGCAACCATGCATAACTGGCACTAACTAAACTGAAGGATATCTAACTGAATGTAACTGAAGCATAACTAAGCTTGACTAGTTACCAACTACCAACAACCAAAGGAGGTTGGTTTCGGCACTCCCAATGGCTCCTAAAATGTAGGGATTAGTTTAGTAGGTGCGTAAATTGATGCATGAAGGTGTAGTCAGTTCCAGTTAATATCTATCAATGTTCCCCACACTCTAGTGATGGTACAAGTGGCCCCATTAGGCCAAGTGGACCCAATGGTACTAGTGGACCCAATAATAACTAAATGACTCCTAAGTTAGGCAAATATAATCTAATAGACAATTTGAACAAGGTAGGATTATAAATCCTAACATCGTGGACTCTAATGCATCCAGATACAATATGAATTTCTTTGTGTAATATGATAGGCGCAAAAGAGGAGTTGATAGCAGTGCTTTCTTCAATGCCTTGAAGGATTTTTGTGCGGCTTCATCCTATAGAAATGGGGTGTCTTGCTTAAGCAAGCACATGAATCCCTTAGTGATCTTGACATAGTTCATAATAAAACATCAGAGAAAGTTTGAATTTCCTTGTAGACTTTGTAATTGTTTGATGGTTCGAGGAGGAGGAATACTAACAATCATCTCTACCTTCAATGGATCGAATTTTATTCTTTTGTTGGAGACTATGAAACCTAAAAGTTGCCCCGACTCGACGCAGAAGATGCACTTATGGGGATTTAAGCGAATCTTGTAGTGTCTGTGTATTTCAAAAATTAAATGAAGATGATCTAGATGATCCTTACTCTGTCGAGAAAGGGTCGGAATATCATCTAGGTACGGTTTCACAATGTGCTTAATATCATGCAAAGCAAAGTTCATTCCACATTGGAAGGTTTCCATTGAATTCTTTAATCCAAAAGACATATTTTTGTGTCCAAATGTACCCCAAGGGCAGATGAAGGAATTCAGAAGGAATATTTGCTTTGATGAGCCTCTTCAGTCTGGTTTTGGTCCTGACTCAGTGCAGATCACATATATATATACTGGGAACATCATAGTGAAGGGTGCTACAAATCATGCCTCCAAGGCACATGAGTTCTCACACTTCATGTCATTTTCAGAACCAATGCACTCTTAGCTGCCACTTGAAAGGGAAGGTAGTAAAAACATTCCATCTACTTCTCTTATGTCTGTGGTCCAAAATCAAACTTCTTTGTTGTATGTGGAAAATCAATGTTGTTTTGTTCACAGAGGGAAGACAGTTGTTTGACTTGTTTCTTCATACAAGAGTCTTCAGGATGAAAACCCCTCATACAATAGGCACACATTTTCTTTTCAATATTTTTCTTCTTCGTAGAGCCTAAAGCTCCTTTAGATGTCTTCTAACTCTCTTTAGGCTTCGAATCAGATGCTTTAGGATCCTTCCCCTTATGCCTCCCTTTAGCTTGCACATTGGTAGAGTCTGTCACTAGGAGAGCTTGGTTTTTGGAAATCTGGACAACTCCCATCTGGACAAAATTCTCTTGCTCCTGTATTAAGGACTCAGCAAAGCTATCAAGTGAGGGAATCTTCCAATTGGGAATGGAAGATAGAGACAAACATAGAATACTCAGAACCTAGTTTGTTGAGTATGGAGAGCACATGTTGCGCATCCTTTCTTTCTATTCTACACTGTCTGCATTGAAGTGCAAGAGACTAGTTGAATTTTGTAAAGAATTTTTGTGTGGTCTCAAAACTGCTGTGTTGTAAGGCTATCAACTTGTTCTCCAAAAAGTGTCCCCAAAGCTCATATTGCTTGCCAAACAAGACTTCAAACTTCTCCCAAGCTTCTTTGGGAGTCCTCAAAACTTCAAGGTGAAAACGGAGGTCTCTGGAGATGTGAGCACATAAAAAGCCAAAAGCCTCATTTAAGCGGTTTATAAACTTGTTTTTCTCAGTTGGATGATGGGGTTCAGACTCCCTTCTCATTATAATCCCGAACAAGCCCTTGTTGCGCAAGGAAACCTGCATATCTTCACTCCAATCAACATAGATGAAGGGTGTTAGGATCTAGGGTGTGGAAGGTTGAGAATCCATCAATTCTCCTTTTGATCAGACAATATCTTCAATCAAGCTACGTAGCACATTTAAGAATTCACTGCAAAAACAAAACCAATTCGCACTATGTCAGAATCAAGCCTTCCCTATCGACATGTACACTTTCTCAGGGTCCATCACACCCGTACTGCCACTCTGAATGAATTTAGAGGAAGCAAGTCACTCTTTGTAGGAGTTCTGTGGATACCCAGCTGCTTCTGCTGTACAATGGAGAGTAGACAGACTTGAAGCTTTCCTGAGGAGGCTTTGATACCATGTTAGAATTAATATTCCATTGATCATCAAGCAATGAGTGCTATTAGATTCTTAATTATTTGCAGTGAAAAGGAATGAATAATACCCGCTGAACTAAACAAATCTCAAAGGAAGAAGACAAGAATTGCTCAGTATAATTACAGTATAAACTTCATTAATTCCAGCAGTATACAACAGTGTTACATAAAGGAGAATTCGAGTCATGAGGTATGAATTTGAATCTACCAACTCAAGACTGACTGCATGGCTAACTAGAAGTTTCTAAATCACTATAGGAGTTCAACAGGCTAACTCTAGATGACTAATACAGTCTCTCAATCAGTTACAACCAATCAAACCATTCTAACTACAGTGGTAGGTGAGAAGTAGGTGAGAACTGGCGTCTTCCCACATGCAGCCATGCATAACTGGCACTAACTGAACTGGAGAATCTCTAACTGAATGTAACTGAAGCATAATTAAGCTTGACTAGTTACCAACTACCAATAACTGGAGGTTGGTTTCGACACTCCCAGTGGCTCCTAAAATGTAGGGAGTAGTTTAGGAGGCGCTAAATTGATGCATGAAGGTGTAGTCAGTTCCAGTTAGCCTCTATCGATGTTCACCACACTCTAGAGATGGTAAAAGTGGGCCCAATGGTACTAGTGGACCCAATAATAACTAAATGACTCCTAAGTTAGGCAAATATAATCTAATAGACAATTTGAACAAGCTAGGATTATAAATCCTAACATTGTGGACTCTAATGCATCCAGATACAATATGAATTCCTTCGTGTAATATGGCAGGCGCAAAAGAGGAGTTGATAGCAATGCTTTCTTCAATCCCTCGAAGGATTTTTGTGCGGCTTCATCCTATAGAAATGGGGTGTCTTGCTTAAGCAAGCACATGAATCCCTTAGTGATCTTGACATAGTTCATAATAAAACGTCGAAGAAAGTTTGAATTTCCTTGTAGACTTTGTAATTGTCTAATGGTTTGAGGAGGAGGAATACTAACAATCGTCTCTACCTTCAACGGATCGAATTTTATTCTTTTGTTGGAGACTATGAAACCTAAAAGTTGCCCCGACTCGACATAGAAGATGCACTTACGGGGATTTAAGTGAATCTTGTAGTGTCTGCATATTTCAAAAATTAAATGAAGATGATCCGGATGATCCTTACTCTGTCGAGAATGGGTCGGAATATCATCTAGGTACGGTTTTACAATGTGCTTAATATCATGCAAAGCAAAGTTCATTCCACATTGAAAGGTTTCCATGCAATTCTTCAATCCAAAAGACATTTTTGTGTCCAAATGTACCCCAAGGGAAGATGAAGGAATTCGGGAGGAATATTTGCTTTGATGAGCCTCTTCAGTCTGTTTTTGGTCCTAACTCAGTGGAGACCACATATATATCTACTGGGAACATCATAGCAAAGGGTGCTGCAAATCATGCCTCCTAAGTTAGGCAAATATAATCTAATAGACAGTTTGAACAAGGTAGGATTATAAATCCTAACATTGTGGACTCTAATGCATCCAAATACAATATGAATTCCTTCGTGTAATCTAGCAGGCGCAAAAGAGGAGTTGATAGCAGTGCTTTCCTCAATGCCTCGAAGGATTGTTGTGCGGATTCATCCCATAGAAATGGGGTGTCTTGCTTAAGCAAGCACATGAAGCTCTTAGTGATCTTGACATAGTTCATAATAAAACGTCGGAGAAAGTTTGAATTTCCTTGTAGACTTTGTAATTGTTTGATGGTTCGAGGAGGAGGCATACTAACAATTGCCTCTACCTTCAACGAATCGAATTTTATTCCTTTGTTGGAGACTTTGAAACCTAAAAGTTGCCCCGACTCAACGCAGAAGATGCACTTATGGGGATTTAAGTGAATCTTGTAGTGTCTGCATATTTCAAAAATTAGACGAAGATGATCCTTCCTCTCTCGAGAATGGGTCGGAAGATCATCCAGGTACGGTTTAACAATGTGCTTAATATCATGCAAAGCAAAGTTCATTGCACGTTGAAAGGTTTCCACGGCATTCTTCAAGCCAAAAGAAATATTTTTGTATCCAAATGTACCCCAAGGGAAGATGAAGGAATTAGGGAGGAATATTTGCTTTGATGAGCCTCTTCCTGCCCTTGTCCAATTTGGTCAATTATGTCTAAATCAGGAGTCCTTTCAGTCTATTTTTAGTCACTAGCAACATTGAGTCCACTTGGCCTAATTGGGGCACATCTACCAGTTGCTAAAGTGTGGGGAACACTAATTGAGGCCAACTTCCATTGATTGAACTTGCATGCATCATTTTAGGAACCTCCTAGATCAATCCCTACCAATTAGGGACCACTGGGAGTGTCAACACCAACCTCCATTAGTTGAGTTCAGTTGGTGACTAGTCAAGCTCAGTTAGGAGTCAGTTACATTCAGTTCTAATCTATTACATTCAGTTCTACTCAGTTAGCACTAGGTTTGCATGGTTGCATGCAGGTGAGGCACATTTACTCACCTACCTTAGTCAGTTATACTAGTTAACATTGAATTAGACACTAGAGTTAGGATTTTGAACTCCCTTGAACTCCGGTAATGATTTAGATAAGGTCAGTTAACTATTCAGTTAAGTAGAGTCAAACCAATTCGAATTTCCTCACATAGATTTGAATTGCATGAGGATATTTAGCCATTGTACTTCATTGTAATTAATTATCTAATTACTTTTGATTAATAAAAGCATTCACAGTTGCAAGCCATTTTTGCATTGTTTCATTCTTCAATTTCTGAGTAAATTGTGTGATCTATGTTGTGATTTGTTTGTTGGTCCACAAATATATGTGCTCAATTTAATATTTTATCAAAGCCTCAGCAGGACAAGGCACTTCTCCTACTACAAACTAGTACTTGGATAATAATAAAAATGAGCAAAATTGCTCCTTCCAGTACTACACCAGAAGCGAAGAATTTACCACTTAATATCCCAAGTAAAGGCATTGTTGAC
This sequence comes from Pseudotsuga menziesii, assembly GCA_001517045.1. Taxonomy (NCBI): domain Eukaryota; kingdom Viridiplantae; phylum Streptophyta; class Pinopsida; order Pinales; family Pinaceae; genus Pseudotsuga; species Pseudotsuga menziesii. The sequence goes on from LPNX010707451.1 coordinate 357,975, forward strand.
CAAACTTGCTTGATAAACTATGCTGGGTGTGAAGGAAATTCAAAAATTCCAGGTTGTCGACCTTACATTGTCTGTTTGATTCTGTGATTTACAAGTTTAGCAGTCTCCTTCACTGCATTCGCTACAAGCAGCTCAGTCTCCTTCATTGCATTCGCTACAGCAGCTCAGTCTTCTTCACTGCATTCGAAATGGCCCCTCCAATGGAGCTTCTTGCTCCTTTCAATTACCACTAGGGGAAGGAGGACATGGAGATGCAGCTTCACTCCAAAGGACTCTTCAGAATCACAACGGAGACAAAGGCGGAGCCAGTTCTTTATGTTGACCAATAAAAGTACTGGAATAGGATTTATGAAGCATATGGATGCTTGTGCCTCTCAATATGTCGAGATATTCTCTTCCACAACAAAGGATTGAAGACTCCCAAGGAGGTTTGGGATAATATTGTTCCTTGTTTGATGAGCAGGATGACCCGAGGATTTATAAGCTAGAGAATGAGCTGATTTCTCTTCATTCATCCTACTTCAAAACACGGAATGATTTCTTCACCAAATTCAAGCACCTGGTGTTCCAATTGAAGCTGTGCAAGGTTAAGAAGGAGGATGATCAACTCATCCTTGCCATTCTCTCAAAAATTGGTGCAGACTACTCTGTATTTGTATCAACCTTCCATTCAGTGAAGCTCTCTACTCCAAATTGGAGGATTCATACTCTTAATTCTTTCATTAAATATCTCACCCATGAGCATGATAAGTTTATCCAAATGGGGATCATTCGATCTTCCAAAGATCAAGCACTGGTTGCTGGAGGACCTAAGATATCGAATTATAAAGGGAAGCAAAAGGATGAGTCTGCTATGGAGAAAGAGAATTCAAATGATCCTTTAGGTTCAAAGAGAAGCAAGAAGAATGGAAAAGGAAAGACCCTTTGTTCTTACTGTGGAAGGGGCTTTCATGCAGAAATATCCTATATGAGAAGAACAATTGATGAGATGGCCCTTATTCTGAAGAAACATAACATTATTGTACCTCCTAGCACAAGGAAGGTTGACCATAGAGAAGAAATTGAATAACATGAAGAGACATGCCATGCACTGAATGATAGTTGTTCAACAATGCATGCCTTCCTCATTGATTTTGGAGCTTCCAATCATATGGTTGCATCCAGAGAATCATTCTCTTCCTTGCAGTCTTTTAATGGTCCTAGTATTCATATGGGTAATAATAGTCAAATTTGAGGCAAAGGGAAGGGTTCTATCAAGCTTGAACATGGAAAGTTCAAAGATGTGCTTTATGTGCCCTCCTTAGCTACAAATATGTTATCTGTATACCAGATGACTCATACTGGCTCTCCAAAGCGAGTGATATTTGGTCCTGACTCAGTGGAGATCATAGATATCTCTACTGGGAACATCATAGTGAAGGGTGTTGCAAATCATGCCTCCAAGGCATATGAGTTCTCACACTTCATGCCATTTTCAGAACCAATACACTCTCAGTTGCCACTTGAAAGGGAAGGTAGTAAAACACTCCATCTACTTCTCTTCTATCTGTGGTCCAACATCAAACTTCTTTTCTCTATGTGGAAAATCAATGTTGTTATGTTCAAGGAGGGAAGAAAGTTGGTCGACTTGTTTCTTCATACAAGAGTATTCATGATGAAAAAACCCCATACAATAGGGAAACATTTTCTTTTCAAACTTTTTCTTCTTCTTAGAGCCTGAAGCTCCTTCGGATCTCTTCTAACTCTCTTTAGGCTTCGAATCAAATGATTTAGGCTCCTTCCCCTTATGCCTCCCTTTAGGTTGTGCATTGGTAGAGTCTCTCACTAGGAGAGATTGGTTTTTGGAAGTCTGGACGACTCCCATCTGGACCAAATTCTCTTGCTCCTGTATTAAGGAATCAGCAAAGCTATCAAGTGAGGGAATCTTCCAATTGGGAATGGAAGCTCTTTCAGAATGGAAGATAGAGACAAAGACAGAATACTCAGAACCTAGTTTGTTGAGTATGGAGAGCACATGTTGTGCATCCTTTCTTTCTATTCTGCACTATTTGCATTGAAGTGCAAGAGACTTGAATTTTGTAAAGAATTTTTGTATGGCCTCAAAACTGCTGGGTTGTAAGGATATCAACTTGCTCTCCAAAAAGTTTCCCCAAAGCTCATCTTGCTTTCCCAACAAGACTTCAAGCATCTCCCAAGCTTCTTTGGGAGTCCTCAAACCTTCAAGGTGAAAACGAAGGTCTCTGGAGATGTGAGTACACAGAAATCCAAAAGCTTCATTTAAGTGGTTCATAAACTTGTTTTTCTCAGCTAGATGATGGGGTTCAGACTCCCTTCCCATTATCATCCCGAACAAGCCCTTGTTGCGCAAGGAAACCCGCATATCTGCCCTCGAATCAACATAGATGAAGGGTGTTAGGATCTGGGGTGTGGAAGGTTGAGAATCCATAAATTCTCCTTTTGATCAGACAATATCTTCAATCAAGCTACGTAGCACATGTAAAAATTCACTACAAAAACAAAACCAATTCACACTATGTCAAAATCAAGCCTTCCCTCTCGAGGTGTACACTTTCTCAGGGTCTGTCACACCCACACTGCCACTCTGAATGAATTTAGAGGAATCAAGACACTCTTTGCAGGACTTCTATGGAAACCCAGCTGCTTCTGGTGTACAATGGAGAATAGACAGACTTGAAGCTTTCCCGAGAAGGCTCTGATACCATGTTAGAATTAATATGCCATTGATCTTCAAGCAATGAGTGCTATGAGATTCTTAATTATTTGTAGTGAAAAGGAATTAACAATACCCACTGAACTAAACAAATCTCACAGGAAGCAGACAAGAATTACTTAGTATAATTAGAGTATAAACTTCATTAATTCCAGCAGTATACAATAGTGTTACATAAAGGAGAATTCAAATCATAAGGAATGCATCAGAATCTACCAACTCAAGACTGACTGCATGGCTAACTAGAAGTTTCTAAATCACTATCGGAGTTCAACATGCTAACTCCAGATGTCTAATATTTTCTCTCAATCAGTTACAACGAATCAAACCATTCTAACTACAGTGGTAGGTGAGAAGTAGGTGAGAACTGGCATCTTCCCACATGCATAACTGGCACTAACTAAGCTAGAGGATATCTAACTGAATGTAATTCAAGCATAACTAAGCTTGACTAGTTACAAACTACCAACAACTGCAGGAGGTTGGTGTCAGCACTCCCAGTGGCTCCTAAAATGTAGGGATTAGTTTAGGAGGTGCCTAAATTGATGCATGAAGGTGTAGTCAGTTCTAGTTAGCCTCTATCGATGTTCCTCACACTCTAGCGATTGTACAAGTGGCCCCATTAGGGAATTGGACCCAATGGTACTAGTGGACCCAATAATAACTAAATGACTCCTAAGTTAGGCAAATATAATCTAATAGACAATTTGAACAAGGTAGGATTATAAATGCTAATATCGTGGATTCTAATGCATCCAGATACAATATGAATTCCTTCATGTAATCTGGCAGGCGCAAAAGAGGATTTGATAGCAGTTCTTTCTTCATTGCCTCGAAGGATTGTTGTGCGGCTTCATCCCATGGAAATGGGGTGTCTTGCTTAAGCAAGCACATGAAATCCTTAGTGATCTTGACATAGTTCATAATAAAACGTCGGACAAAGTTTGAATTTCCTTGTAGACTTTGTAATTGTCTGATGGTTCGAGGAGGAGGCATACTAACAATCGCCTCTACCTTCAACGGATCGAATTTTATTCCTTTGTTGGAGACTATGAAACCTAAAAGTTGCCCTGACTCGAAACAGAATGCACTTATGGGGATTTCAGCTAATCTTGTAGTGTCTGCATACTTCAAAAATTAAACGAAGATGATCCAGATGATCCTTCCTCTGTCGGGAATGGGTCGAAATATCATCTAGGTACGGTTTAACAATGTGCTTAATATCATGGAAAGTATAGTTCATTTCACGTTGAAAGGTTTCCACAGCATTCTTCAAGCCAAAAGACATATTTTTGTATCCAAATGTACCCCAAGGGTAGATGAAGGAATTCAGGAGGAATATTTGCTTTGATGAGCCTCTTCCTGCCCTTGTCCAATTTGGTCAATGGTGTCTAAATCATGAGTCCTTTCAGTTTATTTTTAGTCACTAGCACCATTGGGTCCACTTGGCCTAATTGGGGCACACGTACCAGTTACTAAAGTGTGGGGAACACTAATTGAGTCCAACTACCATTGATTGCACTTGCATGCATCAGTTTAGCAGCATCCTAGATCAATCCCTACCAATTAGGAGCCACTGGGAGTGTCAACACCAACCTCCATTAGTTGAGTTCAGTTGGTGACTAGTCAAGCTCAGTTAGGAGTCAATTACATTCAGTTATAGTCTGTTACATTCAGTTCTACTCAGTTACCACTAGGTTTTCATGGCTGCATGCAGGTGAGGCGCATTTACTCACCTACCTCGGTCAGTTAGACTAGTTAACACTGAATTAGACACTAGAGTTTGGATTTTGAACTCCGATAATGATTTAGACAAGGTTAGTTAACCATTCAGCCAAGTAGAGTCAAACCAATTTGAATTTCCTCACATGGATTCGAATTGCATGAGCCTATTTAGCCATTCTACTTCATTGTAATTAATTATCTAATTAATTTTTATTAATGAAAGCATTCACAGTTGCAAGCCATTTTTGCATTGTTTCATTCTTCAATTTCTGAGTAAATTGTGTGATCTATGTTGTGAGTTGTTTGTTGGTCCATAGATATATGTGCTCAATTTAATATTGTATCAAAGCCTCGGTGAGACAAGGCACTTCTCCTACTACAGACTCATACTTGGATTAAAAAAAATGAGAAAAATTGCTCCTTCCAGTACTACACCAGAAGCAGAGAATTTACCACTTAATATCCCAAGTAAAGGCATTGTTGACCAAGATTTCTTGATCAACTATGCTGGGTGTGAAGGAAATTCCAAAAGTGCAGGTTTTTGACCTTACTTTGTCTATTTGATTGTGTGATTTGCAGGTTTATCAGTCTCCTTCACCGCATTCGCTACAAGCAGCTCAGTCTCCTTCACTGCATTCGCTACAGCAGCTCATTCTTCTTCATTGCATTCGAAATGGCCCCTCCAATGGAGCTTCTCACTCCTTTCAACTACCACCAGTGGAAGGAGGACACAGAGATGTAGCTTCGCTCCAAAAGACTCTTCAGAATCACAATGGAGACAAAGCCAGAGCCAGTTCATTATGTTGACAAATAAAAGTACTGGAATAGGCTTGATGAAGCATATGGATGCTTGTGCCTCTCAATCTCTTGAGATCTTCTCTTCCACATCAAAGGATTGAAGAATCCCAAGGAGGTTTGGGATAAGCGTGCTTCCTTGTTTGATAAGGAGGATGACCCGAGGATCTATCAACTAGAGAATGAGTTGATTTCTCTTCATCCATCCAACTTCAAAACACTCAATGATTTCTTCACCAAATTCAAGCACCTGGTATTCCAGTTGAAGCTATGAAAGGTTGAGAAGGAGGATTATCAACTCATCCTTGCCATTCTCTCAAAAATTGGTGCAGACTACTTAGTCTTTGTATCAACCTTCCATTCAGTGAAGCTCGCTACTCCAAATTGGAGGATTCCTACTCTTAATTCTTTCATTGAATCTCTCACCCAGGAGCATGACAAGTTGATCCAAATGGGGATCATTCAATCTTCCAAAGATCAAGCATTGGTTGTTGGAGGACCTAAGGTAGCGAATGGTAAAGGGAAGCAAAAGGATGAGTCTCATGTGGAGAAAGAGCATTCAAATGATCCTATAGGTTCGAAGAGAAGCAAGAAGAATGGAAAAGGAAAGACCCTATGTTCTTATTGTGGAAGGGGGTTGCATCTAGAAATATCATGTATGAGAAGAAAAATTGATGAGATGGCTCTTCTTCTGAAGAAACATAACATTATTGTACCTGCTAACACAAGGAAGTCTAACCATAGAGAAGAAATTGAAGAAAATGAAGAGACATGCCATGCACTGAAGGATAGTTGTTCAATAGCACATGCCTTCCTCATTGATTCTGGAGCTTCCAATCATATGGTTGCATCTAGAGAATCATTCTCCTCCTTGCAGTATTTTGATGGTCCTAGTATTCAGATGGGTAATAACAATCAAATTCGAGCCAAAGGGAAGGGTTCTATCAAGCTTGAACATGGAAAGTTCAAAGATGTGATTTATGTGCCCTCCTTAGCTGCAAATCTATTATATGTATACCAGATGAATCATACTAGCTCTCCAAAGCGATTGATATTTGGGTCTGGCTCGGTGGAGATCATAGATATCTCTACTGGGAACATCATAGCGAAAGGTGCTGCAAATAATTCCTCCAAGGCATATGAGTTCTCAAACTTCATTCCATTTTCAGAACCAATGCACTCTCAGTTGCCACTTGGAAGGGAAGGTAAAAACATTCCATCTACTTCTGAGGGTGATTCAGATCCAGATCTAGTCCCTACCCCCAAGCGGGAAGCTAGGAAGATGACTGGAAATCCATCTGACACACAGAAGACAAAGAACCTCTTGCTATGTCATGCAATCTTACCTCCTTCAGATATATTCAACAAACTCTCAGTGAGATGCTAGATGGCAAGGACTGATCAGTTACACTGCCTTCAGAAGAATAGAGTGTATCATACACCTCTTCATTCAGACAGAGGCAAATGTTACATTCCTCCTTCCTTCCATCATCGTTTTGGGAGAAGATGGAGAAGTCTACATGCCAGGCCTTAGGATACCTGTGCATAAAACATCATGCATGTTGCTTCACTACATCACAAAGATGAAGGTTGGAGCAAGATATTTTCAATTTTTTCAAACTTGAATCCTGATTCAATCTTCTTAGTTAGCGGGGGGGGGGGGGGTTTCCAATGGGGTTTTTTCCCCAACTCCTTGTATTGAGAAATTACTTTACTTGTTGTAATGGGTGACCTATGGTCTTAGTTACCAGGGCCCACAAATTGTCCAATTTAGCATTCATGGGGGGTGTTAGGATTATAATCCTCCCTTGTCCAATTTGGTCAATTATGTCTAAATCGGGAGTCCTTTCAGTTTATTTTTAGTCACTAGCACCATTAGGTCCACTTGGCCTAATTGGGGCACATGTACCAGTTACTAAAGTGTGGGGAACACTAATTGAGGCCAACTGCCACTGATTGCATTTTCATGCATCAGTTTAGGAGCCTCCTAGATCAATCCCTACAAATTACGAGCCGCTGGGAGTGCTGACACCAACCTACATTAGTTGAGTTCAGTTGGTGACTAGTCAAGCTCAGATAGGAGTCAGTTACATTCAGTTCTAGTCTGTTACATTCATTTCTACTCAGTTAGCACTAGGTTTTCATGGTTGCATGCAGGTGAGGCACATTTACTCACCTACCTAAGTCAGTTAGACTAGTTAACACTGAATTAGACACTAGAGTTTGGATTTTGAACTCCAAAAATGATTTAGGCAAGGTCAATTAACCATTCAGTCAAGTAGAGGCAAACCAATTCAAATTTCCTCACATGGATTCGAATTTCATGAGGTTATTTAGCCATTGTACTTCATTGTAATTAATTATCTAATTACTTTTGATTAATGAAAGCATTCACAGTTGCAAGCCATTTTTGCATTGTTTCATTCTTCAATTTCTGAGTAAATTGGGTGATGTGTTGGTCCTCATATCTATGTGCTCAATTTAATACTTCCTTCTTCTCCACTCGTGAAAATGATCAGATATGTGAGTGGTCTTATTCTGACAAAAGGTTGACAGAAGGTCTATACTGGCATCATACCATACATGAAGTTGGAAGTGGTTCAAAAAAATGGTTTCTAAGTCAAGAAAAATGTCGTAGGAAGCAGACAAAAGTTCAATGTACGAATTACTCGCTACATTGGTCAGATTTCATTGAAATAGCCTCGGTAGAATTGAATCATTGTTCAACGAGTTAGTGGATCACCACAAATGGAATGTCGTGACATGGTCACTAGGGTCCTCTCCAATTTTCCCTTCAAACTCAGGAATGTCAGGAGGTAATTTGATTGGGACCGGTGGCCAATTCAAATCATGGTGCACAGGGTCATTCATGAGTTTCAATATGTCTGGAAAGCTTAAAGTTGCCAAAAAGGGTAGTATCGGCCTATTCGGAGTCTGGTGCGAGGAAGTTCCCACACCAAGGCTCCCAAAAGAGAGCTTGGGGTTTCCCCCATCCACCGAATGTGATGAAGTAGCAAGGTTTTGAACTAGATTCCATCCAAAATCAAAAGGATTGCTAACATGTGGTGTGTGATATTGTGTTCGACCAGTTCCATCCAAAGTTGGAGTTGCAGATATAGGAGTTGAGATCCCCCAACTAAACAACGAGAAGGGAGAGCTTCCAAAAGGAGTAGTTGACGCTTGACTAGAAGTCTAAAAACTAAACCCTGAAAAAGGGTTCTAGTTTCTAGACGACACACCAACATAAGTAGGTGAAGGGGATACATAAGGTGCGGATGCAGGAATGTGCCCTCCATACCATGGAAATCCTTAAACAAATTAAGTGGAACCATTAGGGCCCCTTTGAGTGTTTTGCAAAAAGGGCGAAGAGGTAAAGGGTGCACATGATATCCCAGTAACAACCCCACCAAACGGACCAACAATGTTTGAAGGTGCCGAGGGACTAGCCACTTGAGCACTTGGAGAAACCGGAGTTGAAAAATTCAATGACACCACAGGTGCAGTAGATGTATTCGGTCGTGGAAAACTCACAGATGAAGGAGAGACTCCACTAGCAATCATAGATGAGGTGGGGGTAAACATGCCCCTGGACCTTCTCCTGAACTAGACATAGCAAGACTCAAAGGAACACCAACTCCAGGTGAACCAAAAGGACGAACTTGTACCAACACAGGGTCTCTTAGGTCAGTAAGAGGTGTATTGTAATTCCTAGCAAACTCTTCATCTTGCAAATATTAGATCTCTTCTAACGGAAGATCAGTCTGAGTGTATCTACGTTCTGGCTCTCTTGGAACTTCACTTAAACCAGTTCTCTCAAAAGAACCATTTGTGTCCAATATCCGCCTTTGATTTAGCGGTGGAGGCTCCACTGTTGAAAGCAAAGGAAGATTTTGCAACCTTCTAGACCTACGAGGAGGTTGATCCTCCACAGATAAACATTTAAATCACACACCTAAAGGTCAGAATAGATCACAAGAACACCACAGAGCACACTACTAAACAAATCCTAAGTATCATAAACACATGTAGGTAAAAGATATACCTTTCAATAAGGCGTCTGGGATGATTAGGGCCCAGAACAAACTAGTGAAGATTGAAGAACAGTTACCTAGAGTCCCGTGATAATTTTTTTGGGTGTAAGCGTTTAAATCACCAAACCGCCCTCCCAAATTCTTATCTAAGGTTTCCTCCCAAGTCTGCCCTAGGTACAGTGGAAATAGCCTTCCACCGTCACCTATGAAAGAATCCTAAAGTCTAGATACGAAGGCTACCAATATTAAAACAAGATTCTGGTGAAACAGTCATAGGTCGGACTGGTGTGCATGGTCCGACCCAAAAATTCAAGCAGCACCGGCACCTCACGGGGCCCAAGGTGGTACTGAAGAAACCCCGTACACACAACCATCCTGGTAAATGCTCGATCAAAGTATTAGAGGGGTATCTCTGCAACTAAGTCCTCGCACGACCTCATGCTTAACTCCTGTGTTAGAGAAGCTTTCTGGTTGATCCCTTGCAAACTTGGATTTACCTGAGGATAAGATGCTAAGTCTAAATTTAAATAATCTTGGATAGTTAAAGATATCCTAGTCCAAGATCCTAGCCTAAGCTAGTTGATGTAGACCCTATAAAGAAAATTTTGCTAATAGATTTTAACTAATAGTGTTCTTTTTAAGGTTATTATTACTCAAGGCAACGGAAGTGCAAATCATGGTGTTTTGACTCAACAGAAAGCAAAGACGATGTAAAAAAATTTCAAAAACAAATGTTATTCAAAATGTTTTTTCCTTTTTTCAAAACAAATGAAATTTGCTTAACAACTTTGAAAAACAAAAGACTTATTTTTTTCTTACTTTTTCTTTTTGAAAATAATTGAAAAACAAGTATACGAAGATCTTAGCTAAGACTGACAATGTAACTACAAATGATTTGCTTTATTTTTCTTTTCAAAAATCAAAAGCTAATGCAAACTAATGCAGCTAAGCAAGTTAGAAAATATGAACATGTATAAATGCGAGAGAAAGAAATCAGATCCTATAATTACCATCTTGAAAGACTCAATAAGCCTGGGTCAAAACCCTACTTGGACTGAACTACTGAATTTGGAAACCAAGTAGATCAAAAGATTGGAAAAAATGAAAAGTTCAGATCACTACTAAAGCAATCAGACACATGAGAGACCTAAACAAAGCCAACAAAGCCAAGAGGAAATACCTAAACAAAATCTTGCACATGTAACCACCCTAACCTACTCAACATAAACCTTGTAAAGACAAGTTACAGTGAAATGCACCAGATCACAGATCAACACGAACCTAGGGAACAACCCTAAAGAAGTAGTCAAATATCAAAAAATGCTTAAAAGGGGACAACCCCTAAAGCTTGGAAATTAAACTACAAGAACTCGCAACTATCTAGTGGGCAACCTGTGAATCACTCGTGATTGTTACTAAGGAAATCCATGATTTCAACAGACAACACGTGACTATTACTATACCAACCCACGAGTGACTGTAAAAATTCCAAAGACCAGGAATCCTAAAGGTCTAGAAGGAATGGTTGAAAATCAGATCAATGCAAATCATCACAGAAACAAACAGAGCAAAATTGGACAGAAAACTTGGGGTCCTAGGGTCACCGACATACTAGGGTGTGGCTTACAGAGATCAAGGGTTTGGGACATAAACAAATAGAATAAGGGTTAGTAGGACAAGTACCTATTTCAAACAGTTGATCGTAGCTTTCAATCCCTTCTTCAAATGCTCTGAATCTCTCTGCACTTCAATACCTGCAACAAAGATTGATGCTTTCCCACAATACCTATTATTGTTATATAAAGAAACATGAACAGATTAAAATTGCATTCAGAAATAAATGACAACATAAATCATGATTCATAACAACAAAAGAATGCATTACAACATATATGGAAGAAAGACATTCTTTATTACTGAAGTTTCACGAACATTACAACCCTGTCTGAGACAAGCCTTCTTCTGTAGACCAAGAACTGAGTCCTCCTTGCTCCTCTCTCGAAGAGATTTCTCTAGCATAACCTTGCTGTCCAAAGTTGCTTCCTCTATCCTCTACCCCTCCCCTCTATTTATACCTTCTGGTGAGGAGAGGTTACGAGGCCTGGGATGGTTAGGGAGTTAGAGAAGTTCGCATTTCGAACCCAATTGCCCCTAAACTAATCATGTTTTTATTTTTAAGTTTGTCTTAAGGAACTCGTGAGTATAATGAAGCAAACTCGCGACTTCTATATAGGCAACTCGTGAGTGCAACATTTTAGGGATAACTCACGAGTTACATAAAGGCTGACCCGCGAGTGGCACATGAGTCGTCCCAAGGGGACCTGCGGGTGCAAGGAAAAATCATAAATAATGGTTGGCAGGCTAAAGAAACAAGTATGCATTAAGGATTCACTTCATCTATAATGTTTAGGCTACTTCAATTCACTTTTCCCTGTTGTGTCCCGACACATTTGGTGTCAGTACTTGGATGTAGAAGTGTCGTTTCATGGTATAACAAGTTCATGTGGCTTGGGGTGGACCACAAAAGACAGGATGACACCAGAAATAATCCCATTTCAAAGCATGTTAAATATATAAATGAAACTAACACTAAGGGATAAGAAGCGTACCTTATTATGGACGTTTGAAGTAGATCCTCGTTGAGCTTTCAATCAAACTTGTACCTACACATTGTCATCAACAACAACAATATATACAAGCATGATATATGTAAAGCGTTAGTCTAATTTAACATGTTAAATTCCATCATATAAACAAAGTAATTAGATTCATGGATAAGAATATTCATAATTACACATGTAATGGACGAGAAATGGATATTTCTATTAATATAAACGAAGATACAAATGACAACCTCTGTTGGCACCTCGTCGAAATCATGAAACCGAGTCCTTCCACCTGGGCCTCCACCATTTGAATCCTTCATACAAAGGCAAGCTTCCAAAGATAAAGAAAAGCTTGGGAAATAACACTAATGTCTGCTTCAAGGACAAATTGATGCAAACTCAAGCATATAAGAATGGGGCACAATCACTATAATATCCTTGCTCTCCAAATTTATCCCCCTCTAATTTTTCATAGTATCTCAATATATAGCCCCTCAAGAGTCAATGGGAAGTGAAGGGTTGAATCAAAGCGTTTCCCGGCATATGGAAGGCCAAGGATCAATTCATTCGTTACTTGACAGAGAAAACTCCAAATATTTTTATTTTTTTGGTATAATTCCCAATGTACACGGGTAACAGTGGTGCAATCTAAGTATATGCGACTTGTAGACTTGTGACCCACGTATATATTCAAAAATGTCTTTTTAAGGTTCCATTGAAGCATCAAGGTAATGGTGAGCGAATGGGATAAAAGGAGTCTGCATAGGGACAAATGATAGGCCATCAAAGCATGATGTATCAGGTGTGGAAAATCACGCTATAACACAACCCCGAGAAGGCGTGTTCCCTTGAGAAACTACAGACTCCACAAATACAACCCATGGCTTTGTCACGCCATTCAAAGCTATCTGTACCAATTCACTTCCGTGTACAACCTTCCCGACTGCTCCAAATTCATCTCTAACCTAGGTGATCCTAGTAAGGTATGAAGCCATGTTTTGTCCCTTGTTCGTCCAAATACCTTTCAGCTTCTCCCTTAGTACCATTTTCTGATTTTCGTTGGAACTTTGTTACAAGTTTGTTAAAGCTTCCCACATATGTTGAGCATGATTTTTACCTGTGACATGTGGGATCACATGATCCTTCACGACATCAAGTGTGATTCTCTTCGCTTTAATGTCTTTCTTATAAAACACAACCTTGTCTGCAGCAACTATAGGAACTGTAACTGGATGTGCTTGTGTGTTGTTAACTGCATCCCATAGTTCATTTTATTGCAGTATCAACACAATTCTAGCCTTCCATGAGCTAAAATTTACTACCCCATCCATACTATCTTTAATCCCAAGCCCAATGGCCATAACCACAACTAGTCCAAGAACCTATAAACTCAACAAACCACCTGTTCTCCCTTCTTTGTCATGTCTAAAATTTCACTGTGAAATTCATTTCTGTCTTTTAAATCATCTCTGATACCACGAAATTTTCTTATTCCCAACCTAGTTTCAAGTTTTTGTTTTCACATGAAGTTTAATGCCCAAACCCCATAGCTGCAAATTCACATTACATGCATGAAAAATTCAAATTTTCTTGAAACACATGGAGCTATTTCAACTTTAAAGAACTTAGAAAATATAGGACAACCAGAATAAATTTTAACACATATATTTTTTACCAAACTTGGTCCAGGATAAAACCCCAAAGGGAAAACATGTTCAGAGAGATATTTTATTTTCTGTAAGAGGCAAATTCAAAACAACAGTACTTATCTCAATTTTTCATCTTGAAAAGTTTCCCAAACTCAGCTTGAATTATGAAATTTACTAATAGCAGTACAACCCACACATGCCAACACCCTTTTCTAGTTGTACGACCTTAGGAATTGTGCCTATAAAATACAACAATACAACCTACCGAAATTATGTATGACCTCCTCAATTTTCATGCCTGAAACAAACTGTATGACCTCCTCAAAATTTGTGTTAGACCTCTACCTCGAAATTTGTTCCAAACTTGTTGTTGTATGATCAACACTTTATGTTATACGACCTGTCTAATTTCTACCTTGAAATCTATGCTTATACGTCCAACATTAATTATTGTACGACCTACTTTTGAATGCGTTCCAGGTACATGAATTTTCTGCCTTGGAACTCATGCTCTCCTGTTGTATAATTTATCTAGAAAATCGTGCCCTCAATATTTATGTTCAACATGTAACTCAACCTTTGGAATATTCTCAAGGGTTTCTTCTCTCCTCTTTTTCGTCTCGACTTCTTTTCTCTTCTCATACTCTCCAAATATCTTGAGTAACAATGAATGAGAAAACAATGTATTTCCCTAGTTTTGTTCATGGCAACTAACTCCTTTTAATCCAATGGCTAGGATCAAAAATTAACTTGATGAAATCTAGGGCCCTCATTAAATGCTCATCCGTTTCTCACTAAATGAATTTCACTCACCTTTATTCAAATAATTAATGAGTCATTTAAATATTTTACCCAATTTTAAATTCTCATAGAGCCAATTTAATATTATAACCACAAACAACCTTTATAAAGTGACTTTATAAATATAAAGTACTTCACACTTAATAAAGTGACTAGGCAATTTATGTATTATTGTCCACCCCTAGGCATAACAAGGTGAACACCACTTGCCTTGGTGCCTTTTTCAACACTTTTCCCCTTAAATGCCTAAGAGACTCTTGATCGACCTGTGAGTTCTCAGTATTCTTAATGGTCGAAAAAGAACCAAACTCCCCACCCAAAGACTCAATACCATCAACAATATTACCCCTTGTTCTATTTGAAAAATCATTTTCAATAGATTTGATAGATAATAATTCCTTTGAAGACAAATATTCATAAGGGGTAGGGGAAGAAACCAGAGACATACCTTGAGCAAAACTGACCTTAGTATCTTCTGGAACAAGAACATGAGATGACTAGTCCAAAATTTGAGTATGAGGAAGTGAATCCGCGTCAAGGTCTTGAGAATCGCTGGAAATATTTATCATTAAAGACTCACTGAATCATTGACAACTCTTCTTCAAGTGTCGAGTACTTCTGCAGAGGAGATAACTGAACATGATGACCTTATAATCAGGGAAAATTTTAAGGATCCATCATTTTCTCAAAGTGTAGAAACCTTGGCAAATCTTACTAGTTCTTAAATTTGCAACCATAAAATGTTTGGCGATTTAATAAAAAGAAAAAACTCTAATGACTTTATATATATTTTTTGATAATTTTGGTGATTTTTAGAGTAAGAAAAAATATCCCATTGAATTTGGGCAAATCACCTTTGAAACAAGGCAAGTTGGCGAATGTTTTTTGAAAAAAAAAGGTCAAAAATAACCAATGGGCTAAATTTCGCCCCTAAAATTTTCCTTGCTTATAATCAAAATTCTACTCAAAAACCTTATCACCCCATCTAATATTAACTTTCCCAGACAATCCCTCTTCCGTATGAAATTTAATCAAAACCCTTGCCATTCTCTTATTCCCTAAATGAAGCATTTATTTTTCCGTCGAAATAAACTTACACAAATGATTTGCAAGGTTGACAAAAATATCCTTGGACTAGAACTGAATCGAGAAGCCAGGAAGTAGAAGCCATAAATGACATTTCGAAACCTTTTGCTTTCTAGGGTTAAAATCCATAGACCACCGCCAGAGGACAAGAAACCCATCTCTAATCACCCAAAATCTGTCGAGAATAGATGATCCAAAAATGGCAGGATCTTTATAACAATTAACTTGCATGTAGAAATTTGAATGATTAAACTCATTAAAAGGCTTTAAATGGCAAAATTAAAGAGCATAATTGAAGCACATGAACACATAAAAGAGATGCAAACCATGAAATTTGTAGACAACAGATGATAACAGAGTTCGTCCTTGATGGACTACGTCTCCGGGTCCAGCTCCAATGAGGGTCAATCTTATTAGTCTTCAAGATGCTTGAACATGTACAAATGCCTTATTCACAACTACTACAAAGAGTCTTAGGCTTCAACAATGAAGTCATCTCACTCTCCAAAATCTCTCAAGAGTGGTTAAAAAGGCTCTTGCAAAATGAGCAAAGCTTACAAAGCCTTCAAAGGCACTTTGGCATCATATCACCAAAAACTTCAATGCATCTTCCAATGCCTTTCCATAGCCAATTACAATGGTTTATATAACCCAAAAATCCATAACATATATCCAAATTGAATGGGATTTATTTGATCCCAAAGTTAATGGGATAAAGATCCATTTAAAAATGAATAAAATATGGGCAAATCTCCATAAATGTCCATTTTTGTTTAAAAGGAATAAACAAATTCCAAATATAAAATATATATGGTTTAAAAACCATATAAAAATATGAATTCGTTAAGATTTTGGGTCAAAAGTGGAGCGCGCCTTTTTTGGGGTTAAATCCGCCTTAAATTAAAGCTATAATCAAAATACTTTGTATCCTGTAGCAAATAGAGAACTTGGTGTAGTGGTTAAGGCACTTGGCATTAGGGGAGGAGGTCATGGCTTCAAACCCGCGGACCTCTTCCCACGATAAGATTTTTGTTGGCATGTAATATAATATATAATGTAGTGGTTAAGGCACTTGGCATTAGGGGAGGAGGTCATGGCTTCAAACCCGCGGACCTCTTCCCACGATAAGATTTTTGTTGGCATGTAATATAATATATCCTTCGAGACATAAGGCATGTGGTTGTGGTGGAAAGGTTATGCGTTGGCTTGATGGTTGGTCATTTGGCATGTGGGTTGATACAATTATAGCAATGGACATGGTTCGGCTTTAACACATGTTGTTTGGATTTAACAATGGGGCTGAGGGCTTATCCTGCAATAGTCTTAGGAACAAGTGTTAAATGCCATAAACAAACTTTCAAAGCTTTTTGCTAGAGTTCTCCTATCATGCAATAGTCTCAGGAACAAGTGCTAAATGCATTCAAACTAGCATTAGAGATTACAACAAATAAATTAATTTTGACTAAAACATGATTTTACATCAAAACTATAGCAAGTTAGACCCAAAAATGCCATTATAAGTCAAGTAAATAGTAAAAAATCAAATCATTTCACTATTTACCTCTAGCAGAGAGCATTTGGAGCATTTTCTTAACCAGATCTTCCACAGCTGATACTGAGAGTTTCCACTGTCCGTTTTCAGCATCGTCAGCTGCAGGTAATAGCTAAAACCCTTATCTTTCATTTCATAGCATTTATTTTGAGATTTGGTGGGGTTTTGGGCCCATATGGCAAGCCCTAAAACTCAAAATGTGGGCACCGCGGCTACCCCTTGCGGGGTATGCGGTACCACCTGAGAACCGTGCCAATAACACAGTGGACAGGCGGTGCCACCGCTTATCTCCAACAGTGCACAGGCGGTGCCGACCATGGATAACTTAAACTAATAGTATGGGAAATTTAACTTCATTATTTTGATTTTCAATGATTTACGGATGATTCTAATGCATACCATTATTGTTTTTGGCAGGTCTAGGTTACTCAAAACATGGTGATATGGAAAGAAAGAATGCATGACAATGAGGATGGTGCTGCTGAGAGAAATGCAGGTTGTATTGCCGCACTACGGGACTGTGGGCTCCTGAAGTTCTTCCAGACCCCAAGCATGGTGTCGCATGAATAGTTACTGGAACACATACTGCAAATGTGGAATTCAGAGCAGCAGTATTTCGAGGTGGGGGCCCATATACTTACAGTGGAGGTAGAGGATATCTACTTCTTAACTGGTCTCTCGAGACGGGGTGCCCCCATCTCACTTACAGGTTCCCATGGGGGGGACATTACTACCAGAGAGCTTATAGATCGACACTGTGCACCAGGGACAGGTACGTCAGGGAAGAAGATCCCCATCAAGGCAATGACGGATAGGGCTCTACGGACTGTTTTGTTTACCATGCAGAGGATGGTCGGGAGTCAAGGTGTGCACCAGGATTCCAGGGCACACATGACGCCCACGGTGTTCAACAGGGCGGAAGCAATGCTTCCAATATTCAAGGATCAGCTGACTAAGTATCGGCAAGGAGAGCTGAAGCAGTTCGGCTTTGGTTCCATCTTAGCCTGCTTCTTCTTCGAGCGGGTTCTACAGATGAGGCCTCAAGTGACCTTCCGGAGTCTGAGAGCACGAGACCCCCGTATGCTGAGGTGGGTCCAAGTCATGGCTCGCACAGGAGCGAGTAGGGGAAGGGTGAAGTTCAGTGATCCGTTCTTCAGATGGCTTCGAGATCAGATCCTCATGGTTGAGGACTATGCTTATGTAGGTATGGACTTCACTAGAGATCCTGACCTACCACTCCCACCTCGTGGCCAGTGGGGCGATATCGGTAAGAAGCAAGAAACCCTAAAATGGATGAAACATTTTTATGTTTTTTATGTTTTTTATGTTTTATATTTTTTATGTTAAGTGATGAGACCTGTATATTCTCATGCAGATATTGGAGCAACGAGACCTGGAGGAGCATCTCCGTTGGATAGGCGAGCTGGATCCGGCTTTGTACCACAGGGTGATGATATCACCGGGGAGTTGGAGGAGAACCTCGAGAGGTGAACTCTGGATATCCCAGATGCTGACATATATGACCTCCCGATGAGATATCAGAGATCTACAGTGGGAGTACCAGGTCGATTTAGTAGGCTGCTACGTAGGGTAGCTCGAGCAGTGATGTGCTATCATGAGCACCATTAGTGTATGAAATATGTACTGAAAGCTGATAGATTCAGGATTTTGTATGATGATTTTTCCTGAAAGCCTACGTGCTTCAGAGGAGGTCACGGGACCTATTTTTTGTAAACTTTTTCGTGTGTATATATATATATATATATATATATATATATATATATATATACAGACTTTTGCACGGTGTTTATATGTTTCAAATGGTAAATGTGTTTTCTATGAGTTTCACGTGTATCTAAATGTTTATTTACAATGGACCATGTTTGATTTACCATCATGAATGGGCAATATGCCAGTCTAGGATGTAGTTAGCCAATGAGTCAGCGACTACATTATGTTCTCTAGGGATATGCCTATAAGTAATAGTTTCAAATGATATTTCTAACAAACGCACTCTCCGGAAGAGGCGAAGGAGTACTGGGTTCCTAATGGTGTAGACATGGTTCAAATGGCGAACCACGAGCTGTGAGTCCATCAAGACTACTAGATCAAGAACATCCTGGGAGGCAGCTTCAGTGAGAAGACTGATGACTGCTTCATACTCGGCAATGTTATTAGTAGCGGGACCTATACAAACCGCTCCTGAACTGACCAAATCTTCAACTGGGGAATAGAGGACCCAAGCAGCCGAGGAGAGATTCAAAGTGTGGCGGCAAGCACCATCAGCGAAGCCGTAGAAAGCCATCTGCATGACCAAAACATGGTATAAACAAATGCGGACACCAAAACTCAAAACCATCTTGAAAATACTAAAAGCACACTGAAAGTCAATCAATATACATATATACAAGATATTATCCAATAAAACCTAGGCATAGTACCTTTTCAGGTACAACCCATTGCGAGGTTTCCCCAAAGGGATTCCATCGTAATCAACGAGCTCGTAAGCTCCTTTCTCTAACACCTTAGAAATAATGAAAGGTCTGTACCACATGGACTCGAACTTACCCTTCCCTAGTTTGTCATATCTATGGTCATAGGTCAAGACTAGGTCACCCTCGTTGAAGACACGAGGTTGGACGGATTTATCATTCTGCACCTTGACGCGTTTCTTATGTGCCTCATTAGCCAAGGCAGCATCTCTGCGAGTCTCGTCAAGGTTACTCGAGTACAAAAATCTTTCTTCCTCTGCGGAAGTGTCTGGGAGAAGTTCGACGGCAAGTTGTAAGGATGGAATCTGACATTGGATCAGTAAGACGGCTTCAAGTCCATAGACAAGCTGAAATGGCATGAAACCAGTAGCTGTTTTCACAGAAGTTTGATAAGCCCAAAGAGCAGAGAAAAGAACATGGTGCCAGTTGGATTTATGGTCTCCAACCATCCGACGAAGCATAGTTTTTAAAACTTTGTTAATAACCTCTACCTGACCATTAGCTTGTGGATAATACGGCGTAGAGTTTTCATGGAAAAACCCTAGCTTGGCACTCATTTCCTCCATCATTTGATTACGAAAATGGGATCCGTGATCAGTAACGATGGACTGCGGAACTCCAAATCTAGCTATGATATGATTGAACAAGAAGAGAGCAGCAGTGTTACCATCTTCCACATATGTAGGCATGGTCTCGGCCCATTTAGTGAAATAATCAATGGCTACGATGATGTGACCATGCCCCCCGGCTAAGGTAGGATTACAATGCATGACGTCAATCCCCCATTTGGTGAATGGGCCAATGGCAATGACGGGGTGGAGCAAAGCAGGATGGGTGTGCTTTTTAGGATAGAAGTGTTGACAAGGTGGGCATTTCTTAACAGCCTCATGACAATCTTTGAAGATAGAAGACCAGAAATAGCCAGCGCAAAGAATTTTCTGGGTTGTAGCCATCCCAAATAAATGATCGCCACATGCTCCAGAGTGGCAATCATTCAACACATGTTCAGCCTCCTCATGAGTGAGGCATCGCCAGAGAATAGAGTCAATCCCACGTCTATACAAAGTATGATTCAGGATGAGATAGTATTTCACGTGGTGACGGATACAGCGGCAATCATCACGAGATAAATGTGGCTGAAAATGCTACGTCTAGAGATATATCAGCAAATCTCCATACCAAGGATTAGTAGTGCTTATCAGAAACAAGAATTCATCCGGAAATGAATCACTGGGCTCAGATTCCGTCGAAGCACAGGGAAGATCACACATAAGCTCTGCAAAGACCAAGGATTTCTTTGATGTAGCCTTGGCAAACTCCAGATCGAACTCCTAAAGGATAACAATCCAACAGGAGTACTTTCCCCCGAGCACCTGACGAGTCAGGATGTAGTACATTGGGTTCTAGTCTACCAATACGGTGGTAGTACAGAGCAGAATGTAATGATTAAACTTTTGTACAACAATGACCATGGCCAATGCTAACTTTTCCACACGTGAATAACGAGTTTTAGAATCCAGGAGATTCTTACTGGCATAATAAATCACGTGCTCCTGATCGTGGAGATTGTCTTGCGCTAAGATCATAGCGATGGTAGTAGCAGAGGCAACAATATACAAGAGAAAGTCCTTTGAATGATCAGGGGGGTGTATCACGGGTGAATGAGTCAGAGCATGCTTAAGATTATCAAAGGCGCGTTGGGCCTGGTCATCCCATAAGAATGGGGTGTTCTTCTTAAGGAGACGCATATAACCGTGTGTTTTCTCTGCGAAATTGCACACGAAACGACGGAGAAAGTTTTCCTTCCTCTGCAAACTTTGGAGTTCAAGGAGATTAGTTGGGGCTGGTAGATCAAGAATGGCGGTAATTTTTAAAGGATCTATTCGGATGCCATCTTTGGATACGACAAATCCTAGCAGGCGTCCCGTTTCAACGCAAAAAAACACATTTATGCGGGTTGAGTCGTATATTATAATGACAACATCTCAAGAATATTTCTCTAAGATGACCAGGGTGGTCCTCCCATCGCTGTGAATGAGCAGGGAGGTCGTCAAGGTACGGTTCAACAATGTGTTTGACATCGTGAAATGCATAGGACATCGCACGCTGAAACGTAGCTCCAACATTTTTCAAGCCAAACGGTAACTTCTTATATGCAAAGGTTCCCCCATGGGCAAATGAATGTCATCTTATGCTGATCAGAGGGTAATATCTCAATCTAATTATAACCAGAGAAGCAATCCATAAATGAAAAATGACAGTTCTAGCACAGTTGTCGATAATCTAATCGATGTGCGGGGTAGGAAAGTTGTCCTTGGGACAAGCTTTATTGAGATCCCTAAAGTCGATACAGACTCTAATGGTGCCCCGTTTTTTATTGACAGGGACAATGTTCGATACCCATTCCGTCAGGGGTACAGGATAAATAAACCCAGCTTTCAGAAGCTTCTCAATTTCAGCCTTTATAGCTGCGACCTTCCAAGGATGGACTTGCCTAAGTTTTTGCCTGACAGGTTTGGCCGAGGGATAGGTTTTAATCTTGTGGACCACTATGGATGGGTCAATCCCCGACATCTCTTCATAGGACTAGGCAAAAATATCACAAAATTCTTTAAAAAGTGTCTTATAGGCTTCAGATTCATCTGTGGAGCAGTTCTGCCCAACATGAACATGCTCAATAGTATCAGGCTTGGCTGATATGTCAATCGGGTTTGTCTGTGTAATGTTGCAAAGGTTTCCTTCAGAATCTGTATTTTGCAACAATATAGGACTTTGGGGTACGTTGACAATATCAATAGGAAACAAGGATGCAAAGTCATGGTTAACCAAACTGGTGTTGGGGAGGAACATGGATCTATGATGGTGATCCTCCCAAATGGACTCATCCGTGCTCATGATCTCAATAATGCACTCGTTGGAAGGAAAAGTCTCAGAGAGATAATCTAGAGTGGGAAGAGAAGGTTCTAACCAATACGGTAAATGGTAGGGATCCGAAGCCACTAGATGAAGGTCATCAGTGTGATCATCGGAAGAGGTTTGAATGGCGTCATACATAGCTTCATGAGGACTTAACGAGGTAGACTCAACAACATGTTTGCCCCTAGGATCACAATCAAATGAGGCGATCATATAAACTGATGCAGAATCCGTGCTAGGAGGAGTGGATGGAAAAAATCCCGTGAAGGATGAATCCTTCAACACGCCTACCTCAATCGACTGGTAAGGAGGAGGGGACTGCCCTAACATGGGGATGTTATTAGCCATGGAGGTAGTAACATCCGGCATACAGAAATCAAGCTGGTTCATAGTAACGTTTCTCCCCAGATGTGGAAATTGGATAGTTCGGAATACTGTTGAAGCAACAACAGTCATAGCGTAGAACCAATTTCATCCTAGAAGGAGATTGTAATCTAAAGGGGCATCTACCACTTCTACTTGGATGGAAACGGGTTTGCCTCCCAGCTCGACCGCGAGGGCTGATATGAGACCATGGGGTTGGAAACCCCGTCCGTCAAAGGCCTTAAGGGTCATAGGTGATGTCAAAAGCTCGGGAGAGCCAAGGGCTTTCCAACAAGACAGAGACAAAACGGAAGTCAAAGCTCCTTCATCTAGGATTGTTCGAAAAACTTTCTTTCCAACCACTTTGGTAATGAATTGAAAAGCAAGTTTATGTGGTAACCTAGGCTTATAGTTCTCAACATTGAAATGAATCAAGTTGGTGTTATCCGGGTCTAAAGCTCCTAATGCAGTCAACAGGTTTTTGCGCTGTGTAGGGCAACTTTGGAGCACTTCTAGGGTAGACATTGCACAAGGTTCCTGAGCGAGATCTTCAACCACATTATAAAATTGAGCAGCTCGAGCATTGGGATTAAATATTGCCTTCCAAAGAGTACTCTTAGGTGGGTGCAAAATCATGTCAAGAGTAGGCTTCTCGATAGATAAGGGGACAGTAGACGAGGACTCGGGAGAACTAGTAGAAGGGGCTTTCCCTGAAGAAGGATGATCTTCATTTTTATCCGCAGGTTTATCATAATTCTGACTTCGAGTTTGCAGATAGATGGTATTTGAGGACATCATACGAATTTCTTCTGACGAATTAGAATTACCCTGATTAGACATGTGGTTTATCAGCTGTTGTTGAGAGGGAAAAGGATCCGTAAGTACCACAGGCACGGGATTAGACTTCAAAAACTGGGAGATTTCGTCCCGACGAGGACACTCCTTTGAAAAATGGTCATCACCGTAGAGCAGACAGGGATATTTCACTTTTCTTTTCCCTTTGTCGTTATCACCATTGGTTGGTTGTGGAGTCTCTGGCTGGTTTCCAGGTTTTTTATTTCGATTTCTACCTTTCTTGTTATTACCCGAGGTTTGAGTACTTTGAATAGAATTGACCTCGGCGGAAACCTTAGGAGTCGAAGGAGTAGGGGGGGAAGTTTGGGTTTGCTTGGAAGGTTTTGCTGTGGACGGGGACTGAATTGAACCAACAATCCCATCAACAGGTACTTCTGCTGGTGGCTTGGCAGGATCGGTGCTGGGGCAAGGAGCTTGAGGAATCAGGTCATAAAGAGTTCTCGACTGGGAATAAACCAAGTCTAGGTATTGAGCCCGACAAATAGCCTACTCTTCGGTGACGGCACCGCCCATAGCCACATCTCGGGCAATAGGAGGCAACAAGGATTTGGTGAACCAATCAGCTAGTAACTGATCTGGAATAAGGGCCTTAATAAGCCTTCTCCACTCATGAATATAATCAGATATGTGGGTGGAGGTGTTCTGTTGCAGAGAGGTTAAAAGATCAGTACCCATTTCATAACAAATAGGGAGCTGAAAGTGTGTAAGAAACACGGTTGCCAATGAGCCAAAATCCATAAACAAATGTTGTGGGAGTTCAATGTACCACTTCGCGGCCGTACCAGTCAAAGTTCGTTGAAAGATCAGTAATGATCAGAGGGGCCTTAATAAGCCTTCTCCGCCTTCTCCACTCATGAATATGATCAGATATGTGGGTGGAGGTGTTCTGTTGCAGAGAGGTTAAAAGATCAGCACCCATTTCATAACAAATAGGGAGCTGAAAGTGTGTAAGAAACACGGTTGCCAACGAGCCAAAATCCACAAACAAATGTTGTGGGAGTTCAATGTACCACTTCGCGGCCGTACCAGCCAAAGTTCGCTGAAAGAGTCGTAATCGAATGGAGTTAGCCATAAAGGAGTTGGAAGAACACCATAAATGGAATGTCATAACATGGTTCTTCGGATCGTCTCCCTGCTTCCCATCGAATTTCAGAATATCCGATGGTAAATTTACCAGAATGGGTGGCCACAAGGGATTGTGTCGAATGGGGTCATTAATCAACTTGGACAAATCAGGTAAGTCCAAAGTTGCTAGGAAAGGTAACTGTCGGTTGGGCTGCACATACTGGCAATATTGATATGGCATATAATTACCAGTAGGACCATAAGTAGACTGATAAATAGGTTGCTGTGATGAAGAACTACCGGAAGATCTGCCCACAGGGGGTTGATTTCCGGGATTAGGACCACTAGGACCACTAGGGCCTCCAGGAGGAGGACCGCCAGGGCCACCAGGGCCACCAGGACCACTGGGAACACCAGGACCACCAAGACCACTAGGAGGTGGACCACCAGACCCTCCAAGGCCACCAGGGGGAGGTAAATCTCCAAAGCCACCAGAACCACTAGGAGGAGGGCCAGGAGGAGGAAAGCCACCAGGTCCCC
Organism: Pseudotsuga menziesii; assembly: GCA_001517045.1. NCBI lineage: Eukaryota > Viridiplantae > Streptophyta > Pinopsida > Pinales > Pinaceae > Pseudotsuga > Pseudotsuga menziesii. The sequence goes on from LPNX010707451.1 coordinate 383,182, forward strand.
CAGGACCACTAGGGCCACCAGGACCATAAGGAGGAAAGTTTCCAGATCCTCCGGGGCCATTAGGCCCCCCAGGGGGAGGACCTCCATAAGGCAGTCCTCCGCCACCTCCCACAGTATGTATAGGTATCCCCCCCATAGCTGGCATGTAAGACCAGTTGGGTTGCCCCCGTGGCGTAAAAGTGTTACTAGGGTATGGAATTCCAGCACGAGGCATTCCTATAGGATTGGGTGGATGATTACCTACAGGTATTTGATAACCATAACCTCCAGAATATTGAATTACAGGTTGAGCCCCGGAGGGTTGACCTGAACTGGATGGGGGATCAACCACATTAGTATGGGTGGGAGAGACATAAACTGTAGATGGTTCTATGTTAGAGGTCTATCCTTGACTAGGAACAATTTCGGTGTCAGATAACATAAGTCGTGCCGGGGGTTGCCCCCCGGCACTAGAAGGTGTAGACGAAACAGGAATTGAAGATTGAATCTCAGGTGCAGAAGACCTGGGAAGATTAGGCATAGACATAACATGAGAGGTGATAGGGGTGGTAATCTGACCTGGGTTGTGGGTTGTTATTGGACGATCTATAATCGGTTCAATGGGTCTCGTAGAATCGGCCAGTGAACGATATCCCACAGGAACAGATGTGGAACGTGCTGGTGTCGAGCCTAATAGGTCATCGATCTGCTTGTCAATCTCCTATGCACAGAGAATGGCAGCACAGCATTTCCTGTGTTCTTCTTCATCTTCAAAAGAGTTTACATGGGTGCCAAATGAGGCAATGGCCTGTCCTATAGGTGTCTCCCAAAACGGAGCATTGGGACCAAAATCTGGATGGGTTGTATCGTCAACATGACCTTCCGTGGGAGAATGGAACGATGTATTTCCCTGAGAAGGTTATTGGACTAAGGGAGGCGAGAGTGAAGAATATGGTACTCCACTTTCTGCAACCACATTGTCTCCCACTTGGGAGGTGGTAGCAGCTCCTTGGTCGATAGCTTCCATGGGATTTTCTCCTGAACCAGGAATAAAATCGGGTGGCAAGCCCCTTACTCTTCTGGACTGTCTTAACTCAGCCAGTTTGTACAGTTCCTAACTAACCTAGGGTCTGAAAATCTAGAAAACACACCAAAAATAAATTCCCTACACAAGCTATAGGTCAAAACAAGCACACTTAAAATGATAGGAGGAGTTCAAAAGTTAGGTCCCTCACTAGGATTGTCAAGAAGGCGCCACTCGCGATTTACCTTGAGGGTACGTGCGTAGTAATCTCCCCGAATGTTGTTTTCGGTGAATGGCTCCAAACAAGATGGCTAAAGGGCGTTTCTCAGATGGATAAGGTACCCTAGTGGGGTCTCCTGATATACTCAAGGTACGTGGGAGCTCGAATCGGTAGTAGTGTTGTCTAATGCATAACCGTACACAAGGGGCCTTCCGATATAAAATCGAGTACGTGAAATACCTTTCTATATACCTCAAGGGTACGTGAAAGGCCGTTCGATATACCGACGGTAAATGGAAGAACCGCGCAAGTCCCGGAATGTAATGCTGACAAATAACAACAGCTCCTACGCTTAACGACACCCGAACACGTCTCTAACCTATCACTCAAGTTACTATGTAAATTTTAACCTACAACTACCGTTAATTTTAACTTGTACGGTTAGGTGAATGCATGATGTTTTGACAGAAAAGTAAAACCATGCAATATGCTAGTGCAAAACGTTCACTTTACCGTTCAGTATGCCTACTTACGAGAGGGAAAGAGAGTGTTTTCCTTTTGTTTCAAAACCAAAAATACTTCCACACAATAGTCATGAACATCAAATCAAAGACAAGCAATCACTTTTCCAAACTGATTTCTTCTTTCTGAAAGAAAATGAGAAGGGAAAGAATCTCTTTTCCTAAAAGAAAAACAAGAAGCACACTTATATGCAAATGCACTCTCTTTTTTCAATTTTCTCAAAACATAAGCAAATCTAACTTAAAACTACCATTTTTTTATTTTGATCGAGATAGTTCTAAATGTATGAGAGCTGAAAGATCATGAAGGTCTTGAAAGCTTGTAAAGCCAATCAGAAAACCAATGTCCAACGCTCAATGATAATATCCTACTCTCAGTCAAAAAAATTCTTTTTTAAAGGAAGGAAAAAGAAGTTTACTATGCAAATAAGAAATGAAACCTGGAAACTAATCTAGTGTTCTTCTTTTAGTCTATGCAATAGAAACGAAAAGAGATTTTAATAACACCCTGAGCTTTTCAGAAAATAAGAAACCCTTTCGCAAACCCAACCAACAAGCATAGAAGAGGATGAACAATCAAAAGACCTAATCAAACTTTTGAAATTCCACTCAAATCAATCTTAAACCATAAAATTATCAGACCACAAGTATCAGATTCAGTAACACAAGTCTAATAAGCAAAACTGAAAGCAACAAAATCAAAAAAATTTCAAAGAAAAATGAGGAAAAAAGGATTTGGAATGATGCCTACCTGGCACCGCGCTTCGCAGGTGTTGACAGAGCGTTTCCAACACAGCATCGCTTCTCGCCAACAGGTTACAAGTGGTGGCACCGCGTACTACCCACTTTGTTTAGGCGGTGGCACTGCTTCTCGTACACAGCATAGGCGTGGTTCCCTGTAGATGACCAAAACACAAGAAGAACGATGGATCAAGTCAAAAAAAGACTATATCAGGGCAAATATTGTTGAATTGAGTATGGAAACAGAGCATAAAAGACAGAAATGACTCAGATCTGAACAGACCTGGAAGTTTCAAACCCAAATGAAGCAAGTCAGAAAGTAGATCTGACTGAAGAGAGTTGAAGAAGAAGGAGCTTGGATTCGGACAAGAGTTGCAGACTGAGGAAGATTAGAACAACTGATATAATTATTCCCCAGCGGAGTTGCCAGATTTGTTAGCTGGAATATTTCACCTCCTGCGAACAGCAAGGTGTTCCACTAGTCTGAATGGTTCAGATCCAGAACAAATAGAGGACAGAGGTTGAAGACTCTCCCTAGACGTCGTAGATACCTGGAATGTAATGCTTTGATCGTTACCCTGTGTACCTGCAATAAGCTTCAACACGAAACATATCGAAACCACCAGAATATAATCTACTTATCTATGTTAGTGACTAAGGAATCTAACAACATACATGTGAAATCAAACAACAACAATATATGTGGGACAAAAATCAACTTGCATTAAAGAAATATGAAGAATTTTACAACCAAGCCTTAGTGTTGACATGCATCTCCATGAAACTAAGCATTCTCATCCCCATAAGCTCCGACTCTAGCTCTCTATATGCTCTCCAATGATATGGACCAAGTGATCAATCCAACAGCATAACAATACCTTAAGAGTTATCCCCCTCAACCATGGCCATAAGCTTGTATTTATAAGGCTAGATGGATAGGGATGGTTGAGAGATTAGTGGGTGAGGTGGCCTCTAAGATCGTAGGATGAGGGATCTCGAGCTCAACTAACCCACAACAGTAGGGATAAGGGAGGACACGAGGCTTATCATCTAGAAGCCTCGAGAAACTTCTCTTTTTCCCTTTTTACCTAGGCTACCGCGTTTCTCCTTCAATAATAGAGCGGTTCTGGTAATAACTGCTTATGGACCAAGGGTCATAAGCGGTGGCACTGCTTGTGGGCAACAGGGGATGGGTGGTGCGAACAAGGGTACCGCTTCTGGATAACAAGGTAAGCGCGGTGCTGGGAATTTGTATGAAAGATTGACATTTAGTATGGGTTTCCACTCCAAAAGCTGGGATTCAGGGCAAGTAGGTATGTCAAATGTCTTATCACATGATGGTGACAGGATTTTGGTATAACAACAGAGATCAAGGTTATGCGGATGTTGTGAAGACTCGGGCGGAGAGGAGGTTGGGGGTTCGATCCTCCTCGACCCCAATATTTTTGGATCAAACATTCCCACTGAGAAACTTTTGGACCACCAAAATCCCGAATCATTCAAAATTCAAGTGAGGACATGTTCATCTCACATGTCCTATATCATTTTCCCATTCTTTCGGGAACCTATACATTTGACTTATCATAATAACAATCAACACTGCATTGACCTTGTTAAGTACATTAATCCCTTTCTCAACCAAATCTACATTCAATATTGTCGGAACCAACCATATATTGTTGATCAATAGAAAGTTGAATATCAAAATTGAACATATAAAAGAGATTGTACTCATATCATGCTTATGTTTTATTATAGAAACACTATCAACCATAATAGATGCATTGTGGTACAATGACACTTCTTTTTCATGTTTAAGATTATTTTATTCCTTAAATTGCATAGCCATAAGTGTCAAATTCCGACTTTCATTAACGACCATTTTCAGTTGTTGTGTAGTTCCCAATGATATATCATTTTTTAAATGAATGTGAATGTACTGATTATGTTCTCTATAGAAAATTTCCTTTCGATCATATAAGTACAGACTACCCAACACATGCAAACTTGGATGTTATTGCAAACTTTAGATCACATTGCTTTGTTACTTGAAATATTTTATCTTTGCATACCCAGCCTAATGGATAAGGTTTCCTGTGTGGTTTTGTTGTTAATCCCAACTACTTAACTACTTATTCTGAAATGATATTAGCTTGGGATCCATTATATATGAGTGTGTCGATCTTAGTTTGTTTTGTAATTACCCTTATATGAAAAAATGCATTCATTTTTCTATGCTTAGAACTGACATGATCTTTAGAAGAAGAATCGCATGAAGAACAAATGTTAGAATCATTACCAACAATATCTTTACCTTTCACGCCTACAATTATTATCTTTGTTTCGTCCTTGGAATATGATCCAAGGTCCTCAAGAATAACCGTAGTTTTTTGCTTCTCTTTCTGATTCTTAAACCACTTCGGTTTCAATTCTAGATGTAGTACCCAACACTTTGCTTCTTCATGCCCTTGCTTTTGACAATGTGAGCATGTAGGACTCTCATCACCTTTCCTCATTTTAGTTGTATGCTTACCTTTTCCTTTTGCCTTGCCTTCTTTTAATTGGCTAGATTCAGCTGAAGAAAAGTTATCATGAGCACTCTTCCCTTTGGATTCAATGTGTGTAGCTTGCACACATACCTCATCAAGGTTAGTAGGATTAAACATAAGTATTGTATGACGTAAATAACTATGTAATCCTCCAATAAATTGAGAAGAATTTCTTGAGTGTAAAGAGGTATACCCAAAATCAAAGCTCTCTATCTGAATTCCTAAGTGTATTTTTGTACATTATGACTTTTACCTTGCCTTAAGTTTTCCCAATCCATCATGGCTTGCTATATGTATCCTAATGGGTAGAATTGCTTCTTTAACGCAACAATAAATTCATACCAAAAAGAAATATATTTACCTTTTGTAAGGAGGTCTTCTTGTGTCTTACTCTCCCAACAGATGAGTGCGGTGCCTCCAAGACATAAAGTAGCCAACTAGATCTTTGCTGGATCTTTGCACTATCATCTACAAGATTATGGGTCTTGCAATACACCTCAATCTACCTTATCCAAACATCTAGCTTTTTTGCATTAAGTTCACCATTATATGTAGGAAAATCAAACTTAATATAAAGTTTCAAATCAGGTAAATCATACTTAGCCTTCTTAGGTTGTTTCTTTGGATTTGAAAAAGCAATACTTGAGCTTTCAGAAGAGGAATAAGAAGATGGATAAGAAGGATTAGAAGGGTCTCCTCCTTTTCCCAAAGCATTATTCTTTGCTTTCTCCTTCTTCGTTTTCTTCTTTTCCAACCTCTCTTGATAATCCGCAAACATTTTTTCTACTATGTTTGCCATCTAATAGAAAGCCTTGCAGTTCAAGGCCTTCTTATATTCTTCTTGGTATTCTTCATTTGCCATTTTCTTTCTTCGATGCGCACGTCCAGTCTATGGATTAAATGCCTCAAGCACACCTTCACCATGCTTTAGCTTAAGCATTGTTAACATTCACAAACTCACAATGCAATGGTTAAGCTTCTCTGATACCAAACTTGATCCAAAAATGACAGAATCTTTATAACAATTAACTTGCATGTGGAAATTTGAATGATTAAACTCATTAAAAGGATTTAAATGACAAAATTGAAGAGCATAATTAAAGCACATAAACACATAGAAGAGATGCAAACCATGAAATTTGTAGACAACAAAGGATAACGGAGTTCGTCCTTGATGGACTACATCTTTGGGTCCAGCTCCAATGAGGACCAATCTTATTAGTCATCAAAATGCTTGAACTGATACAAAATCCTTCTTCAAAACTGCTATAAAGAGACTCAGAATTCAATAATGAAGTCCTCTCACTCTCCAAAATATCCCGATAGTGGCTAAAAATCCTCTTAAAAAATGAGCAAAGCTTACAAAGCCTTCAAAGGCACTTTTGCATCATATCACCAAAAACTTCCATGCATCTTCCAATGCCTTTCCATGGCCAATTACAATGGTTTATATAACCCAAAAATCCACAACCTATCCCCAAATTGAATGGGGTTTACAAATATTCGATCCCAAAGTTAATGGGATAAAGATCCATTTAAAAATGGAGAAAATATGGGCAAATCTCTAGAAATATCTATTTCATAAACAAATTCCAAATATATATATATATGGTTTAAAAAAACCATATAAAAATATAAATTCGTTTAGTTTTTGGGTCAAAAGTGGAGAGCGCCCTTTTGGGGGGTTAAATCCACCTTAAATCAAATTTATAATGAAAATACTGCATATGCCATAACAAACGCCATAACAAACGAAGAGCTTGGTGTAGTGGTTAAGGCGCTTGGCATTGGGGGAGGAGGTCAAGGGTTCAAACCCGCAGACCTCTTCCCACAATACAAATTTGGTTGGCATGTAATATAATATATGGTTCGAGATATAAGGCATATGGTTGTGGTGGA
>LPNX010707451.1:390290-484593 GCA_001517045.1 Pseudotsuga menziesii
GGTCGTCGGTCATTTTGCACGTGGGTTGATACAATTATATCCAATGGGTATGGTTCAGAGTTAACAATGGGGATGATTCAGAGTTGACAATAGGGATGAGGGCCTGCCTCTTTTTCCAAAATAAGCTATATTCAACTTTAAATAAAAGGTAAGTTCATAACTGTTAAGAAACAACTGGCGAAGATCATGGTTATGTGGATGGTGCAGAAAATCTAGCGGAGAGGAGGTTAGGGGTTTGATCCTCCCCAACCCCAATATTTTTGGTAAACCATACAACCAAGTTCCAACCAGGATGCCATGTGGCATGCCTTGGTTGGTCCACCTCATATGCCACTAGATGCCAGTTGTACACTCAACTTGTCAACCGGACTGCATCTTGCCATGTGGTACTTTGTGATTGTGACACGTCAATGCCATACATGCCACATGTCACCCTTGCAATGGTGCCACATGGCATTTTTTGGGGCCAAATTTACTTGTTTTGCCAAAAGTACATAACTGAATAAATTTCACGTCCAGAGTCCGTTTTGCACGAAACAAGTGTTGAAGGAAATCTCTCGCCGAGCTCTACGCAGCTGCAAGCTACTGTTCGCAATTTGAAGATTTTAGTTTTGATCTATCTCAGAGATCCTCCCGGATCAATAGATAAAGCATGTTCCTCAACGAGAAAGATAAAACAAAACCATCCATTTGAGAGAATATGAACTTGCGGACAATACTTCACTGTAGGTTTCCAAAACTTAGATACCCATGCTATCATCTCCAATCGATTCATCGTGAGGTATTCTAATATTCCTACTAGATTCCTCTGCGAGAGACCTTCCGCCATGTCCAAATAGATATCTTTACCGACAGTAAAATCGTCCACCCCGCTCTTGACTTTAATTGCCTTGGGTTTTTTCCTAGTCCGAGCCATTCCCTATCCAGACTGGATGAATTCTTCATAGGAAAGTCTCTATGCCTAGTATAAGGGATGCCAAAGCCACTAGTCTCAATAGAATCTAAACCTAGTCCCAAAAACCCTTTCTTCGAGACAAAAAAAAATATCTTCACCATCGACCCTCGAAACCTTAGGGTTTTAAACACTAGTATTAATACCCGTAGCATAGCTGCCTTCTACAGGCAACCGAGAAAGAAAAACCAAATCAACATTCACCTAACAATGAGTGTAACCCCCTACCTTATCTGATACCAAATCAAGACAATCCTTAGTAGGAGACAGATAAGTACTTGACACGATGCCCTTATCACATCCATCAGGATTTTTACTTTTTTTCCATAATAAGGAGAAACACGACACCTTCCTTTAGAAGCATGCCCCCAAAATAGCAAAAACACACCAAATAAGCACATAAAAAACAGATAAAAATAACAAAATCCTTAACAAAAGAAGAAGAACAAACCCTAAAAAGAGTGTGCAAAAAACCTGAAAAAAATAACAAAAAAGCCAATGGCAGTTCCCACATTTTTAACAAGGTTGGTACTAGGCTTGCACAAAATAGAAACTCGACTCCTTGGATGCCAAAAAATCGATAGAGATCATAAGTACCATGAAAACCTAGGATTAGGTTTCCATAGACTCATAAAGTGAGGTTTTTCAAGTATTCTCTCAACCATTAACGTGAATCGATTGGAGAATGAAGGTGTAAGCAAATAGATCTTCCATACACTAATAATTGGAATCCAGTAGAGAATGACTTCACGTGTTATTTTCATAATTTTTTGGCCGACTGTTTCGACGAGATTTCTTGAGATTTAGCCGACCCATTTCGGTGGATTTCTTCGAGTTGGCCGATACAGTTTCAGGGTAATTCTTTGAGTTTTTCGATATAGTTACGGGCGGCTTCTTTGAGTTGGGCGACACATCGACGTGACTCCTCAAGATCCTCTGACACATTGCTGGTTCGCAAATAGTTTTTCGCGCAGTCCGAACAATCTAATCAGAAATAGGAGTCGCTGAGGACAGGGGAGGGTTTTCCACAAGAAGCGGCACCCCCGACGGTGTTTTGGTGGGGAGAGGGGCCCAGTCTCAGTCTCAATCCCGACAAATATCTAAACAATCAACATCAAGCCACTACCCAACAAGATAAGGTGCAACAAGTGTTTTCCCTCTTTTCCTTTTCCTTGTTTCTCATTTATGCTTTGTTTATTTACCCTGAAGTAGTACAAATCAAGGGTGGGAAAACAAAACTGTCAAAAAACCCAACAAAACAAAGAGGGGAGTTATTATGGCGGGAACAAAAGATAGTCTAGCTTTGGTGGGCCAGACCCCCGGAGAAAGGGGAGCACAAACACCACTGCTCACTTACACAAGAAACAAGTCTGCAAACTATACATTTACTGGGAAGGGGACAAAACACATCGGGGGTTCACAATATCAGTTGAATGGTCCATTACCATTATCATTGCTAAACCACATCCATCAAGAGGTTTTCAACTCGGGTTGGAAACATAACCCTCAATTTTCTAGTGGATCTTCTCTTCACTAACCTGCAGTAACAGTGGATGATTTAGCAAGAGCATGGGGCTCTTTTATGGTAGATTTCTTGCAGAAGGATGTAGGCAACATAGAAGAAAGACTAGTCTTCGTAAACGCAAAGCAGTACAAGGGGATTTTAAAGCATAGGCAGATCCGCAAGTTAAGGCAACCACATAAGAAGAAACTAGCAATGATCCTACCAAAAATGAACAGCTTATCCAGTAAGGCGTCTCACACTAGGGTGAAGCAAATAGAAAATTTTAAGGATCTGGAAGCAAGTTTGAACAAATCATATGTTTCTATGACAAACATAGAGGGCAATAAAGAAGATAACCATAAAAACAAGGATCTATACAGTCCCACATCAACTCCATTAATGTGGTCATCTGAACTATACGTTAAAGAACTTATGAACATGAAAAGGACACTCGAAATTTTAGAAGAGAAAAGATGGTATGAAGGTAACAAAGTAAACGAAATTGTTGAGCTCAAGAGCAAATTAGAGGGAGAAAATAAAACTTTTAAGGAACAAATCTCAAGCATGTAGAGTAAAATAGAAATGGGACAGCAAGAAATGGATAACATGAAACGAGAACTAGAAAAGTTGAGGATGTCCGGATTCGAGAAATTAGAAGCGATAAAAGAAGAATAAGAAATAGTACAACTACAGGGAATCCAAGTAGCGTTAACCGACTTGGAAGTTAAAGAAAATCAGCTAAAAGATTGGATAGAAGAGGCGAAATCATGGTCATAGGTTGTAAGTGGGTCATCAAATAAACAAAGAGAAATCATTGAGAAACAAATCAGAATACAATTAAAGGAAGAACATGATAAGCAAAGCAAGGCTACAAATATCATCATTAAAGGGATGAGGGTGGGGAAAACGAGAGGACAAACACTCTAGCAAGAGACTTCCTCAAAGATAAACTAAAATGGTCGGGTAGTATTAATCAAGCAAGCAGGATTGGAAGGAAGATAGAAGGAGGAAAAGATAGACATGTGAGATTCATTTTAAGGAACATAGAGGACAAGAACATGATCCTCATAAATAGAGGATTGCTTAGAGGCACACGCATCTTCTTAGATGAGGACTTGACTTTTGCTCAACAAGAACAACAAAGAAAGGGGTGGGAAAAGGTGAAATCAACAAGAAGCGAGGGAAAATGGTCATGGTTGGTCAATGAGAAAGTTCAAATTGGTGATCGTTTCTCAAATAAGAAATAGGAAATCGGGGCCCCATGGGGCTGTTTATAGCTGGTAAGTTGGAATTGCATAGGTTACCCATGGAAAAGAGGTCCGGGGTTGGGGCCCATAGCATGAGGGAAATATATTATAATTCTTATAGAAACGGATGAACACGATGGATGTAAGGTTCTAGATTTTGAGGGTTACAAGAAGATTTCAGTTTGGAACAAAGGAATCGGGACATGCAAAGGACATGGGGGAGTCACAGTGCTAATAAATGAAAAATGGGGTGGAATTGTAAAAGTGGAGAAAGAGGACCCAAACAAATAGTACATTTGGTTGCAAATAAATGAGAAAGAGGTTACTTTCAGGTTGCCTACGTGTTATTTTGCCCCCAAAAACTAAAAGATTTATAAAAGAGCTAGTTTAGACAGTGAATACCCGTATGCCTCTTTGAAAAGAGATGTCTCTCTCTTTAGTTCCCAGGGAGAAATAATGTTAATAGGTGATTTTAACGCATGGACAACTAACAACCAATCTCTCCATCTCAACAATGAAGAAAGAGGGGAAATCAACCCCTTATGGTTGGAGGAAAGTGGAGACCAACCATGGGAAAGAGTTTCTCAAGACGGGGATGCGGAAGTAACACACTTTGGGACAGAGTTACTGGGACTGTGTAGCTTGTCTGACATGGTTATTTGTAATGGAATGAGAAGGTAGCCAACTTCAGGGGGTATCACATGCAAAACATACAATGGCCAAAGTGTGGTAGATTATGTAATTTGTTCTCAAAGTTTTATTCCTAGAGTGTCGAAGTTTGATATAGGGGACCGCCTTATTGAAATGAAGTCTAACCATGCCCCCCTATTTGTTAAGTTGGACTTTGCCTCCACTAGTCCCCACAATAATCAAAATTTTGGCAAGCAAAAGAAAACTCTTGGCAAGGGCAAAAGCCTCCTGAATGAAAACAGGGACAGATTTAGTGCTGTCCTTAAGCAACAGTTTCGGGAAATGAAATATAAAAGGACAAATATGACAATCAATAAGGAAAACGGTCATAGCCATGTGCATAGTAGTTTCTTGATCCCAATAATCCACAAGGCCTTAAGTGAATGCAAGTGGTCTCGTCCTAGGAAGAGAGGTATAAGTACTTTTTCGACAAACTCGTGGTATGATGAAGAGTGCAAGGCAACCAAGAGATCTTTAAAAGAGGGAAAATTCAACAAAGAAAACAAGAGGAAATATGAGAAGTTAGTACAATTAAAAAGAGAGGATTATGTAAATACAAGAAGAAAGGAGTTAATATCTCTTGGAAAACACAACCCCAAAGGTTTTTGGAGAGAGTTAGAACAAAGGAAAGAGCAAACTGAAAACAGTATCATAGATGTCCAATGGTTAGAATACGCGAGGCTTGTTTACGAACGGTTACAAAAGAAGGATACTCCTCCCATAGTGGAAACATCAATGGAGTTATTCACAGTGGACGATATCAAGCAGGGAATAAAGAAACTAGCAAGCAACAAGGCATAGGACATAATTGGGCTTCAAGCTGGATTTTTAAAATGGGGAGTTGAGCTCCTTGCCCCTCACATAAAGGAAATTTTCAATGAGGTCATCCGGGATGGCTTTCCGAAAGAATGGACCACCAACATGGTCATTCCTCTCTTTAAGAGTGGAGATACCGATAACCCTTCTAATTACCGCACTATTATGGTCAACCCCCTCATGGACAAGCTTTTTGGGAGCATGATAGAAAGAAGAATCAATAGATGGGTAGAAGACGAGGGGAAAGGAGCAAACAGACAAGCGAGATTTAGGCCTAAGCACTCTACTATTGACCATTGTATCACCCTTAGACATTTGATAGAGAATAAATGGAGCAAACAAGATGGAACACCATATTGTTGTTTTGTGGACTTTAAGAAAGCCTTCGATACAGTGCCTAGAGACAAACTTTGGAACATAATGGAAGAGTTGGGTATCCCAAATGGCTATAGAGCGGCAGTCCACAGGATTTATGAAAAGGTTCGAGCTAAAATTAGAACAAGCGAGGGAAAGTCTGAATGTTTCAACAGTGATATTGGTGTTAAGCAGGGTTGTCCTTTATCCCCCATGCTGTTTGGTTTATAGACTGATAAGTTAGAAGCTTGGTTGAGCAAACCATATGGTGAGGGTGTCCACCAAGTAGGTTATGTGGTGAAGCTACTTTTGTATGCGGATGACCTTATTCTAATTTCACAAACAACACATGGTTTAAGAGAGCACTTAAGGGCCTTAGAACACTTTTGTCAGGAGGTCGGGATGCAAGTGAACATTTCCAAGACCAAAATCATGATCTTCTCATTAAGTAGAAAAGACAAACCAACCACCTTCCTCTTCGAAGGCAGCCCATTGGAGATAGTGAAGGAATACAAATATCTTGGGATTGACTTCCACTATAAGCTCAGTTGGGAGACTTGTAGAGCGAAAAGGTCGCAGGGAGGATGGAAGGCCTCATTCGCACTTCAAAACAAATGTAGAAAAGCAGAACTTTGGAATTGGAAAACCAAAAAGACCCTCTTTGGTTTGCTAGTCACACCGGTTGTCCTCTATGGATGTGAAGTCCGGGGAAGCAACATGCCAACTTGTAGATGGAGACAACTAGAAAGAATTAAGAAGCAACTAATTACTAGCAATCTCAAAGTTAAAGCCACAATACCGTACGGAATACTTTTAGCTGAAGCAGGGGCTTTCCCATTGGAGGCAAAGACGATAACCAAGCTAATAAGCTATATAAAGAGGGCTGGAAACATGGATAATCAACGATGGCCCAAGGTAACTATGGAGGAGGAGTTAGGCTGTAGAAATAAAACTTGGATGAAACAAAACAAAAAATGACTAAGCAAGTGGAATATCAAGCTACATGAATGTCCTAACACCAAGAAATAAATACAAATTTCCACGACTGAAAAATTTAGGATTGCCATGTGGACCAATCACAATGGGCGTAAAAAAGACTACCACATCAAAGAGTTTAACCCAAATTGCGATCATGGTGAGCAAACATATTTAGGGGCATCTATCAAAGGAAAAGCAAAGCTTTTAGTTGCTTAGCTGAGGACGGGTTCACATCACCTTAGATGTGAGACAGGTAGGTGGACGATACCTAAGGAAGCGTGGGAAGAGAGAACTTGCATATTCTGCAATAAGGGTGTGCTGGAGAGAGAGTGGCACTTTGTTATGGAATGTGCAGCCTACAAGGATATCTGCATTCAATATGAAGGCAACTTAAAGGCCGACAACATGCACCATCTTTTTGAAGAAGATAAGATCAACCGAATTGCAAGTCTTCTAGTCAAGATTTACAGTGGAAAATCCGACATAGAAAAGAGTATGGAGAGGAGTTAGGGCTGTGATTCTTTTAGCCCCTTAGGCTGCTGAGGCTCGTGGACGTTATTAAAATCATTCATTCATTCTCCAAAATGAAATAAAATTTAAAATATTATAAATTATTTGTAGGCTATTTAAATTATTATTATTTTTTGAATGCCTAAAAATTCCTTAAAATAATTAAAAATTTCAACTCCTTTAGGTTTATATTCAAATTATTTGATATAAACAACTTAGCAATGACACCTCCGCTCTAAAGAGACCTGACTCCATTTGTCTCTTTTAGATCAGACTCTATCTGTATCATTCAGGAAATGTTTTTGGACAGAAACGATGATGAAAGGCGAGGAGGAGCAAGTCGAAGATCCAGCACCGGCAACTGCTTCCAAGATAAATTTGAACAGCCAATTGGCAGAGGTTCTTACAATTACTCTCACTCATTCTCATCATTTCCGAAGTCCCTCCGTGGAGGATACGTCACTTGAATAAATAAACTGCGCGAAAAACGTATGATGGAATGAAATAAACAAATAAAAAATGCAGCCCGTTGGGAAAGGAAGGATTCCAAGAGCATTAACTCATCCTCAAGCTATTAAGGTCAAAAGAGGAACAATCACTTGTTTCTCAATTATTTCTTTCATCCGCTTGTACTGAAATAACTTTTACTACTTGTAAACCTATAACCAATTACAGGAATCCATTCTTAGCTTGTTTGGAAGCCCTTAAATTAGTTGTATTTTTTGGAAGCCCTTAAATTAGTTGGAGTTTACCTCAAGTAGCCCAAGTTCGATTCACATCGCACCCCACGTTTACCCTTTCCGGGCTCTACCTGAGAATTCCCGAAGTGACACGTTAAATACAGGCTCATCTCATTGCATTACATTGTACACAAGTAGCCCACTGTCTCTGTCTCAGCATGGCTCTGTTGAGATTTGAACTCTTGCCGTCAAACCCAAAACAATGAATGAATGAACATTATCTATTTGGACTACACCTTAAGATCAAATAATAGCATACCAATATCTGTTTTGACTTTCTACTGTTGCTGAAGTCAATACTGCAGCTTCGGCTTGCCTTGTAGTGGCAGAGATCCTTATAACGTTTTTTTCTGCAAACTTCAAAGTTCATACTGTTTTATTGATTCAACGTCGCGAATCCTCAAGCTTTTAGAAAGGTCAAATTAATCGAGTTCTTATTCTATGCTATGCCCAATTGCCCCAGGTTTAGTTGGAAGGAAAACATGAGTCGTATATGCTTAGATTATGGGAAGGGGAGGCTTCAATAAGTTGGACCCCATAATTTGTCAATCGCAATTTTGTAAGGTCGCAATGGTTTTTGTGTCAATTATTTGTTACGGATTTGAACTAGTTTTTATTCTAAATATCTTCACGAAGTGTCAAAGCGTAACTGGATAATAGCAATATCCATTTTGAAATGTTAGAGCAACGGTATGGTATAGCAACTTCCAGTAAAAGGTAATTCTACCAAAATATGCTGTAATTTAATATAATTCATTAATATGCAAATTTAAAAATAGGAAAAAAGATTAGAAAACATGAAAATGCCAATTCCAAAGGAATATCCCAAGTTGAATTGTTACAATTTTTTTTTTCCAAGTATAACCTCACGGAAAACTCTCGTACTTTCCCATGATTCATGGATGGTAAATGGGGTAAACCGTCAATTACAGAGTCTAACCTTAAGGGATCAAGAGAGTCGAACCTGTGATCTCCCCAACTTAGCAGGGGAAGATCTCACGTCTGGTTCATAACCACTTGAGCTAACCCCTTCAAGGCTATAGAATTGTTACACCCTGGGTTTTAGCAAAAAAATATAATGTATGGAAACCATAAACTATGCTCTTCTCCGTAAAGGATAACATCATAAATTGATTGCCATGAATTTTTATCTGCTTTGGATTCCACAATGCAGTTGTGCTATGCAATTTCTCCAAGGGCAATTCTTAGCAGGTTTATAATTCTAAAATGTATGGCATATTTGCATGCTGGGAATCAACCAGGACCGCTCTCTCCATTCAAAATTGTTAAATGGTGAACTATCAAAATTCTTAGGAAATATCTAAGAATGGATCTTATAAATACATATGCTTTTACAATACAGCCAAAACAGGTGAACACAAGGAAAATGAGAGAAAAAAGAAAATTAGGTAACATTTGAGTGAACACAAGGAAAATGAGAGAAAAAAGAAAATTAGGTAACATTTGAGTTAATTAGAGCATCCAATTTGACTCAGCAGAGGACTCATAGGCTAATTAGATAGCAGGAATTGTTGTGTTAAGTCCTCCAATCAACAATTGGGATGTGGCAAGCGTGGACAGTGCAGTCATAAATGGAGCCAACTGGCCTACAGGGATGGTTAAGTAACCTGCTTTCTATGTGATTCCTAATACAGTTGAGAAAACCTTAAAAATGAAGTATATGAAGTCAGTGGAAATGGCTCAATAAGCTGCAAAATGATTAAGTAATAAGATAAGACAAGGCAATTTCATTAATGTCCAACAAATGACCACGAACGTAGGTCATTGGGGCTAACAGGTACACCTAGTGTGAATACAATGTGGGAGTGCAAAAGCAACTCCTAAATCAATTCTGAAAGAAGAAGCAAAGAAAGGAAACATAACTAAATGCCTATACAAGAGCTATAAACTAGCATTCTAGCAAAAAGATAAAGAGTTGTGTAAATGCAGTGATACAATAAGAAGGCAAGGGACTGGAGATCTTCGTGCTGTGTGTGTGAGGGAGAGCAACAGGATGTCGAAGGCTGCTGGACTTGATGGCTGAGGATAAGGGAGGGGACTGAGATATGGGCTTGGTACTTCCTTGTACCTTAAGGGGGGGGGTAAAAAAATGAAAAGTAAAAGATACTCTGTTGCACCTCAAGGGGGGAGTACAATGAAGAAACAAGATTAAGTGTAAATGGTTAGTGGTCAACCAAAACCACCCATTTATGAAGTGAATATGGTTAGTGGTCAACAAAAACCACCAGATACATGACATCAAAATTCAGCTATTGCACAAGAACCCAAAACTAAATCTTGGATCCCTTCTATATTTTTCTCACCTTGCACTTGACAGGGGTAAATATCATTGATGGTAGTCAAGCTTCAAGATTAAAAGTCTTATCAATCAACAATTCAATCAGACAATTGGTCAACAACTAATCTACCAATCAAATCAGGGGAGTTCAGCATGGCATCTGAGCTCCTCCTCAAATCATCATCAATTCATCATCAAATCAACATTTGGGAATTCCAGCATATAAACTGGTCTCCTGAACAAACTATTCAATATTCATGGGATGTTTGACTCCTAATTGTGTCTAAATTCTGAGAGTGTTTGGTGATTCTATTTGTTCAGACATGGCAGTTGTTCACTTCCAAAATTTAAGTTCTCGTTCAAATTTCAACATCCATATTGGCGGTTTTTTCAGGCATATCTTCATCAAAGCTTAGTTCAAAAGTTTCATATTGAAGATGATACTAGTTCTTGTTACTTTAATGGTATAATTATTTAGACTTGTGATTTGGGGGGGAATGGTGAAAAGCCCTAAATTTGCCCTAGGGTTTATGTAGGAAAATCGGGATCTAGGGAAAATAGGTGAAATTAAGTATAACTGGACACTCAGATTGGATGTTGGGTACAAGATTAGACGATTGAAGAAGAAACCAACAATACCCAGTTTGCAGTTTGCGAAAAAGACCACTTTCCCCAAGGGGGGCGTTTTTCCCTAGACACTGGCCAATGCTTTGAATGGGTGAATGGAGTCTGTTTAAGACGAAAATTTAAATCTAGGGGTTTTACGTTAATTCAAAAGTGGGTTTTTAATTTCGTAGCTTGCCGCAAGCAAGAATTCATAGATGTACAAAACGAGTGTTTTAACTTTTATGGAATGATGAGCAATGCATGTATAGAAAATAAAAGAAGAGAAACTCACCTGGGAGACGTACTTGGAATCTGTAGATGGATTGAGAAATGATGAGGAATGTCGATCTCTTGTCAAAATAAACCTTCCCGGTCCAGATCTTGGTGTTGCTATGTCTCAGACAGTCACCCTTGCGCCCCCCTTCAACTTGCCAGATCAGAGAAACATCAACCGATCAGACAAATGACTGAGCTCTGCAAAATACAGAAAGGAAAAGGGAACAAAAAATCATAAAGACAAAAATACTCCCTGAACCAAACACCGCCGGAGCCGAGACGAAGGTGAGTTGCCCCACAAAATTTCCCTCTCTCTCCTAGCGCGTCTCCTCCTGCAAATGAAATGGGTAAAGGAAAAATGCAAGATCTATCCCGGATGAAGCTCAGTATGGAAGAAAAGCAATGCCAATCATCAAATCAAAACATCCACAAGATACACAGATCAATAATCCCAAGCAAAAGATCTCTTTATTGATATTCCGGTGTCAAAGCTCATGAATTACAATGGGGGGGTCACATCTCTTAAATAGTTTTAGAGATACATAAACCCTTACTCACTTTATCATCCAACGGTTGAGATTAAATGATCATCAATGGTGGAGATCACCAATACATAACTTATCACATCCATTAAGTGTTTGAGTCAACCAAAGGGGGCGCATTTTGCTCAAGGACGCCTATCCTAAGTCAAACTCAAAATATAACATAAGTGTGATACATCAATACATTGAGGGGGGTCACTTAGGGGCTTGATTCACCCTAGGCCCCTTTACAACTTCAAATCATAAGATATAATCATGAAATACATCAATAGCCAATTAAAGGGGGTGCCCCTTGGGGGGGTTTTCCTCATTGGCTGAGCCATGACTAAATAATTTGGACATCTGTTGACTGAAAGCTGCTGAAGGACTGTCCAGGATGCCGAGAAACATCATCTGTTAAAGTTACAAGCCATTTTCTTGACCTAGGAGGCCAAATCGATTTTTTCAGTGAATTTCTAGTTCATTTCCTGCTGGTAAACTCTCTGGAAACTGATAAATCCATCATAACTCACTCCAGGGTGCAAACTGACTGCTCTGGATGATCTGGAGACATAGAAGAATGGTATAAGTGACTATTCATACCCCCCGGAACACTACTCTGCTCTAGGAGAACCAATCATACTGCCATATGGAATAAAAATAGGTCATCTGGCCAATAATTAAGTGATAATAATCACTTTTTGGGAGAACTGGGGCCAAACTCTCAATACTGAATTTGCAATATTGGTCTTGGGCATGTTTTGAACAAATCTGGACCATGTTGTATTTTTGAGTCACTGCCTTGGGAAACGTGATTGACTCGGTCAACTGGTTTGACCAGGTCAAAGTACCCAAAAGCAAGGCGAGATACTGTACCAGTATGATCCTGCAACATTCCTAGGTAACCCATGCTCCAATGGTGTATATCAAAACCCAACTTAAGTCAGTTATTCATAATCATAGTGACCAAACATAATAATAATAGAATGTACCTTTGCTTCTGAAAGATCTTATATTCTGATGGAATTCGCTTGCTCATGCCATACTTACAAAGTGTAATCAATGTGCTATAGATGGGTGATGATGGAAGAACTAGGCTAAGGCAAAGGGGAATGACTTTGACTGACTTTGACTCAGTGATCTATCCGACTGATAACTAATAAACTCTACCAAAGTGACACATGTATGACAGATAGCAATAGGGGATGAAAGTGTCTCACATATGGGTGAAGTACTTGGGTTTGCTTCCCTCAGACTCTAGCAAGTTTTCCTTTGCAACTTTATTGCAAATATAGGTTAACCTTCAAAGGAAGGTGCCCTGGAAGCCCTCTGGGCTCCAGTACTGACAAAGACCCAGTCTTTCCTGACTAGTCTCACCCTTTGGCCCTTTGGGGACCATTGAGCCGAACACTATACAAGGAGTGAGTGCTCATCCTTTGACCATTAACCTTTCAATGACTTTCATACTTTTTATAAGATAGTAGCCAACCTACAAGAGCAGGGGCCCTGGAAAGCCTTCTGGGCTCTAGTAAATGACTAGGCTACCTGCTGCCCACGAGCAGTCCATAGCCCCGATGGGTTCGCCTCTCCCTGATGCCCCTGTAGAGGGCAAATCGAGCCTTACATTATACAAGGAATGGGTGCTCAATCTCTTGGCCACTGACTACCTTTTTTCAACAATTTATATTCTTGCATCCTTTAGATATAGCTTTTTATATGTTCCAATGCTTTAGTGTTTAGCAACACTGTTTTGGTGGAGCACTTGTTTTGAGGACTTAAGGATGACAACTTTGTGCACCTAGCCACATTGGCCAAGACACATACTTCATAGCCCGAGACACATAACAACATGGAGTTTGTCACACACAGTGGTCAGAATGGGGAAAGGGTCTTCAATCTCACAAGTCTCTATCAGTCATAGTCATGGGGTAGAAACAAACATGGATGAGCTAGATGGATGGACATAAATGTAATGGAACCATCCTAGCACTAAAGGTTACATTTTGTTTGAGCATGGCATGGGCAACAGTCTTCACATTGGATTCCTTGATCAATCATAACAAAGGTTAGAGCAATACAGAACATAAATCATAGGTCACCATGATCATCCTAACATGACAAGTATAGGTATCTGAGATACATCATAGAGCAACAACTAAACCAAGGAAATATACCTAATCTCACCATGTATACGTGTCTCCAACTGATAAGCCCCTGATTGTGTGTACCAACTCCTGATCTGCTGCTCTGCTGAAATGAACTAGATCATCACCAAAATCATCTCAATGGACTCCTGAGTCTCAGTCCTGGCAAGGAAATATAAAGACAAGGCTCTGAAGTGGAATGAAGTTGAAGAGATCCATGCTGATACCCCATGTAAAAGTAGCCCGGAATACAAAAAGAGATCAGTTTGCATGCTGCATCATGGAAGCCTGACTAAAAAATGTAAATGCGATAACATGTGGCTCCAGCTGGGATAAGTGCTCTAATGAAGAGAGTGCTTGAGAACCTCAGAGATCTCTGGTCCGTAGCACCATCAACTACTAGCAATCCAACACATCCTAGCGCGTCCAACGTTTTGCTTCCTCTCCAAGTTTTCACCCATGGTCGACACAGATGGAAACATGAACGACTGGAGTAGCATTCATGGAAAATATATGCGTAAAACAAAATGCCAGGAAATAAATGTTGAAATATAAATTCTAATCTACTCAATGCAGCACAAGTACCGAAAATAGAAGACTCATGCATCAATCAGATAGAAAACAGATTCATACTACTGCTCAAACGAGCTTATTTCATCCTACCTACCCTACTCTAACAAATTTGAACAATTGTTAAGTAAAATCATAAATACAATGCAACCACTTGCTGAACGAATCTATTGAGCTTTCTTTATAGTTAATGACCCAACAAGCCAGAGATGGTTTAAGAGTAATGTAAATGAAAATTGAAACCATTCTAACTTGTTGTTTGAAATTCAAAGAAAGATCTAGACAAAATGGGATGAAATCATGCCAAGGCTGAAATTGGCTTTCTAGAAACTCATCCATCAAGATACCGATAGGATCATAAAAAGTATGCGAGTTCGTTCTTGATGGAAGAAGACAATATGACTCATGATTCAACTCTGCTAGGCAATTCTTTGTTCTCTCCTCTACATGAGTAGGACACTCAATTCTATTCACTCCAAGAAAAATGGAAAAACCAGATGGGGATACATTGTAATGTGATAAAACTAAGATTGAAATTAACCCCTCTTGTTGTTCCAGAATGGAGAAAAGATGAAATTGATTTTTATACACCTTCTCCAGCCATCCATAGGACATATTTACAAATTGAAAAAATTCATTCATTATGGATGACTAAGAAGAGACATGAAGTGCTTTTTCTCCAATTATGTGATAATGCTCAAACTCCTGACTGAAAATTTCGAAAGTAACAACTTGATTAAAAGACAAACCCACACAAGAAAACTCGAAAAGTTGGGACAAGAGGGTGGATTGAATATTTTCTCCCAGACTTGATCTCGAAATTTGATGAGGGGGAAAAACTTTCAATTTAATTCTAGAAATGATTTCAAGATTCGAAACAAGATTAGTACCCGACATACCTTGATTAAGGATTGGATGAAGGATTCTATCGATATCATTAGGACAAGGATCCCCATTGTAATGTTCTTGATCAAGCTTACTTACAACCGTATCATCTTCATGTGATTGTTCTTCTTTAAATTCTTCATTATTGTCACTAATTAGATAAGGAAAAATATTGAGAAGTTTAGATTCAGTTTCCCTATCACCCTTACAAGTGTGCTCTTCAACCATATAATGATGACATGATTGCCTCTCGAAAGAAGTTGTATTGTTTTCAAAATTTTCTTCTTCTTCTTCTTCTTCAAAGTTATGATCAAAATCTAAATCACGATAATCGTTAACCAGGAAATGAGGATCTTCAATGGATTTGTAGATGAGAGAATCAATTATGGATGTATCCTGATAGTAATCATTTTGCTCTCCCTCTTCATCCGTTCCTTCTTGAGGTAATGATGACAAGATTCCAATAAGTTCCTCTTCAATATCAATGTCAAGGTCATAATTTTGAAGGGTTGACATTTCCTCATCGTCATTCTCTTGTATCAAAGGGTCATTCAAAGGCATATTCATTGTTGGGAGAGGAGGAATCAATTTGATAAGGAAAATCGTCAGTTATCTCATTATGGTTATCCGGATTATCTTTATCAGATTGTTCCTCAACAACATCATTATTACCTAACTATATGGAGTGTTTAATGCCTACACCCCATTCCTTTATTAGCAAATTGGTAAACATATCAGACCCAGTGATTGATCCTGGTTCCAAATGGTCAAACCATAGCTTGGCATCCCCATCTAAAGAAGCACCAAGGGCACACATATAAACGTCTTCATCTTTAGCACCGTATGCTTCCATATAATACCAAACAACATCCAAGTGTTTTTCAGTTGTTTCGATTGCATTTACATAGAAATGAGGCAACCCTTCACTGTATCCTTTTGGCATAGGATGAGGTGCCCCAAGAATTTCAGAGAAGTCAAATGGAGAAGGTTTAGTCTTTTTCCTAACAGCTCTGGTTATTTGAGTTGGGTACCTAATGGGATTACCAGGATCAGTCACTCTCGGCTTTGGTTGGGTTTGATACTTGCTCATCGGCTCACTAGAGATGGTTAGGCATTCTTTATAGCGCAGGTGAGGGAATTGGTGGGTATCGTAAGGATTGCGATAATTAGATTCATATCCATAATCATGGTCAAGATCATCTTCATACCAAGAATCTGACCTCCATCTATCCCTTTTGTTTGTTTGCCTTCTAGCTCCATTTATGTTTTCGGTTAATTCCTTCATGCGTCTTAATAATACATCTGAATTCATTATGATTTATGTGATGGGTTCGCTTCTCAGTGGAGTCGACAGGTGAACAAATTGTCGTGTTCACCAACGGATATGTCCTAGGAGAGGTAAGTGAAATTCATGCAGTGATTGTAAATATTTAAACATATAAAATGAAATCACTGAAATTAGACCGTATGTGATACGAATGATAAAAGATGTAAGTACATTCACAGGCACCGAAGGTAAAATAGATGAACCAAGGTAAGCCTCTACCTCCCCGACAACGGCGCCAAAAATGTTATCACGAATCTTGTAGATTCCCCGTGAGGTGATCCTATTCAGGACGACAGAGGAAAGGCATCTAAAGTCATGACCTACGATATCCAGGACTTCCGAAAGAACTCGGATGTCACACCAGTCAAGGATGCCGACACTTTGGACCTAGTAAAGACTAAGCCCAGGGGGCGTCCCTAAGACCAAGAAACCCTAAAATTATGGATACATAATAGACAGGCAAGGGAAACTTGGTTGAATCTCTTAGTTAATTCATTAATTATAGTTTGAAACAAAAACTGAGAGATTCAGAGCATCCAGGTGAAAAGCCCTAAATTTGCCCTAGGGTTTATGTAGGAAAATCAGGATCTAGGGCAAATAGGTGAAATTAAGTAAAACTGGACACTTAGATTGGATGTTGGGTGCAAGATTAGATGATTGAAGAAGAAACCAACAATACCCAGTTTGCGGTTCGCGAAAAAGACCACTTTCCCAAAGGGGGGCGTTTTTCCCTAGTAACTGGCCAGTGCTTTGAATGGGTGTATGGAGTCCGTTTAAGCCGAAAATTTAAATCTAGGGGTTTTACGTTAAATCAAAAGCGGGTTTTTAATTTCGTAGCTCGCCGCAAGCCAAAATTCATAGATCTACAAAACGAGGGTTTTAACTTTTATGGAATGATGAGCAATGCATGTATAGAAAATAAAAGAAGAGAAACTCACTTGGGAGACTTACCTGGAATTTGTAGATGGATTGAGAAATGATGAGGAATGCCGATCTCCTGCCAAAATAAACCTTCTCGGTCCAGATCTTGGTGTTGCTATGTCTCAGACAGTCACCCCTGCGCCCCCCTTCAACCTGCCAGATCAGAGAAACATCAACTGATCAGACAAATGACTGAGATCTGCAAAATATGGAAAGGAAAAGGGAACAAAAATTCATAAAGACAAAAATACTCCCTGAACCAAACACCCCGGAGCCGAGATGAAGGTGAGTTGCCCCACAAAATTGCCCTCTCTCTCCTAGCTCGTCCCCTTTTGCAAATGAAATGGGGAAAGGAAAAATGCAAGATCTATCTCAGATGAAGCTCAGTATGGAAGAAAAGCAATGCCAATCATCAAATCAGAACATCCACAAGATACACAGATCAATAATCCCAAGCAAAAGATCTCTTTATTAATATTCCGGTGCAAAGCTCATGAATTACAATGGGGGGGTCACATCTCTTAGATAGTTTTAGAGATACATAAACCCTAACTCACTTTATCATCCAACGACTGAGATTAAAAGATCATCAATGGTGGAGATCAACAATACATAACTTATCACATGGATCAAGTGATTGAATCAACCAAAGGGGGCGCACTTTGCTCAAGGACGCCTATCCTAAGTCAAACTCAAAATATAACATAACTGTGATACATCAATACACTGAGGGGGGTCACTTAGGGGCTTAGTTCACCCTAGGCCCCTTTACAACTTCAAATCATAAGATATAATCATGAAATACATCAATAGTCAATTAGAGGGGGCGCCACTTGGGGGGTTTTTCCTCATTGGCTGAGCCATGACTAAATAATCTAGACATCTGCTGACTGAAAGCTGCTGAAGGACTGTCCAGGATGCCGAGAAACGTCATCTGTCAAAGTTCCAAATTGATTTCCTTGACCGAGGAGGCCAAATCGATTTTTTCAGTGAATTTCTAGTTCATTTCCTATTGGTAAACTCTCTGGAAACTGATAAATCCATCATAACTCACTCCAGGGTGCAAACTGGGGCAAACTGACTGCTCTGGATGATCTGGAGACATAGAATAATGGTATAAGTGACGATTCATACCCCCTGGAACACTGCTCTGCTCTAGGAGAACGAATCATACTGCCATTTGGAATAAAAATAGGTCATCTGGCCAATAATTAAGTGATAATAATCACTTTTCTTGAGAACCGGGGCTAAACTCTCAAAACTGAAACTGCAGTATTGGTCTTGGGCATGTTTCGAACAAATCTGGACCATGTTGTATTTTTGAGTCACTGCCTTGGGAAACGTGATTGACTCGGTCAACTGGTTTGACCAGGTCAAAGTACCCAAAATCAAGGCGAGATACTATACCAGTATGATCCTGCAACATTCCTAGGTAAGCCATGCTCCAATGGTGTATAGCAGAACCCAACTTAGGTCAGTTATTCATAATCATAGTGACCAAACATAATAATAATAAAATGTACCTTTGCTTCTGAAAGATCTTAGATTCCTCTGGAAATCTGCTTGCTCATGCCATACTTACAAAGTGTAATCAATGTGCTATAGATGGGTGATGATGGAAGAACTAGGCTAACACAAAGTGGAATGACTTTGACTGACTTTGACTCAGTGGTCTATTTGACAGATAACTAATAAACTCTACCAAAGTGACACATTTATGACAGATAGCAATAGGGGATGGTGGTGTCTCACATATGGGTGAAGTACTTGGGTATGCTTCCCTTAGACTCTAGCAAGTTTTCCTTGCAACTTTATTGCAAATATAGGTTAACCTTCAAAGGAAAGTGCCTTGGAAGCCTTCTGGGCTCCAGTACTGACAAAGACCCAGTCTTTCCTGACTAGTCTCACCTTATGGCCTTAGGGGGACCATTGAGCCGAACACTATACAAGGAGTGAGTGCTCATCCTTTGACCATTAACCTTTCAATGACTTTCATACTTTTTATAAGATAGTAGCCAGCCTACAAGAGAAGGTGCCGTGGAAAGCCTTCTGGGCTTCACTAAATGACTAGGCTACTCGCTGCGACGAGCAGTGCATAGCCCTGATGGGTTCGCCTATCCCTGATGCCCCTGTAGAGGGCAAATCGAGCCTTACATTATACAAGGAATGGGTGCTCAATCTCTTGGCCACTAACTACCTTTTTTCAACATTTTATACTTTTTTATCCTTTAGATATAGCTTTTTATGCGTTCCAATGCTTTAGTGTTTAGCAACACTGTTTTGGTGGAGCACTTGTTTTGAGGACTTAAGGATGACAACTCTGTGCACCTAGCCACACTGGCCAAGACACATACTTCATAGCCCGAGACACATAACAACATGGAGTCTGTCACACACAGTGGTCAGAATGGGGAAAGGGTCTTCAATCTCACAGGTCTCTATCAGTCATAGTCACGGGGTAGAAACAAAAATGGATGAGCTGGATGGACGGACATAAATGTAATGGAACCAACCTAGCACTAAAGGTTACATTTTGTTTGAGCATGGCATGGGCAACAGTCTTCACATTGGATTCCTTGATCAATCATAACAAAGGTTAGAGCAATACAGAACATAAATCATAGGTCACGATGATCATCCTAACATGACAAGTACAGGTATCTGAGATACATCATTGAGCAACAACTAAACCAAGGAAATATATCAGATCTCACCATGTATATGTGTCTCCAACTGATAAGCCCCTGACTGTGTGTACCAACTCTTAATCTACTGCTCTGCTAAAATGAACTAGATCATCACCAAAATCATCTCAATGGACTCCTGAGTCTCAGTCTTGGCAAGGAAATATAAAGACAAGGCTCTTAAGTGGAATGAAGCTCTAGAGGTCCATGCTGATACCCCATGTAAAAGTAGCGCGGAATACAAAAAGAGATCAGTCTACATGTTGCATCATGGAAGCCTGGCTGAAAAATGTATATGTGATAACAAGTTCCATCCTGGAACACCACCTCTTAACCCTCATCCTCCAGAGTTGATACTAAGAGCAAATCTTTCAGCTCTGGTACATGCATCCCTTCTGCCACCTTCAGATAACCTCCTGACTCTAATTGGAATCCAACCCATTCAACTACCTTCATTTCATGCGTGAGCCTGTCTCTGAAACCCTAAGAAACTGTTGGATTCTGTGCAACTTCAGAAGTAATTCTTATTGTAATTTTATTATATTGTTTTGTACCTCCTACGAGAGTTCATATTGATGTAATCATTCATGTAAACCCTTGAAAGAATCAATGTAAACCTTGGCGAAGTTAAGAATCAAATTAAACTTATTTTTACTATTTTATTTTCCCCCAAGGCAAGTCAGCTTAGTTAGTTAGACAAGTCGACCCAGTTAGGGAAAATGGTTAGTGTTGTGAAGTGTATAAATAGAGAGGCCAAGCGCTTCATTTGAACATTCATTGAGTACAAGCAAGTTCGGTTACTCAATGAGAAGTTCGCAACACCAGAGGGAAGCAGTGTTTTCCGGGGTTTTCCCTTAGAGAGATTTTTCTTCTCCTTCTCTCATTCTTTTATTTTGTTCTTAGAAGTTCTCATCTCTATACGAAGGTTGCTGGGTTTTTCTCGATTAGATTTTCTAGGATAAACTCTTGTGTTCTTTGTTTCTGTGCTTTGTCTTTCTTCTAGAGATCCTATTATTTATTTGCAATAAATTTATACTTCTATTAGCTTGTAAAAACTAACATGGTATCAGAGTAGTTCTAGAAGAGGCCATTATCGGAAACTAGGGTTTGACCTTTTAAGGCTATCCCTTATCAATTTGGTAGAAAAAGAGTTGTGAAAACTTCGCACTATGGAAGGCGAATCTATTAGTGAAGGAAAAATGAAATTTCAAGAAGTTTCATTTTTTGACCTATTTCTATTGCTGCTACAAAAATTAGGGTTTCAAGTTTTGTGATGATAAGTCCACATATTTGGCTCGACCTCACCTTCTCTCAACTTGCCTTGATAGGGCACATCTATTTGTGAGGTCAATTTCACTAAAATCCAAAATTCATTTTTGACCTAACTCTTGCTAGGGTTTTTGGTTCAGATCTGTAGACAAGATGATTGGAATGAAGGTTGAAGATCGTCTTGATGGGGCCACAAACTTCATTGCTTGGAAGTCTAGAGGTCTTTTCATCTTGGAAGAAAATGATATCTTGAAGTTTGTCAATTAGAAGGTTCCAGAACTAGAAGCTGAAGAAGACAAGTCCTAGTGGAGGAAGAATGATGCCCGAGCTATGAGATTATTAGTGGACTCAGTCAAAGACCACTTGGTTCCTCAAATTTCACAATAGAAGACAACTAGGAAGATGTTCAAAACCCTAAGGAGGCTATTTGAGCACAGTAGCATCAATGTGACTCTCACATTGAGAAACCAACTATCTAGCATGAAGATGACCAAGTCTGAATCAATTTCCTCATACTTCATGAGGATCATAGAACTTAGGGACAAGCTAAGATCCAGTGGAGAACCTGTTGAAGGTAAGAAGCTTGTCATGACTACGCTAAATGGGCTCCCAACATCTTGGGAATCTTTCATCCAAACTATCAGTGGACGCACCAAGTTGGCCAAATTTGACAGATTATGGGCAAATTGCACTCAGGAGGAGGCGAGGATTGCAGCAAAACAAAGACTTCATGGCACTCAACCTGAGGAGAATTAATCATTCATGGCCCATGCCAAGAAAGGCAAGGGAAAGGGAAGGAAATTTCACTACCATTAGCATCAAGGTAGAAGACCAAGCCCTTCTTTATATCAATAAGGAAAGAAGAAGGATCTATTGCAAGTACAATGCTTCAGGTGCAAGAAATATGGTCACTATGCAAACAAATGTTCAAGCTCAAACAAGAGGAAGCATGAAGCTTCAACAATTGATGTAGAATAAGGTCATCATCACAACAGGCAAAGAAATGATGATCGTACAAAATTCTTCTTCATATCAACACTATCAGGTACAGTTCCCACCACTGGTGA
The DNA here is from genome assembly GCA_001517045.1 of Pseudotsuga menziesii. Classification (NCBI taxonomy): domain Eukaryota; kingdom Viridiplantae; phylum Streptophyta; class Pinopsida; order Pinales; family Pinaceae; genus Pseudotsuga; species Pseudotsuga menziesii. Next base: position 412,651 of record LPNX010707451.1, read on the forward strand.
CACTCGGCTCATAGATAGTGGTGCTTCTAGGCATATGACTGGATATGAAAAAAACTTCTTTGAAATAGTTGAGAAAGAATCTCATCCCTGTGTTGTACTTGGAGATGATGCCAACTATACTGTGAGAGGATCTAGGGCTACCTCACTTTAACTAGAATCTAAAAACATGTTACATTTAAGTGATGTGCTCTACGTGCCTGGTATCAAAAGAAATCTTGTCTCCATCTCTTCCTTGAAGGACAAGGGATATAAAGTTGCATTTTCAGATGGGAAAGTGCTTGCTTGGCACAAGAACTCAAGCATGGAAGTAACAAAAGAAATTGGAGTACGAGAGGAGAGTCTGTATCGATTGATCACTCCACTAGGTCAAGCACTAGTTCATGACTCCACCAGCATGGGTGAGTTATGGCACAGAAGGTTAGCTCACATCAACTATAGAGCTCTCCTAGCATTAAGAAATATTCTGATAGGTCTACCAGCATTTCACTTGGACCATGACAGAGTTTGCAGGGGATGCGCACTTGGCAAGCATACCAAGGGATCCTTTTCGAATAGTGAGAGCAGATCCAAGGATATATTGGATCTAGTGCACTCTGACTTGTGCGGACCTATGACTGTTGCTTCGCTGGGAGGTTACAACTGCTATGTAACATTTATTGACGACCACTCACAGAGGACATGGATTTACTTTCTCAAGACCAAGGAATCCGAGGAAGTGCTCAACAAGTTCAAAGAATTCAAAGCACAAGTTGAGAATTTGTCGAGAAAGAGGATCATGACTTTGCGATCAGACAATGGTGGAGAATACACATCCACAAAGTTTAATGATTTCTGCAAAGAAGCAGGAATTAAGAGGGAGCTTACAGTTGCCTACAACCCTCAACAAAATGGGGTTGTTGAAAGAAAGAATCGAACAATTGTGGAGGTAGCCAAAGCCATGATACATGACTAGAGTCTACCGATGTTCTTGTGGGCAGAAGCTTCCAGAACAACTGTCTATGTACAAAACAAATGCCCTCATAGAATCTTGAAGAACATGGCTCCGAAAGAAGCCTTCACATGAGTGAAGCCAGAAGTGGGCCACCTTTGTATCTTTGGCTGTCTAGTCTACATACACGTGCCCAAGGAGAAAAGGACAAAATTGGAGCCTTCAGGAAGGAAGGGAGCTTTTGTGGGATACAATGAATCTTCAAAGGCCTACAGAATTTACATTCCAGGATTGAAACAAATCGATGTCAGCAGGGATGTGTCCTTTGAAGAACAAATGGCTATTTGGAAAGGAAGAGGATCAAACATGGAGTTCGATGATAATGAAGAGATGAGATCATCTCTCCCTCCAGCAGTTCAGAGGGAGTTGCCAAAGGAAGAATTGATTGACTCCATTGATCTAGTTGAGCCAATTGATGCTCCCACAGACATTGCAGTTGGTCGAAAAAGGCCTAGATGGGCACAACAAACGTTGCTGGATGCAGAAGGGCATAAAGCTCCACTTGACACCTTTCGAGAAAGCAAAAGACCTCAGAGGTTCTTGAGTTATGTAGCATTGATGAGTCACATCATTGACTCAGAACCGACCACATATGAAGAAGCATCCAGGCACCAAGTTTGGAAGGATGCCATGATGGAAGAATATCAATCCATCATGAAGAATGATGTATGGGAGGTTGTACCGAGACCAGAGGAGAAGTCAGTAGTGACTTCCAAGTGGCTTTTCAAGATTAAGCATGGAGCAGATGGCAGTGTGGAAAAACAAAAGGCTAGATTTGTTTCCAAAGGATTCTCTCAGAAAGAGGGAGTTGATTACGACGAGACATTTTCTCCCGTGGCTCAATATACTTCCATTCAGAACCATTATTGCTATTGCTTCAGCTATGGGATGGAAGCTACATTAGATGGATGTTAAGACCGCCTTCCTCAATAGTGTTATCGAGGAAGAAGTTTATTTTGAACAACTAGATGGGTTTTTTGTCCAAAAGAAGGAGTCTCACGTCTGCAAGTTGAAAAAGGCTCTATATTGGTTCAAGCAAGCACCCTGTGCTTGGTATGGACGGATAGATGGATACTTGGTGAGCTTGGCATTCACCAAGAGTGATTAGATCCCAATCTTTACTACAAGATTGTGGAAGGTGAGCCATTGATTCTAGTTTTGTATGTCAATGACTTGTTCCTCACGGGAAATGAGAAGCTGATTGCATGGTGTAAGAAGAAGCTTGCCTCTGAGTTTGAAATGAAAGATCTTGGAATGATGCATTACTTCTTGGGATTAGAAGTATGGAAGAGGAAGAAGGAAATTTTCCTAAGTCAAGGAAAATACACCATCGATATATTGAAGAGATTTGGAATGTTGTACTGCAAGTCCATGGCTACTCTGATGGATGCAAACCTGAAGAAGTTGAGTGACTCAGGCTTCAACTTCAGACTCTGACTTGATTGATCCCACCATGTATCGCCAATTGATTGGATCGCTGATGTATCTGATGAACACCATACCGGATATATTTTTAGCTGTGAATACTTTTAGTCAATTCATGAGTGAGTCGAGGTAGATTCACTGGACTACTGCAAAACATGTACTTAGATATTTGCTTGGCATCATGGGATATGGATTGAGATATGCTTCAAAATGTGACTTGAGATTACAAGGTTTTTCAGATTCAGATTGGGTCGGATGCGTTGTAGAAAGAAAGAGTACTTTTGGATGTTGCTTAAGTTTGGGTTCTGCAGTTATTTCCTGGTGCGGCAGGAAGTAGACCTTAGTAGCACTCAATACAACAAAGGCCGAGTATATGGCTGATAGCACAACGGTTTGAGAAGTAGTATGGCTTCGAAAACTCCTTACAGGATTGTTTGGTCATATTCTAGGACCAACTACGATTCACTATGACAACTAGAGCTGTATACAAATGTCATTGAATCCCGTGTTTCACGATAAGTTGAAGCATATAGAGATTCGATATCACTTCATTCGTGATATGGTGCAGAAGGGTGCAGTCGAGCTACAGTATGTGCCAACAGATGACCAGACTGCAGATATTCTTACCAAGCTTCTTCTCAGGACAAAGTTTGAATACTTTCGTGGAAGACTTGGAGTAGAATTTAATGTATCCGTCCTTGAGAGGGAAAGACGATTCAAACATCTACCTTGCTTCTACACCGGTGCCTCTACTCGTTCTGGTTTTCAGGTGGGTATGGGAGAAATCCCATCGACATTTGAGATGGGCAGGTAGTAGATGGTCGTGTACACTGGTGCCTCTACTCGTTCTGATTGTCAGCCTGGTATGGGAGAAATCCCATCGACAGTAGAGACAAACAGGTAGTAGATGGTTATGTACACTGGTACCTCTACTCGACCTGGTTCTCAGCCTGGTATGGGAGAATTCCCATCGGTATTTGAGACGAACAGGTAGTAGATGGCCGTGTGAAGCATGTCCTGGTTCTCGGTTAGAGACAGACTTATAGTAGATGACATGCTGATTGCTTTACTCTTCGATGGATTGTGTAGAGTTGCAGAGTTGATGGATCCACTGATGGACTGAGTGGATCAGATACATGATGATACCTCTCGATGGACGGAAACTATGTTGACAACCTTTAGTATGTATAGAGACGATTGAGACAGATGAGATGTATAGATGAGACCCAGATGTTCGTGATGCTGATGATGACCATGATTGAAGAATACCTTCCTTGTTGAGAGTGAGTGTTGGATTTTGTGCAACTTCAGAAGTTATTCTTATTGTAATTTTATTATATTGTTTTGTACCTCCTACGAGAGTTCATACTGATGTAATCATTCATGTAAACCCTTGAAAGAATCAATGTAAACGTTTGTGAAGTTAAGAATTAAAATAAAGTTATTTTACTATTTTATTTCCCCCCAAGGCAAGTCGACTCAGTTAGGGAAAAAGTTAGTTTTGTGAAGTGTATAAATAGAGAAGCCAGGCACCTCATTTGAACACTCACTTAGTACAAGCAAGTTCGCCTACTCAAGGAGAAGCTCACAGCACCAGAGAGAAGCAGTGTTTTCTGGGGTTTTCTCTTAGAGAGATTTTTCTTCTCTATCTCTCATTCTTGTATTCTGTTCTCAAAAATTCTCATCTCTATACGAAGGTTTCTGGATTTTTCCAGATTGGGTTTTCTAGGATAAACTCTTTGGTTATTTGTTTCTGTGCTTTGTCTTTCTTCTAGAGATCCTATTGTTTATTTGCAATAAGGTTATACTGCTATAATCTTGTAAAAACTAATAGAAACACTCGTATTCCCATCATATGGCTAGATGCATCGTTGAATAAACTGCAAAATTTCTGATTTAAACCCAAAATAATATTTTTTGATTTCTACGCAAAAAAAATTCTGCAATTTTTTTTTGACTATACAGACCTGTCCATATGACCATATGGGCTGTATGGATTTTTGTACGGAGTGTATGGATTCATACACATTATAGATTTTCCGAAAAAAATCCCCTTTTTTTTTAATTTTTATTTATTTTATTTTATTTTTTCGTAGAAAAACATGCCTGCAAAAAAAAACTTCTGGAATTTTTTTTTCGGCTTGACCGTACTATATGTACGGATTCCGTGCTGTATGGAAATGTACCACAACCCCAAAAAATTTTCAGGCTGCAAATTTTTTTCTCGCTTTTTTCTCGATCTCCTCGTCTCGGTCTTCTGCAAAATCCTTGAAAAACTGATTTTCTACCCTCTATAGCCTTTGCTTTGATACCATGTTAAAAAATTGTTGATTTCAAGCTCGGTTAACAATTTCAATAATTTATTAAAAAAATGATAACTGAAAACACATTGGAATCTTAACTCAACATGCACAACAGAAATAACACAAAAAATCACATCATTTGACACAAGTATTTTACCCTGGAAACTGAACTTGGGAAAACCAACATTCAAGTGGATATTTCCATTTCAATCTTAAGCAAATATGTAAATTACAATCTAAGAAACTTGATTGACTAATAAACTCATAGCCATTTCTGCTGCCCTAGCTCCGTTTTGGATTTCCTTCTCCATCTTTGAATCTCTTCCCATGAAATGATACACTTCTGCTTGAGAAAATCTCTTTCTCAAGTGGATGTGCTTCTCACACATTCTCCCTTGTGTGACTCACACACACCGTCTCACACTCTTGTGCCTCTCTCCTCACTTTAGATCTTCTTTTATAATTCTTTTAAATGATAAAACCTTGAACCTATATCTCCAAAGAGATATACGATCAAGATTAGATCTTGCCTTCTCTCGATCTAACGATCACGACTTAATCTCTCGTTGAGATCACTTAAAGCACTTAAATGACTCAATTTTATAATAAAAAGTCACTTTATCATAAAATACAAAAATCACTTTAACTTTATAAAGTTAATATCTAAAGAGAAACACTTGTCTAAGCTACAAATTTCAACAGATAATGTATCAACAAGATGTTAAAGATAATGCAGTTGTGAGACCCATTCTTTGGGAGGATGGTACCCTAGTCAGTTAACTAGGGTAGAGTAAGACCCTAGAAGGTACCCGAGGGCCCCTAATAGTCTTCTAGGGTTCTTGGTCTGGGACCAAGCAGGTTGATGCCATGTAAAAGTCCCTAGCACATGGTTAGGGCCCCTATATGCCTCTAGGGTTCGTGGTCTGGGACCAGGCAGTTTCTTGGCCCAGGACCAAGTAGATCCTGCAGGTTGAGGTAGAGACATTCATGGTCTAGGACCAGGCATATTATTGGTCTGGGACCAAGCAATTCCTGCAGGTACATTCGTGGTCAATTAACCAGAGGGATCTTGGTCAAGTTGACTAAGATGATGATGTGTGATGTCTTCTCTCCTAATCGGTTATTGCTAGGTTGTTTCTCAAGGGATTGGCCACCCCTTGATGATGTCACTAGCACCTAACCCTTCAGAGTAGTACAGAGGACCAGAGGATCACATCATCTAGTTTGGATCTTCTTCCTTATACTGTGATGATAAAATATATATGGAACACATGTGACAATATACCTTGAGAGAGAAAATATTAAATTCCTTGGTCTTGTTGGTCCTATGGGTAAAAGGGGTTGTTTGTCCACTTTTATGGTACACCTTGGTCTTATGGTTATGAGGGTTGTCTTACTTTCTTATTTTAACCCCTTTGGTTGACTTATGGTCCTTTATCTTTTACTTGGTCCTAGCACCCTTATTGTGCGTACCTTTGGTATGATGACTTTTATTTTATTGTTTTTATTATTGTTATTTATGTGACCATTCGAACTTTGGTATCATATACTAAGTCAACCTAATTTTATTTTATGTTTTATTGGTAACCACCCTAAAAGCTAGGGTTGAAGAAGGACCCTTCTAGATTTCCTTTCAAGTTATAAAAGCAAGTCTTATTTTTCATTGTAATTCATCCAATAAGTTAGATCTCAGCTCTGACCTTAATGTTTTGGCGTCAAGGAGTATGTTGCTAGGGTTTCGTTGCTTCATCCCTGGGTTTTTCAGATCTGAGTTTAAGGGCTGCTCCCTTCTCTGCTGAACCGTGAGTTGTACTGGGCCGTGACCTCTTGTTGTTGACATGCAGACTGTGTAGTGTCCTTCTTACTGGACCATGACCTCTTGTTGTTGACCTGTGGACTGTGTAGTGTCCTTCTTAATGGGCCGTGACCTCTTGTTGTTGACCTGCGGATTGTGTAATTTCCTTCTTGTTGAACCGTGACCTTTGCAGCTGACCACCGTGTGGTGTCTCTTCTATTGGGCCTTGGCCCTATGAAACTGACCCGTGACTGTTTTGGGTTGATTCAAAGCTCATTTTGCTGCTGTTAATATAGGCCATGAGCTGTTCTTGGACTACTAGCCTGGGCGTCATTATTTTAGGGATGCTAAGTCTGTTTTGACTAGGATGTGTTTGTTAACAACCTTCACTAGCTGAGCCATGACTGTGGGTGGTCTTTCTTTTTGGCTTGAGACTGTGTTATCTCTCCTCAGGCTGATCCGCGGACTGTGTGATGTCTCTCCTGTTGGGCCGTGACCTTATGCACCTGATCTGTGGACTGTGTGGGACTGTGTGTCCTTCCAAGACTTAGCTGTGACTGTGTCAAACCTATCCTAGTGGGTTGTGACTGTGTATTAGTGGGTTCTGAATGTGCTGTGAGTGTATATCCTAGTGGGCTGTGACTATGTATTAGTGGGTTGTGACTGTGCTGTGAGTGTATATCCTAGTGGGCTGTCACTGTGTTGATCTCTCCTAGCTGGGCTATGGACTCTGATGATCTCCCTCAGTCTAAATGTGAACGGTGGTAACCTCTTCTATCTAGGCCATGGATGATTTGACTTTACCTCTTTAGACATGACTTGTTTGCAGCTCATCTTGAACTAAGCTGTGTTTTTGTTAAGCCCTAAATGACAGGGATCTTCACACGTGGTGAATGAGGTATCTCATTTGCTATAGTATGTATCAAACCTTAACCTACAACACTCTAACTCTCTCTCTCAAGGTATGTCTTCCGTTCCTTTTGGCAGCTTGTCCTTTCAGTGACAAGAGTTGATTCCAAAAGTGTTCGAGCATAAGACAGATCCAAACCATATCTCAACTAACCTTTTATTACTTGTTGTTTTATTAGTCTGTACTACTGCTATTATTAGTATTTATGTTCTGTACATTGCATTTGATGAATTGTATCTCAAGGTGTAATATCCCAAATACTGATATTCTCTAATGTTCTATGATAGTGCTGACTCGCACACACAATCTCATACAAATTTGCAAAATAACTGTGCATGCAAACTTGCCATGCAAAAATGCCCTAAAATATAGTTGAATTAGAGTTAGGGTTTTGTAGAGAGAAATTAACACTTAGCACTAATATTCTGGTTGATAATGACTCCAGAGATAGCTGCATGCATAAGGATCCAGATGGGTGGTCTAATAATGCTCTTTTCCTCCGGTGCTACCGCCCCGCAGTACCGTAAAAACCCTCCAGACTGAAGGTGACGTTTTTGTAGGAGGAGAGGTCCGTTCGGGCTGAAACTTTCCGAGTTTGTCCGTTTGCTGATGCCAGAGAGATGGCCTGGCACATGCGGAGGTTTGGCTGCCTCTAAGTGCCCTAGCGAATTGATTAGCAGTTCTGCTGCTCACGCCCCCAACTGATATGTTTGGCTGATAGCTGCTCCAGGTGAGCAAACTGATGGTTGATAATCATTGCATACCGTAGGATAGGCCTATTGAGAAAGAGGGAGCTGACATGCGGAGGAAAGAATGGGTTTTGTGGTCCTAGCGAATCCTTCTGTGTTTTCCCTACTACTTCCGGTTGCAAACGTGGATCTACTAATAACCCTTCAGAATGTGCTGGATCTCCAAATACTGTAGTATATGATGGATGCAATGGATAAACTTGGATGATCTATCCCAATAAGAGACTAGGGCAGATATCTCACTGTCGAACCCTCGCTAGCTAAAGACACCGTCTCCAACCCCAACTACCGCGGCTGCACGCTGTGCTGCTGGGTTGCAGCTGCTCGAAACTCCAAAATCAATCAACAATAACAATAGATATTCTCTTTGGTCCAATTACCCTTCTTAAATAGAATAGCATGTACTTTTAGGGTTTGCATGTCACTTTTAGGGTTTACGCTTCATTTTTGCATGCATGCAATTCTAATTTCATGTTGACTTTAACACTAACATAAGGCATGCATGCTTCGCATGCTTTATGATATGAAGTCTTATGGCTTTCTTACTACACTGATGACTTAATAATACTGAATTGATGTACCTTTTTGCTCCTAGTGCTATTAGTCTTCAATTATTTCCTTTTTATAAGAATGGAACATTACAGTCCTCCCTCACCAAAGATTGCTTGTCCTCAAGCAATGCCAACGCAAATCCACAATCAATCCAACTGAACCAACTGAATCCGAGGATGATCCTAGGGTCCCAAATTATCCTATGAGATTTTGTAGCACCCTCTGCTCAAAGCACTACATTGCATGGTACCATCACAAGATATTCCATGGAAGCCTCCTATAAGTAGAGTAACTAACCATACTGTAAATGAGGTACCATCACAATAGACCTCCTGAAAGCATTTTCTAGCAATCACCAAACTACCAGTTGTTGTAATCCCAGGGTCCCAAATCAATTTGAGAATTGCAGAGGTCAAAATGCATCCACCGCTACCCTGCGTAGTATCGACACAAGGAGCATCTTGAAGACTATCAAGTAACCCCATCAGTAAACATTGTATCCATCCCTCATAAGGTCTCCCACCTAGATCCCAATGCAAACTTGTGCATCTTTCATCCCAAATATCCCAAGGCTCTTGTGGGACTATACCCTTGGCTAGGAATGTCTTCCTAAGAATAGCCCACTCAATAGGACACCAACTCTTAATCTCTCTCCAATCCAATTCCCAAAAAGGACCTTGTCCATAAGCACCATCACAAGGAATAATCTTACCAAGATGACATTCTGCCCTTTTGATTTCAACTAGAATGCTCATATACTGCTGCCCAATTTCTCGATCCTGGCCAACCTGTAAAAACCATCCTCCATTATGCAAATGTGGACTCAAGCTACTGCAAGCCTTGTCCATGTACTCCTGAAGAGGATTGCTTTGAAATGCAATAGTATGTTTATTCTGCTGCCCCACCAAGGAATCTAATTGCTCTTCAATACTAGAAAGCCTGACCGCTGACTCAGTACATACAACTCGAAGAGATGTAAGCTCAACATCTTGCTGTAATATGGTGTCCCGGAGTATCTTGGTCCTCTCTTTCATTGCTAGAATGCTTTCATTAACACGTTCAATCTTCTTTCGATTACTATCATCTGGAAGCTCTATCTCATGCATGTATAAACTCTCCCTAACCTCCATGTGTGACTGCTCACTGTTTTCGACTGTTGTGCTCATTGCCTTGCACCTCATGTATTTCTCCTGTCATAACTGTCTGGGCCCCTGCTGTAGGTGATGAAGAGTGTACCAACTCCAACTCATCACACGACTTGTCCGCAATCTGACTAGCGAATGTGCTTGTGTTGCTAGACTCACAAGATGGCTCTAATGCTATCTCCTCATGCACATCCTCATCATGTACTGCTATCCTCTGAAACTCTGAAATAAATGCATCTGCACTACCTGTCTGCTTGAGTTGTGCCAGCTCTCTAAAGTGTACCTCAGGGTCCATCGATCAAACCGCTCAATGAGCCTCTGTGTAAAATCTGGGTACGATGTGATGGTATTGTGACCCAGTGTCACTAACTCATGGTACCACCACTCATGGGCTTCTTCATCCAAATGCAAAGTAGCCAATTTAATGGCATCTGTCTCAATCATGGGGTTGAGCTGGAAGTATGTATCCAACTTTTGCCCCTAATTCTGGGCTGGGCCACCCTGAGTACCCTCAAAGGTAGGGATAGTCAGTTTCCCTAGGGTGGGTTGTAACTCATAGTTCTAGGTGAATGGCCTATTGTAAGCTCTGGGTTTGTTCTTGCTTTTAAAGTGGCAAAAGTCAGTGAAGGTCATGGTTGAATGGAAGTCATCTCCTAAAGCTCTATACTCTCTCAGATAGGCACTCATGGATTCTTCTGGTTCTACTTGTGCTAGAGGCACTGCAACTGGACTATCTAAGAATTGAGGCATGGTGGGTCGGAAAGGCTTGTATATATGGGGATGGCTTTGCATGTTGGTATGTAAGTGCTCCCTACTACTGCTGGTGGATACCCTATCACTATTGGGAAACAAGGGACTGTGTGGGGTGGGCCCATTTTCTCTGTCATGTGCCTGAAGGTACTCATCATTTCTTTTTGCCCAGTAGTGAGTTCTTTTATGGCTGACAAGAGACTATTGAAAACTGTTTTATCATCCTCGGCCATTGTTTCTTTGCCCTTTCGAAACTGATACTCTCTGTCCCCCAACTCTATGTCCTCTAACTCCTCTTCTCCTCTATTACTGTCTCTACCCCTCTGTCTCCGGAAAGTAATGTTGTATGGGTCTTCTGAATTCATTTATAATTTTTGCATGCCCACAACTAGTAAGGAAAATTGCTTTGATGCCACTGTAATATCCCAAATATTGATATTCTCTAATGTTCTATGATAGTGCTGACTCGCACACTCAATCTCATACAAATTTACAAAATAATTGTGCATGCAAACTCGCCATGCAAAAATGCCCTGAAATATAGTTGAATTAGGGTTAGGGTTTTGCAGATAGAAATTAACACTTACCACTGATATTCTGGCTGATAATGACTCCAGAGATAGTTGCATTCATAAGGATCCGGATGGGTGGTCTAATAATGCTCTTTTCCTCCGGTGCTACCGCCCCGCAGTACCGTAAAAACCCTCCAGACTGAAGGTGACGTTTTTGTAGGAGGAGAGGTCCGTTCGGGTTGAAACTTTCTGAGCTTGTCCGTCTGCTGATGCCGGAGAGATGGCCTGGCACATGTGGAGGTTTGGCTGCCAATAAGTTCCCTAGTGAATTGATTAGTAGTTCTGCTGCTCACACCTCCAACTGATTTGTTTGGATGATAGCTGCTCCAGGTGAGCAAACTGATGGCTGATAATCACTGCATACCGTAGGATAGGCCTGCTAAGAAAGAGGAAGCTGACATACGAAGGAAAGACTGGGTTTTGTGGTCCTAGCGAATCCTTCTGTGTTTTCCCTGCTACTTTCTGTTGCAAACATGGATTTGCTAATAACCCTTAAGAATGTGCTTGATCTCCGAATACTGTAGTATATGATGGGTGCAATGGATAAACTTGGATGATCTATCCCAATAAGAGACTAGGGCAGATATCTCACTGTCGAACCCTCGCTAGCCGAAGACATCGTCTCCAACCCCAACTGCTGTGGCTGCATGCTGTGCTGCTGCTCGAAACTCCAAAATCAATCAACAATAACAATAGATATTTTCTTTGGTCCAATAACCCTTCTTAAATAGAATAGCATGTACTTTTAGGGTTTGCATGTCACTTTTAGGGTTTACGCTTCACTTTTGCATGCATGCAATTCTAATTTCATGTTGACTTTAACACTAAAATAAGGCATGCATGCTCCGCATGCTTTATGATATGAAGTCTTATGGCCTTCTTACTACATTGATGACTTAATAATATTGAATTGATGTACCTTTCTGCTCCTAGTGCTATTAGTCCTTTGTTATTCCCTTTTTATAAAAACGAAACGTTACACAAGGACCAACTTCAACGCAATGATTAGTGGAGTGTTAAAGTTGAAGGAGATGAAAATTATGTTTTGAAGTATTACAATAGTACTGTTCTGGATCTAGTTCTAGTTTAGTTTCATTTTATGCATTAAAGTATAAAATTTTAAGTTGCTTATATGAAACCCAAAACTAACCCAAAATTTTAACACAAGATATATCAAGAGCTAGAGAGGGGTCGTTGTCTCTTAGTGTGCCCTCCTAGTGAAGTACATGGTACAAATAATAATCATAAGATATGAGGAGGGGGCCTCCTAAGGGTCCTAGTCTCCCTTAGGCGCCCCCTTTACAACAAGTATAAAGTGTGCAAATGATACATGAGTGATGCTCCCAACAAATGCGCCCCCATGGGTATCGTGTGCCCTCACTAGGAGGAAAACAAAGTGTGGACCCCAATGTTCAAGTACAACATGGAAATACATCATCAATAGCATAGCATAAAGTCGTAATGTCATCCCAAGTCAATAATTTACCCCATATTATCCATATGGATTTATTAGCTATGTCATTGTCACTCTCTCTTTTAATTAATTTGCTGGTATATATGGCTGAATATGTAATTTGCTGATATTAGGCTTTCCCTGCCCGTATGCTCAAAATAACTTTGCCAATGAGATCAGATCTCAATAAACTAAATCCCTATCTCCATAAGGATGGACGGCTAGGATCAAAACATAATGATCAAGATCAATGATGGATAATGTTAAAAAATTCTTGATTCCAAGCTCGGTTAACAGTTTCAATCATTTATTGACCCTTAACAATTACATTCAACCAGTAACTGCTGAAAAAAAATGATAACCAAAAACACATTGGAATCTTAACTCAACCTGCACAACGAAAATAACACAGAAAATCACATCATTTGGCACAAGTATTTTACCCTAGAAACCCAACTTGGGAAAACCAACATTCAAGTGTATCTTTCCATTTCAATCTTAAATAAATATGGAAATTACAATCTCAGAAACCTGATTGACTGATAAACTCATAGCCAAATCTATTACCCTAGCTCCATTTCAGATTGCCTTCTCCATCTTTCAATCTCTTCCCATGAAATGATACACTTCTGCTTGAGAAAATCTCTTTCTCAAGTGAATGTGCCTCTCACACATTCTCTCTTGTGTGACTCACACACACCCTCTCACACTATTGTGTCTCTCACACAAAAGTGCTTCTCTCCTCTCTTTATATCTCCTTTTATAATTATTTTAAATGATAAATCCCTAAACCTAGATCTCCAAAGAGATAGACGGTCAAGACTAGATCTTGCCCTCTCTTGATCTAACGATCATGACTTAATCTCTTGTTGAGATCACTTAAAGCACTTAAGTGACTCAACTTTATAATAAAAAGTCGTTGTATCATTAAATAGAAAAATCACTTTAACTTTATAAAAACACTTTATAAAGTTAATATCTAAAGAGAAACACTTGTCTGAGCTACAAATTTCAACACTCCCTCTTAGCAAGGAAATTCTTTTGGAAGAACCTCCTCCAAGATCAATCACATCCTCTACTGTTGTAGTCGCTCCTTTTGAATTGGAAGACCCTCTAGCCACCTGCGCTGGACTTTGATCTTGATACCTATGCTCCTCCTCCATCACTGTTATACCATGTAGGCTTGCCGAGAAAAGCTTCACGCTCTTTGAATGACACTGATGTGGGCTCCAAATTCCCTCTGGAACGTGTTAAAGTTTTAGGGTTAGTTCAGTTTTTTAACATAAATAATATACTTTACTACACGGACAGAATATAAAACAAGATTCATAATAGTACTAATCAATTTAAACTTCAATAAAATCACACATAATTTTCATCTCTTTCAACTTTAACACTCCATTGATCACTACGTTAAAGTTGGTCCTCAAGATGATTCATCAAATGCCATGTATAGTAGCAAAATGTTAAACTAATGTACAAGAGATATCAACAGTAAAGAATCGTAACAATTAATTGAATCAGCCTTATACTCAGATACTTGTAGGTTTGACCTTGTCACCGAAGGGATAAGTCAACTGGGTAAACAATTGACGTACCATGAGAGAGAGGATTAAAACATAAGGATACATGCATTGGATCCTTAGTCAACATGAAGAGAAACTTCAGTCAAATTACTTAGGCTTTAGTAGCACAGTCATAGCCAGTGCAGTCACACTGACAAAGGACACACAACCACCCTGGGTAAGAATACAGTCACGTTGTGCAGAGACACACAGTCTTGCTTTTATACAGTCATACTTTCACACACAGTCATGCTAGCAGAGAAATCCATAGTCAAGCTCATCACACGGTTAGGCTTAGCAGAGACACATTGTCAAGTTCAATAGAGAAGAGGCACATGGTCAAGCTGGGAGAGAGACATGGTCATGCTTCTAGTGACACATAATCACGCTGCAAGTGACACAGTCATACTGAGAGGGACGCATAGTCACACTTGAGAGGAGAACGAAGTATTGCTGAGTAGGGACACACAGTCCTGCTGAGCAATGACACACAGTCATGCTGAAAAGAAACAAGTCATGTTGAAGACAGAGTGAGACCCGAGCATGTTGGCAAGAGAGTGGAGTCACGCTGCGAATGGAGAACACAGTCACACGAAAGGGAGAAGCACAATCACATGAAGATAAAGACGTGGTCACACTAGGGCAGAGACATCAGTCACGAGTCACGCTGAGGGTGAGGAGGTAGTCACACTGTAAATAGAAATATTCCACGGAGTTTTCGAAGCGGGGGAGCGTGGGAGCAGGGAAACGTACAAGGGGAACGTGTGGAAGCTACCTCAAATTTTAGGGAAATTTCGGGTAAACGGGGGGCCGTCGGAGTCATAAAAACTAATTTAAAATATAAAAATGATAAATCCCAACAGTAACTATTACCATGTAAAAAGTAAAGCTAAAAACTAAATTCATCATTATGGGGTGTACATCTATTAGTTATTAGCATATCAAATTTCAAATTTGTAAACGATACTGAACTATGTTACTATATCCATGTTAAAACTAAAAACGAAATATCATAATTATCATTATGCAATGTATATCTAAATTCAAATTTCGAATTTGTAAAAGATAATGCAACAAATGCTGAAGTCTGAAATAGTCAAATACATATCGAACAATGAACACAGAGAAGTTAGAACTTAGAATAGTGATGACTGCTCCAAGTTTAGTTGCAATATGATTATGAAATGAAATCATGAGAGGATAGCGTTTAGGAAGGTCTTAGACTCTTAGGTTAGTCTAGGATTTAATTTAATTTTTGTTTCATTATGTTTTAATTTTTAAACACTTTTTTAATATTTTAATTTGCATTTATTTTTATTGTGAAAGATGAAAATTTAGAAGCCTCCCTAGGGGGAAACACGTTTCCCCGAGTTCCCCCCAAAAGGGGGACGTGGAGAAACGTTTCCCCAGGAGTTTCCCCGTCCCGGAAGCGTGGGGGAGCAAGGGGGCGCATTTCCCACCTCAGGGGACGCCTCTCTGTGGAACACTGGTAAATAGTCATGCAGAGCAATGATACGTTGCAAGGGAATGATCACGCAGAGTAGAGATAGAGCCATGCGGGTGGAAGAGTCACACAGATGGAAGAGTCATGTGGATGGGAAAAGTCTCGCAGATGATGAAGTCAATCACGCTAGTAGTAGTCGAACCCAGGTTAGGGAGATACCATTTGATGGATGATATTAATGAAGGATAACCTATCCCTTTTATAAGAGTTAGGGGTATTATAAATACAACACAAAATACATTAGGTTGACTGACGATAGGTAGCAAAGGTCTTAAAATAAAACCAACAATAAACATGTCCAATGATGTAAAAATAAGAATGGTCCAATGGTAAAATATAACCATAAAGTAAATGTTTAATGATTTTATAATAAAAGCATAAAGTAAATGTTTAATGATTTTATAATAAAATCATAAAGTAAATGGTCCAACCAAAAAATAAAAGAACTTAGTTTAGTGTACCAAAAACCCATAAGGTAAGAGTCATCATAACAAGGGTACACACACAATAAAAGTGCTAGGACCAAGTAAGATAAAGAACCATGAGTCAACCAAGGGGATCACAATAAGACAAACCACATACCCACAAGATCAAGGTGAACCATAAAGGTGGACAAACATTTACCTTTTACCTATAGGACCAACAAGACCAAGGACTTTAATCTTTTCTCTCTCTCAAGGTACATTGTTTCATATATTTTATCATCACAGTATAAGGGGAAGATCCAAATTGGATGGTACAATCCTTTGGTCCTCAATACTGCTCCTAAGGGTTAGGTTCTAGGGACATCATCAAGGGGTGGCCAGTCCCTTGAGAAACAACCTAGCAATAACCGATTAGTAGAGAGGACATCATCTTGGTCTAATTGACCAAGATTCACCTCGTTAACTGACCAGGGGTGCTCCTGCAGGAACTGCTTGGTCCCAGACCAAGAATCTCCTTGGTCCTAGACCAGGAAGTCTCTGTCTCATCCTACAGAATCTGCTTGGACATCGTGTCCAAGAAAATGCCTGGTCCCAGACCAGAATACCCTAGAGACATATAGGGGCCCTAACCATATGTTAGGGACTTTGCTAGGGCATCAACTTGCTTGGTCCTAGACCAAGAACCCCAGGAGACTGTTGGGGGCCCTAGGGTACCTTCTAGGGTCTTACTCTGCCCTAGTTAATTGACTAGGGTACCATCCTCCCTGAGAATGGGTCTCGTAGCTGCAAACATCTTAGTAACTGACCAAGTGCTTCCATTCTTAAAGAATGGCTCTCAGTCCCATGCTGAGCTTCAATCCTAGACTGAATTAAGTTGATCAATTCCTGGTCATTGATCAGATGCCTCCATTCTCTCGTAGAATGGCTCTCGATGCTGCTCTGAAATTAATAGAACCAACTATAGGCTGTCTCAGCAACCTGTATACACTGCCCTGCCTGATGCCAAGCCTCACTGCTGCATTTGGGGTACCCGCTCCCTCTAAACATGAGTACAGTTCCATCTTGGAACACCACCTCATAACCCTCGTCCTCCAGAGCTGATACTAAGAGCAAATCTTTTAGCGTCGTTACATGGATCCCTTCTTCCACCTTCAGAGAACCTCCCGACTCTAATTGGAATCCAATCCATCTAGCTACTTTCATTTCATGCGTGAGCCTCTCTGAAACCCTAAGAAACACTCTTTGTATTCCCATCATACGTTTAGATGCATCATTGAATAAACTGCAAAAAATTTGATTTAAACCCAAAATAAAAAAAAAAATGATTTCTACGCCAAAAAATTATTTGCAATTTTTTTATTTTTTATTTTTTATTTTATTTCTGACTGTACGACTGTATGGGCTGTATGGATTTTTGTACGGACTGTACGGATCCGTACACATTACAGATTTTTCGAAAAAAAATCCCACTTTTTTCTCCGAAGAAAAACACGCTTGCAAAAAAATTTCGGGAATTTTTTTTGGCCTGACCATACTCTGTATGGATTATGTACAGTACGAAAATGTACCACTGCCCCCCAAAAATTTTCGCCTGCAGAATAATTTCTCGAGGTTTTCCCAGTCTCCTTGTCCCAGTCTCCTGCAAAAGCCTTGAAAAACTAATTTTCTACCCTTCAGAGCCTTTGCTTTGATACCATGTTAAAAAATTCCTGATTCCAAGCTCGGTTAACAGTTTCAATCATATATTAAAAAAAGATAACTAAAAACACATTGAAATCTTAACACAACATGCACAATGAAAGTAACACAATTTTCTGAGTGTTGTATGTTCCGGTTTTGCTTGGGTTTTGGACACTGTCAAATCTTTCATACAAGCAATTAATCAAGTGTGTTAGAAAGCCCTAATTCCTCACATCGAACCCTACCTACTAGGGCATCTCTTTAATTTGCCATCTAAATCCCCCTAGGGTATCAAGTTTGATCATTTACACTAACACATAAATTTTAGACCTGTCAATTAAGCTCATAAGTCATTAAATTAAACGTCTTGGGTGACATAATCAACTTTCCATAACTTTGTTAACTCAAGCATTTCTCTTTTAGTGACTTCATTCTTTAATATTGGGTTTAGCAAATATTCACCTTACGTATTCTTGGCTTATAAGTTTGTTCTGGTGATTTTAGCTTTAGGTCTTTCCTTTTAGGTTAGATTTGGGTCTCCCCCTTTGTCACTTGGGATTTAGTGGCATAAAGTGAAGGGTCTCTCAAACTGTGTGACAACCGATCCATTATCTGAGGGTTGAGACACTCGTAGATCACCTCTTTGGTTGCCAATCCCCTCTACCATCCTGATAGGATACATTTTGTGGGGCAACTACAAGTTGTGTGATAACAAAAATCTGAGAGAGATTGAGCACACTTGATCTGAGGTAGAGAGGATCCATCTGAGGCAGTAGATTCATCACCTGAGAGCTCAGAGATTGAGCACACAACAAGAGGAGTGAATCAGTGCATGAGGAGGGCAAATGCCTGCATGAGAGATAGGGGCGCATTCTTGAGCAGAGAGGGTACAATTTCTTGTGGAGTAAGGGTGCAGATCTGAGCAGAGACATTTGATTTGTGTCAGAGGGAGGATACGTTAGAGGTAGAGATTGTTTCTATGAGAGTTTGAATCTAGCCGCAGAGCATTCATTGATTCAGTTGACAGTGACGACGCATTTGTAAGCAGAGGGGGCGCATTTCACTAGAGAGGGCGAGTTTTGAGATAGAGTTCATTAGTCTGAGAGAGGGCATCACCGAGACAGTGATTCAGAGGCAGAGGGGCGTGAGGCCCTAGTTAGGTAGCAGATTCAGAGAGAGGCATATTCAAAGTGTGGGGCGCACTCAGTCAGAGGGGCGCATTACCCAACTATCCATTAGAGATCAGACTTGAGGTTCAGAGCCTTTTGGCTCATAGATAAGTTTATGTTGGATTGATCTATTGTACCTATTGTAAACTGCTTGAAGATAATAAAAGCTTTCTATCTCTCTCATTGGTTTTCCCGCAAGGGTTTTTCCAGGGTCACATTGATGGAAAACTTCTGTGTCCATTTTTATGTGTGATTGCTATATTGAGTAAAAGAAGTAAATAGATCTCATGTTAATAATTGTATGTGCTGTATGTATACATTCTCTGGGATTGGGAATCGAGGTTTAGTACTTGCATGTGATTTAGAGAGACTTGAGACCGAGTTGGGATCTGGGATTTTAGAGCAGTGAAATTAAAATTTACAATATGTATATTGCATGTTTACAAGAAAGTAAACGATAATCTGTAGGTTGAAGTTTGTGCTAAATTAATTTTGAAAATATTGCTTTGGGTATAATATATCATGAAGGGTCGGAAAATATTATATTGTTGAAGGCACAAAAAGAAACTTATTGGAAATATTGGGAAAAATATCAGAAAAATGTCTGCAAGTATAAACTTGGACCTGAAAATATTGGAAATATCATCAACCTAAAAAACTCAGAAGAAAAATGAAAATATTGGAGATATTTGCAACACTGCACTCTATATATGGAGGAGACGGTGAAGTTGAACTGCACACCCAAGAATTAGCTGTTCTAGAATTGCTTTCTCATTTATAACCATAACCTGTTGACCTTACATTACAAAATGATGAGAATATAAGAAACAAACTCATTTATATATGTTTTTTATTTTTTACATAACAAAATTGTTGTGCCCAGGAACACATCTTTGTTGTATCTGATGTATATGTTTCTTTACAATATGCTTAACGCTGTAGGCAAATTAGGTTTTCATCTTGGTTAGGTTGGCCAAGTCAATCCTTTTTGGTTTGTTCTATCTAATGGATCTATTTGAGATTAGAATGTTGACATATATTCAATGTAGTTCAATTATGGGCTCTCTAGTGTATAGTATTGAATTCTATAAGTATTTTGACTTGGTCAATAATCATCAACTTTTTATTTTTTCCAATTGACACTAGTAATATTATACTAAATATGCTCTAGAAGGTTTGATACGTTAAATTGGAAAGCAAATGTAAGTGTTGAGTTTTAGTCATAGGTACATGCATGTTTTATAAGAAAGTAAACAATATTTCGTAGGTGGAAGTTTTGCGCTCTATATATGGAGGAGAAGGTGAATTTGAATTGACCACCCAAGAAGAAGCTATTCTAGAATCTCTTTCTTACTTGGTAAGTGAAGTCCACTATGCTTACACTTTATTTCTAGTTTATAGCCATTTATTTGCACTACTTTGAAATTATGTTTCCACTCAAAAGACTCTCTTTCAATTATCCAAACTTAAAATTGAGAATGATAGGCTGTTTTGTTAATATGTGTTGATATTTTGTACCAACTCTAAGGGATACATTTGATTTGAATAATTAATTTTCCTTTTATTAGTTATCAATCCCATTTCAATATTTTACTCAACAAGGATATGTAATCTGAAATTGATGCAACCCTTGCATGCACCTATGCTTTATCTTTAGTTGTTCCTTTTGGGAAAAACAACTTTCTATTATCTCAACCAATTTGTGGAAAGCAGTAAGCTTGTACTGTAAGATCACCTAAGGTAACTCAAATATGGAGTTCGTGGGAGTAAATTAATCCAACTTTATGTGTTCCTAGAAGCAGGACACAACAATAAACAAATTAGCAGGGCACACCCATAGAGGGTTTTGAGCCTGGATCCACACGTTAATACTGTAAATTTTTGCAATTTCCCAACCCGGTTTCAAGTTTGATTCAAAACATAAAGTTTAATGCCCAAACTCCATTCAGTATGACTGCTGCAAATGAAGTTTAATTTCATAAACTTGGAACACAAGGAAAATTTTCACACTTTTTCAACTCAGAGAATTAAAATCAGCCACAAATAAAAATTAAAAGACTCAGATTTTTAGCCAAACTTGGCTCAGGAAAACCCCGAAGGGAAATCCTGATGAGAGAGGAATTTTGTTTTTCCAAGGACAAAATATACAATTAATTAACAACAGTACTTGAAGAAAAATGTCAAAATCATAAAACTTCTCTTTCAGACATTTTGTCAAACATTTTAGCAACTTCTGATTTTAAATGTGAAGTTAATTGCAAAACATTAATCATTTAAAATATCCATGCTAAAATCTTCATCCACAATTTCTGAACATTAAAACTTTACAGAGTCAATTTTGGTCAACCTTGACCAGGGAAAAACCCAGACTTAAGAAAACCCTAGAGAGAGAAATTTATTAAGAGCACTGAGATTTATTACAAGTTCATCTTTTTCCTTCCTGAGTGAAACAGAAAGCAAACTGACCAGACTTAGTAAACACTTGCTGTACCTTTTCTTTTGCAGCAGTACACCTCGAATTCTGTGCAGCAGTACAGCCCCCTCACACATGCCAAACCGTCAGCTGCTGTACGGTCCAGTTCAGATTGAAATAAATGCTCAGAATACCTTGAAATTTGTGCCAAACTGCTCTGAATTTCACCCACGTGCCAAAATTTAATGCTGTATGGTACTGTCAGTCTCTTCTTGGAATGCGTGCCACTGTACCAGCATTTAATGCTGTACGATCTAGGCATTTATTGCTGTCAATCTTTCTTGGAAATCATGCCCTTCCTCTCCTTAATGGAAACTGCCCTTCTTCTTCAGTTCTCCCTCTCTCCTTCTGCTGGTGCATTTTTCTTTTTGTCCCTTCACTTCATTTTATAATTCATTTTCTAGTAACTAACCCCTAACTACCATTTTAATGGCTAGGATCAATTTCTTAGATCTAGGGTTCTCATTAAATGCACTTTTAAATAATAAAAGACAATAATTAAATGTACATCTTAAATGGGACCCACACCTTAAATAAAGTATAAACTTTTATATATTTACAAAAAATCACTTTGTACATAAATAACTCACTAGGAACAAAAGACTTTGTTCCCCTCATGACTAATGCACCCAAAAGCATGAGGAGGGACATCTAGAGGTAAAATCTCAAGACTACTTATTTTTCTTTCTTCTCAAAATCTGTGCCAAAATCAGATGGTACAAACTAATGAAGCAGGACTTGCAAACGACTTGCGAGTACTTGCGAGTAGGGTGAGTCAACCCCTGCAACGAGTACTCGGCCGAGACTTGCCACACTCGGGAAACTCGCCGGACTTGCTGAGCACTCGCCCAGACTCGGTTGGACTCAGGACATGAAGGAAAAAAAGAGCCCGCTAAATTTAGCCCGGGCGTGAAACATTCAGGGGTTTAGTTGACTATTTTTGGAGGGAAAAGCTATGTTGAAGAGGTTATAAACACCTCCCACGGGTCCCACCATCTCATTGACTGATTTAGCTCTGTTTGCTTTCAATTATTGAGTGCTAACGTTTTGTGAGTGCCATTGATTTGTAAGTGCCATCATTCGCTGAGTGCCAGTGGAGTCTGGACCGTTGACCTCTCACGTCCAAGCTGAAGGAGGGTGGAGTCTGGAGCCTGGACAGTGCAAGCTTCAGTTTCCATCAAGCATTGTAGCCATTGGCTAGGTTCCAATTTACTTTTTTTTTCATTTATTTTATTTTAGTTTTCATTTTTTTTTAACTCTGTTTTTAATATTTATTTCAATTTGTTTTTGTTATGCCTTGTGGCCGAGTCTCTCATCCCACAGGCCTGTGTGGCTAAGATACTTAACCACAGGGCATACAAACAATACAAACAATGTATTGTTTGTATGCTGTATTGTATACTTCCTTTGACCAATGAAGAAGCACCCATCTCTCTGCCAAACTTCCAGACCTAGGAAGTAGTGCATCAACCCAAGGTCTTTCATCTCAAACTCAATTGCAAGGTTGGACTTGCAGTCGTTAATTAGCCTCTCATCTCCTGTAAGAAAGAGATCATCTACATACAAAACCAGTATGAGAGGAACCTCACCTGTCAAGAAGTACAGGTTGTGGTCAGCCTCACTCCGTTGGAATCCCATCTCCTGTAGAGAGCTGTTGATCCTCGAGTACCATGCCCGAGGTGCCTCCTTGAGTCCATAAAGAGCTCTTTGCAACCTGCATACATGTGACTCCCTACTCTCCACATCGAACCCCTCGGGTTGCTCAATGCCTACCTTTTCTTTAACTCCGTTGAGGAAGGCAGTCTTCACGTCCATCTGATGAACGCGCCAATCTTTGCTGCTAATGAGAGAATAGTCCGAATAGAAGAGTATCTGGCGACATGGGCGAAGGTCTCCTCATAGTCAATACCTTCCTTCTGTGAATACCCGTTTGCCACGAAGCGCCCCTTGTACTTCTCCACACTTCCGTCTTCTGCATGCTTTACTTTATAGATCCATCTAGATCCAACCACTCGTTTTCCTTTTGGCCTCGGCACAACCTCCCACACCTAGTTTTTCATAATGGAGTCATATTCCTCAACCATAGCCTCTTGCCACACATCATGTTGTGCAGCCTTCTCGAAAATGAAAGGCTCAGAGTTAATCAACTCCGTCATCAATGCCATATATCTGAGTCTGTCTGGTGGTTTGCTCCTCCTCATGGAGCTCTGTGGAAGAGTCACCTGCTTGGAATCCTGAACCGTGGACTTGTACCACTTAGGTTGTGGCTTATTGTCACTGTCTACCTGCTGTTGCTGTTGGATATCCTCCTCTTGTTGCGGCTCATCCTCTAAGTCAATGACCAAAGGATCCTGTCCACCTGACTTCCTTTGACTACTAGAACCTGTGTCTAGTGTCTGTACCTGTACCTATGGCTCCTCCAATTTTACTCCCGAGTCCTATGCTGGCTTCTCCTGTGCTGGTAAGTCCATAGATCTTCGTAAGGCTATGTCCTCATCAAACTGGACATCCCTGCTCACAATGATCCTCTTGTAAGCTGGAATATATACCCTGTATGCCTTAGAAGTCTCGTTGTAACCAACTAGTAGTCCCTTCTCACCAGAAGGGTCCAGCTTCTGCCTAGTGTTAGCATGAATGTGACAATAACAGACATTCCCAAATATGCGTAGATGACTCACATTTGGCCTAGTGCTTGTGAAGACCTCCTTGGGTGTCTTCCTCCCCAAAGCTGTGTGGGGACACCTGTTCTAAATGTAGGCTGCGGTCCTATATGCCTCGACCCATAGGAATAGTGGCAATCCCTGATCAAATAGCATGGCCTTGGATGCTCCTACCAATGTCCTGTTCTTCCTCTACACCACTTCATTCTGCTGCGAGGCATGAGGAACTGTATGCTCCTTTTTTATCCCTTCCGATGAACAAAATTCCAAGAAATCCTTGGAGGTGTACTCACCCCCATTGTCGTCCTCAATATCTAAATCTTCCTCCCTATCTGGTTTTCCACGAGAGTCTTGAACTCCTAAAACCGCTCGAAGACCTCTGACTTGGGATTTAGGAAATAGATCCACGTTTTCTTGGAATAGTCATCAATGAACGTGATGCAATAACTGTAGCCACTGAAAGATTGGACACTCATGGGTCCGCAAACATCCGAATGCACCAAGTCTAAGGTCCCCTTAGACTTGTGCTCACTCTGTGGGAAATGTCGCTTGATGTTCTTCCCAATGCACAACCCTTGCAGTGGTTATGCTTCTCCTCCTGTACCTGAGGAACTCCAGTAATTGCTTGTCTCAAATGCCTCAGTGCTCCATGGTGTTAGTGTGCCATCCTCCTATGCCACAACTCACTCTGACTGCTGCTACTGCTGACCAGAGCCTTTGTAGACTCAAAGTGTAGTTTGTACACCTTCTCGCTCTGGACCCCAATCACCTGATCCAACTTCCTATCGGACCCCTTTGGCTTGATATACACTTTCCTATCTTGGAACTTCATCTAAAAACCTTTGTCCTCCAGAGTGGAAATGAATATGAGGTTCTTTGTCAACCCCAGAACGTATAATACGTCAGCAAAACTGAGGGGTTTTCCAGACTCCCTTTGAAACGAAACAGTACCAACACCCTGCGCTTGATACCGTGTATCATCTCCGAACTCAATGTGGATATTTACTCCACCCTCCTGCAAGCTTCTAGAGAACCTTTTCTATCCTGTCATGTGACAAGATGCTCCGCTTTCTATGTACCAGATGTTGTTGCTTGTGCTTTCCATGCAAGTTATCAAACAAAAATCCTCGTCGAAGTTTTTGCTGAACTCTTCCACCTCTGCAGAACCTACCATCTGTGTATTTTTCTTCTTCTTCTTGTCTGGGCGTTGGGAGACAAAGTGTCCTGGATTGTGGAAGATGAAACATTTGACCTTTTAACATGTCAATGTTCTTCTTACCACCCTTCTTTTTCTTTGCCTTGCCCTTGCCCTTTTCTGCTAGGGCTAGAGCCTCTTCATCCACGATCTGTGGGGCACTACTGGATGAACTTGAACCTTGACCCATACAGATCTCTTCCTCCACAAAGTCATCCCACAATCTCTGCCAGTCAAGGAGCTTCTCCCTAGCCACCGCGCCTTTGACAAAGACGTCCCATGGCTTAGGAAATCCATTAAGGGCTATCCGAACTAGCTCATCTTCTTAAGTCATAGAGCCCACTGCTCCAGATTCATCCCCAATCTGTGTAAGCCTTGTGAGATAAGGCACCACTCCTTCACCCTTGGCCATCTTGGTGCTTCGCATTCTCTCCTGTAGCACCATCTTCCGGTTCTTGTTCTTACTTTGGTAAAGGCTTTACATAGCCGTCCACATGTCTAATGCGGTCTTCTTTTTGGAAAGGTGAGGGACTATGGATCCTTCACCCCATGTAAGATAATCAACATGGCCCTAGAATCCACCTTCTTCCATTTAGCCAAATCTGTCGGATTTGTGGGTGCAACCTTCTTGGAGTCATTGTGCTCCTCTGTATCACTAACATCCAGGATCCTCTTGATCCTCTCTTTCCAAGTAGGAAAGTTCTGACCCCCTTAGAGTCTATCCTTGACTCTCAACTGTATGGCCATAATGAAGTGTGCCTATCAAACCCTAGATCTGAAACCCTAGGTTTGTGCCTTCAATAGATCTACCCCCGATCTATCCAATACTGCTGCTTTCTCTCAGATCTGCTCAGAAGAGCTTTGATACCATGTAAATTTCCTTGAAACCCACTCTTGAGTTACACAGTATAATTTTTTTTTATATTTAAAACCCCAAATAAATTATTGGCAACCACAAATAAATTTCTTCACAAATATTGCAGCAAAAATAAATACTGAGAAAAATAGAACAAAATCACATCAATAGAGACACCAATATTTTCGGGTATGAAAACCCCCAAAAAAAACCAAGATGGGAAAACCGGTGCGATAGTCTGAGGAGATATTTTTATTAGCAAGATATAAAATAGTACAATACAGAAATTGATTTTACCCAACCTGGCAAAATCGTACAACTGAAAGTTACAGAGAAAACCACACAAAATCGTATGACCCTGCATCACCCTGTACGGCGTTTGCGTCACTCGTATGGCCTCTGCGTCACTGTATGGATGCTGACGTCACCTGTACGACCTCTCGCGTCACCCGTACGACCGCGTTGCTTGCATCACGCCTAAGACTGCTTGCGTCAGGGCCTTTGCGTCACTGTGTACGACCTCCCCGCGTCACTATACGACCTCTTCGATTTGCCAATGTTAACCTTGTCGATCTCTGGATAAATGTTCTTCAGTCTCACCCCCTGCAAAATTCTCCTGCAAACTTTCTTTCTCACTCTTTGGTGGAAAGCTATGGGAAAGAAATCTCTCTTTGACAACGTGTGTGTCAAAGCAACTGTGTGCGTGTCCTCTCCACCAAATCAATCTCCTTTTAACTCAATGGCCAAGCGAAAACCCTAAGTCTCACTATGGATCAATGGATGAGATCCTTGTTATCAACAAACTTGTAGTTGCCTTTATGAGGTGGATCCAGGATGGATGGTAGAGGGATGAGCAACTAAAGAGGTGGAACCAAAATAGCCTCGACTCCCAAATGGATGGTTGTCACGCCAATTGAGGCAATCTTCACTTGATGTTGTCTTAGCCAAAGACAACAATGGGGGAGACCCAGATCTACTCCCGACAGGAGAGATCAAACCAAAACACCAGATCAAATCAAATGGAGTTGAAGTACGTAAGGTGTAAGGTGGAGTAAACCCTAGATCTATGAATGAAGTCACAAGGTGAATTAGGGCTTGGATCAGGGGTTTATGAGATATGAAATTTGATCCAAGTTCAAAATACAAGTGACCTATAAGCTTATTACTAGATCCGAGATTAAGGTACTAGCAAAAGATGATAATATCCACTGCCTTGGGAAATGTGACCAATGTAGCGAGGGTAAGAACAAGATTGGGGCTACCTACTACCAAGGGGTAGACTCGAAAGAAGGTATTACAGTATCAAAGCACCCGAGCCACAAGGAAAAGATCAAATCGCAAGAGGAGGCAACATGAAGGGTAGCGCTAGGGTTTGGAGAACAATGCCTTGGGATTTGGGCCAAATGGAGTCACTTTAGCAAAATGTTTTTGAAGACCCACTTAGGGTTTGACCCGATCTACAAAACCCAAAAATGGTTTCCTGAGAGATCAAGCGGTTTGATCCATAATATTTTTTGATTTTTTTTTATATTTAGGGTTTTAACATGAAAATGAAGATGCCAATGGATTGAGATCTAGAAAAGAAGAACTAACCTGTAGATCTTACCTGGAAAACCTTGTAGATGCCTTGATGATGATGATCTATGCCGTTTCGATCAATTTGAGAAGATTTGAAGGAAGCCTCTATCTGAAACGATTTGCCCAAGGAAGCCAATGCGCCCTCTCTCCTGCACAACAAACGTCAACCATATCAGATTTGATGCGTCACGAGAAAAGAACAAATGCTACAGAAAAATAGCAAGATGAAATCATAGATCGCAATGATACTAATGAAACCCCCCTGATACAAGCAAAGCCAAGCCAAGCGAGTTGAGGAAACCTTGCAAAAACGCCCAAGTTGAAGTCGCCCTCCTGTAGACAAGACAATATTTTCACAAAAATATAGATCTCACCACAAATACCCAAATGCTAGGAAGCAATAGACTTTCCGATCACCATCTAAGAACACCAGATGCAAAGGAGATCCAAGAATCTCCACAAAAATAATTTTCTATTATCCAAATCCAAGACCCAAAGACCTTTTTACAATGAGAAGCTCCCTCCTTTAAATAGGAATGAGAGAACCAAAATCATAACCACTTTTCAAATGGGTGGCTAAGATTAAAAGATCAAAATGTTCCAATCAACGGTTGAGATGAGCTCAACATAGAGTACATGGATCAATACAATAATATATAAATGGACCAAATCACCCTAGGAGAGGGGATCCCACTCAATAAAAAACAAATAAAGCTCATGGTGGGTCCAGGGGGTGTTAACTAACTCCCCTAGTGTGTCCCATGGCACAATAAAATAAATATAATTTTTTAAATGCAAAATAGTGCCTCTCTGAGGAAACTGTGAGCCTCCAAAAGCTCCAGAAAATAATAAAATATGTTGGAGAGATGTATGTGGGTCCATCCAAGTGTTGAAATTGTTGGAGAAGGAGTGGAGGACATCACACTCATCATCAAAACTCATCCCATGCCATTTCCTTGCCTCAGTAGCCCAAATCGAATTCTTCAGTAGCCATTTTTATTATTTTAAATCTGCCTTGGGAAACGTGATATGACCCAAACTGCCTCCTAGAGTGCCACCGTAGTCAAACTGTGCCCACTAGGCTATCTGGGAGGGGGGTAATATGGTAAAAATAAGTGGCTGGACCACCCCCTCCTCATACAACGCCCTAGGTGAACCGATCACATCACCTCTCTGCTCTGACAGGCCATTCAACATGGCAAAACTGAACCAGAATGGTACACTGAGACACATCATCGCTGTAAAATCTGCTAATGATCAATAATATAACCCAAGCTAACATCTATCTGCTGCAAGTGTTTAAAGGCTAAGACATGCTCTACAAATCATTCAAATAACAATTATAACAAGTAGTAATCATTTCACTGGCAATCTATCAACCAAATATAGAGTTTCATTAATTAACTATAACTCAGACCAGAGTGTCAAGACCATACTCACTTCATAGTTGTAATCGATTTTCTAGTGAAGGGTGAGGGCTAGAAATCAAATGTTTAGGCTAAAGGGTGACTACCCACATGACATTTTGACACTTTGGAAATGGAAAGGAGATACTCACTCTAGCATATGCCGGACAAGCAATAACACAGGGGATGGCAGTGTCTTACAAATGGATAAGTTACGTTCAGAGGTGCTTATTCACCTTGACAAATGCTCACAATCCAAATCAAATACAAGTGAGGCCAACAATCTTTAGATAGAAGTTTTAAGAACCATTGCTTTTTGGGCCTTCAATTTTCCATAACCTTGATCTATTTGTTACACGGATTTTTATTTATTAAGGCTTCATGCATTCATATATGTTTAAAAACACTACTTTTCATGAATTATTTAAGATATTCATTTCAATATACTTCAAAGCCAATTTCATTAGTCTTGCCTTGCATTCACGTATGTTTAAAAACACTACTTTTCATGAATGGGCTTTTTCATAAGATATTCATTTCATTTCCAAATACATTGTATTGATGGCAGCGCTATTTGCTTCAGGTTTAGCCAACACAACCTAGGCAACTCAGAGCCGAGACACAAATAAACAGGGAAGCTTGTCCAACACAGAGGCTCTAGTGGGGAAAGGTCCTCCATGCGACAAGTCAATTAGTAGGTCGGGATGAAAACATAACTGAAAGGCAATGGATGGGCGAAGATAGTGAACAATGAAACCAACACTAGCAAGCCAAAGTATGGTGGGAATGATCACCTCTATTCTCCCTAAGGAGGGTAAAACCAATGAGTATGGGTCAAGAACTTCCAGGTCTAAGTAGGGACATACATACATAATATCGATACATCCAAGTCCACATATTTATATGACCGCTAGATCGTGACACTAGATGCTAAGACATGTCACAAGAATGACTATAAAAGCAATTATAACCATAACACAAGATAATATCCGCCGAGTCATGTACATGTAAACCATCAATCTAGATTCTAAACCAACATTTGTCCAATGAAAACTACTGATGCAACTTTGGGCACTACCGACTGCTCTGCAAATGGCTAAATGACTACATCAGTCCTCAAATCTGAGTGTCCTGAGACTCAGTCATGGCATGGGAGAGTACTATAGTCCATCATCAAATAACGATCCATCATAGATGCTCATATCAGCATCTCATATGTAAGGGAACTGGCTGAAAAGTGTACTGAAATCTGAAAAATAGAATATGGTAACCCGACTACTATATATATGATAACATCTGGCTCTAGCTGGGACAAGTGCTCTGCTGAATAGAGCGCTTGAGAACCTTAGAATCTTTGGTCCTTCCACTTTGCTGCTTGCATCCTCGATCCATCATTCCAACTCTGCAACCGCTACCAAAATCTGACCGACTCTACCTGCAAAATGTCAAGAGCTATACCAAACTCACAGACCGGTCGTTAGAACATTGTGTGGATAAAATAAAATACTAAAATTGAAATGCATGAAATAGGAAAAAGCAGGAAGTAAATCTAATCTATAACCATAACTTTTAAGAAAAGTTTGATTTTATTGTGTAGGCAAAAGGTAAAGACTCAAGACTACACTAAGAGCTTTGAAAAGCAAGCTTCAGGAAAAGACAAAAGGTTCAAGACTAAAAAGCTAAACTATTGCCCAGAAAAGGCTTATTCAGGTCCTACCTACTCTAACCAATTTAGACAAGTGTTAAGTAAAATCATAATTTCCTTTGCAACCACTTGTTGAACGAATCTATTGAGCTTTCTTTACAGTTAATGATACAACAAGTCAAAGATGGCTTGTAAGTAATGTGAATGAAAATTGAAGCCATTATAACTTGTTGTTTGAAAATCAAAGAAGGATAAAGAGAAATGAAATCATGCCAGGGATGAGATTGATTGTTGCAAACTTCTTCCATCCATAGATCGACAGGATCACAAAATTTATGCAAGTTTACATTTGATGAAATAAAAGAATACGATACATGATTCATCCCTCCTAGGCCATCATAGTTTCCCTCATCTTTCTGATTAACACATTCAATCATACTCACATTCTGATCAATGGTGAAACAAAATAGGGACAAATTAGAGATCAATAAACCAGAAATTGAGATTAACCCTGTTTGTTGTTTAAAAAATGAGAAAATATGGAATTGGTCTTTATAGAGCTTTTCAATCACCCAATCAAAGAAATTAGCAACATTGAAATAATTATGCACCAAGGATGAAAGGAGATGAAATGTTTTACCATTGACCACTTGGCACTTTCGAGAGTCTGAACCGAAAATTTCGCATGACACCATACAAAAAGACTTCAAAAGCTGGGATGGGAGGGTGGATTGAAAAATTAGAACCTGATTTGCATCACCTAAAAGTGCTAACAACAGTCTTGTATGTGATATGGGACATTTGTTAAAGAAATTGGCAAGATTAGCACTAACCTCCCAAGAACTAGACTCACTATGATTAATCTCCTCAACTAAATCACCTTGACCAAAAATCTGATGGGGAATCGCAACAACATTACAAGAATCATTCCTTGGAGGCTCTTGATGACTATTTGGACATAGATTCCAGCTCGAAAGATGTGACAAAGAACGCTCTAGGTCAAGTTCGCTCACTAGTATATCATCATCATCATGTGGTTGTTCTTCTTTAGATTGTTCATTACATTCAACTGAGAATAAATTATCACCATCATTCATTTGATAAGGAAAAATATCAAAATATTCATTTCTAACTTCCTTATCATCCTCACAAACTTGGTTTTCAACCACAATATGACCACATGATTGCTCTTCAACGGAAATTTGATTAATTTCAACCTTTTCTTCTTCTGTAGAGACATAATCAAATTCTGAATCCAGATTCGGATAGCTTGAATTATCGTCAATTAGGTAATGACTATGGAGTTGCTCTTCTAAAGGCTCTATAATGGACTCACAAATGGAAGGTTCAACTATAGATGTTTCTTGATGGTGATTGTTAGGTTCCCTTCCACGGATTAAATCCAAGATTTGCTAATAACAGAGTATCTTGTATGATTTGATTGATATCCCTCTTAGTTTCAGCATGAGGTTTTAAAACATTATTCTCATAGTACTCTGTAACATTCTTATGGATTGCAGGCACACTCATAATTTGGAACATTTCAGGAGAGGAATGATCCAATTGAGAAAGCAAATTGTCAATATACTGATTATCAATTGCACAATCATTGCTAGATTTACACTCTAAAGAATTATCAGTGTTCCTACCCCACTTATCTATTAACAGATCTGTGAACATGTCATAACCAGTGATGGATTCTGATGCTAAATGATCAAACCATAGTTGAACATCCCCTCGCAAGGATTCTCCTAAGGCTCGCATATAAACATCTTCATTGTCCGCCCCTCTAATTTCCATGTAATCCTAGAGAATATCCAAATGACTTTTAATAGATATATCCTTATTTCCATTAAACTGGGGCAATCTCCTAGTGTAATCGTTTGGCATAGGATGAGGTGCCCCCGGTATTTCATAAAAGTCAAAAGGAGACTGTTTGTCTTGTTTTTTAACTGCTTTGCTTACTTGAGTTGGGTACCTAATAGGACTACCAGAATCAGTCACTCTCGGCTTTGGTTGGGTTTGATACTTGCTCATCGGCTCACTAGAGATGGTTAGGCATTCTTTATAGCGCGGGTAACGGAATTGGTGGGTATCATAAGGATCGCGATAA
The DNA here is from genome assembly GCA_001517045.1 of Pseudotsuga menziesii. Taxonomy (NCBI): domain Eukaryota; kingdom Viridiplantae; phylum Streptophyta; class Pinopsida; order Pinales; family Pinaceae; genus Pseudotsuga; species Pseudotsuga menziesii. The sequence continues at coordinate 445,562 of LPNX010707451.1, forward strand.
TTAGACTCATACCCATAATCATGGTTAAGATCATCCTCATACCAAGCATCTGACCTCCATATATCCCCTTTGTTTATTTTCCTTTTAGATTCATTTATGTTTTCGCTTAATTCCTTCATGCGTCTTAATAATACATCTGAAGTCATTATGATTTATATGATAGGTTCGCTTCCCAATGGAGTCGTGTTGTGGAGTCGCCAGGTGAATGAATTGCCGTGTTCACCAACGGATGATGTCGTAGGAGAGGTCAGTGAAATTCATGCAGTGATTGTAAATATTTGAACATATAAAATGCAATCACTGATATTAGACCGGATGAGATATGAATGATAAAAGATATAAGTACATTCACAGACACCGAAGGTAAAATAGATGAACCAAGGTAAGCCTCTACCTCCTCGGCAACGACGCCAAAATGTTATCACTAAACTTGTAGTTGCCTCTATGAGGTGGATCCAGGATGGACGGTAGAGGGATAACAACTAAAGAGGTGGAACCAAGATAGCCTCGACTCCCAAATGGATGGTTGTCACGCTAATCGAGGCAATCTTCACTTGATGTTGTCTTAGCCCAAGGCAACAATGGGGGAGACCCAGATCTACTCTCGACAGGAGAGATCAAACCAAAACACCAGATCTAATCAAATGGAGTTAAGTACGTAAGGTGTAAGGTGGAGTAAACCCTAGATTTATGGATGACGTCACAAGGTGAATTAGGGCTTAGATCAGGGGTTTATGAAATATGAAATTTGATCCAAGTTCAAAATACAAGTGACCTATAAGTTTATTACTAGTTCCGAAATTAAGGTACTAGCAAAAGATGACAATATCCACTGCCTTGGGAAACATGACCAATGCAAGGAGGGTAAGAACAGGAGTGGGGCTACCTAGAACCAAGGGGTAGACTCAAAAGAAAGTATTACAGTATCAAAGCACCCGAGCCACAAGGAAAAGATCAAATTGCAAGAGAAGGAGGCAACATGAAGGGTAGCGCTAGGGTTTGGAGAACAGTGCCTTGGGATTTGGGCCAAATGGAGTCACTTTAGCAAAATGTTTTTGAAGACCCACTTAGGGTTTGACCCGATCTACAAAACCCAGAAATGGTTTGCCGAGAGATCAAGCGATTTGATCCATGATATTTTTTGATTTTTTTTTATATTTAGGGTTTTAACATGAAAATGAAGATGCCAATGGATTGGGATCTAGAAAATAAGAGCTAACATGTAGATCTTACCTGGAAAACCTTGTAGATGCCTTGATGATGATGATCTATGCCGTCCCGATCAATTTGAGAAGATTTGAAGGAAGCCTCTATGTGAAAAGATTTGCCCAAGGAAGCCAATGCGCTCTCTCTCCTGCACAACAAACGTCAACCATATCAGATTTGATGCGTCACGAGAAAAAAATAAATGCTACAGAAAAATAGCAAAATGAAATCATAGATCGCAATGATATTAATGAAAACCCCTTGATACAAGCGAAGCCAAGCCAAGCGAGTTGAGGAACCCCTGCAAAAACGCCCAAGTTGAAGTCGCCCTCCTGTAGACAAGACAATGTTTCCACAAAAATATAGATCTCACCACAAATACCCAAACGCTAGGAAGCAATAGACTTTCCAATCACCATCTAAGAACGCCAGATGCAAAGGAGATCCAAGAATTTCCACAAAAATAGTTTTCTATTATCTAGATCCAAGAGCCAAAGACCCCTTTACAATGAGAAGCTCCCTCCTTTAAATAGGAATGAGAGAACCAAAATCATAACCACTTTTCAAATGGATGGCAAGAATAAAAGATCAAAATGTTCTAATCAACGGTTGAGATGAGCTCAAGATAGAGTACATGGATCAATACAATAATATAATATATAAATGGACCAAATCACCTAATGAGAGGGGATCCCACTCAATAAAAAATAAATAAAGTTCATGGCGGGTTCAGGGGGTGTTAACTAACTCCCCTAGTGTGTCCCCATGGCACAATAAAATCAATATAATTTTTTAAATGCAAAATAGTGTCTCTCTGAGGAAATTGTGAGCCTCCAAAAGCTCCAGAAAATAATAAAATATGTCGGAGAGATGAATGTGGGTCCATCCAAGTGCTGAAACTGCTGGAGGAGTGGAAGACATCACACTCATTATCAAAACTCATCCCATGCCATTTCCTTGCCTCAGTAGCCCAAATCGAATTCTTCAGTAGCCATTTTTATTATTTTAAATCTGCCTCAAGAAACGTGATATGGCCCAAACTGCCTCCTAGAGTGCCAGGGTTGTCAAATTGATCCCATCAGGCTCTCTGGGATGGGGGTAATATGGTAAAAACAAGTGGCTGGACCACCCCCTCATACAATGCCCTAGGTGAACCAATCACATCACCTCTCTGCTCTGATAGGCCATTCAGCATGGCAAAACTGCACCAGAATGGTACACTGAGACAAATCATCACTGTAAAATCTGCAAATGATCAATAATATAACCCAGGCTAACATCCATCTGCTGCAAGTGTTTAAAGGCTAAGACATGCTCTACAAATCATTCAAATAACAATTATAACAAGTAGTAATCATTTCACTGGCGATCTATCAACCAAATATAGAGTTTCATTAATTAACTATAACTCAGACCAAACTTTCAAGACCATACTCACTTCATAGTTGTAATCAATTTGCTAATGAAGGGTGAGGGCTACAAATCAAATGGTTAGGCTAAAGGGTGACTACCCACATGACATTGTGACCCTTTGGAAATGGAAAGGGGATACTCACTCTAGCATATGCCGAACAAGCAATAACACAGGGGATGGCAATGTCTCACAAATGGATAAGTTACATTCAGAGGTGCTTATTCACCTTGACAAAAACACTACTTTTCATGAATTATTTAAGATATTCATTTCAATATACTTCAAAGCCAATTTCATTAGGCTTGCCTTGCATTCACGTATGTTTAAAAACACTACTTTTCATGAATGGGCTTTTTCATAAGATATTCATTTCATTTCCAAATACATTGTATTGATGGCAGCGCTATTTGCTTCAGGTTTAGCCAACACAACCTAGGCAACTCAAGCCGAGACACAAATAAACAAGGAAGCTTGTCCAACACAGAGGCTCTAGTGGGGAAAGGTCCTCCATGCCACCAGTCAAGTAGTAGGTCGGGCTGAAAACATAACTGGAAGGCAATGGATGGGCGGAGATAGTGAACGATGAAACCAACACTAGCAAGCCAAAGTATAGTGGGAATGATCACCTCTATTCTCCTTAAGGAGGGTAAAACCAATGAGTATGGGTCAAGAACTTCCAGGTCTAAGTAGGGACATACATACATACTATCAATACATCCAAGTCGACATATTTATATGACCGCCAGATCATGACACTAGATGCTAAGACATGTCACAAGAATGAATATAAAAGCAATTATAACCATAACACAAGATAATATCCGCTGAGTCATGTGCATGAAAACCATCAATCTAAACCAACATCTGTCCAATGAAAACTACTGATGCAACTCTGGGCACTACTGACTGATTTGCAAATGGCTAAATGACTACATCAGTCCTCAAATCTGAGTGTCCTGAGACTCAGTCATGGCATGGGAGAGTACTATAGTCCATCATCAAATAATGATCCATCATAGATGCTCATCTCAACATCTCATATGTAAGGGAACTAGCTGAAAAGTGTACTGAAATCTAAAAAATAGAATATGGTAGCCCGACTACTATATATGTGATAACAATCCTCCGGTGAGATCAATGGTCAAGGTTAGATTAGTCATCACTTAAGTTATTTTTAACGTGGACTTTATAAAAGTACCTCCATTAAGTCAAATCAAAATTAGATTACATAATGCTCTTTACCTAAGTTTAAACTTTGGATAAAGGCAATGATCAATCTGGCTTCCTGTTTTATGTCTTCCATCAAGCAAGGACACATGCAAATGCTGGAAGACCTTCCTTTTTGCCTCCTTTTAATAGAGGCCCCATCCATGTCAGAACAATAATAATAATAAAGCCTGTAAATGCTGATAATCATGAAAATAACACAAGCCATCATAATAAACCACCATCTGAAGCATGAATATGTCTAATGGACATTGATAGACCATAAATAATCATCTTCCACAATCATCAGTCAAAACTCATCTCGGACCTTGCTGCTGACTTGGTCAAACTGGGTTGACTATGTCAAAAATGATCAAATGGTGACCCAAATGCTAAACTCTGATACTGCAGAATACGAAATGGATATGCATGCTCAATTATCTATGTTAACAGTAAGACTCAATTATAAGTAGCTTTTGCTGGCGATTATAAGCCCATAATATATATAAATAATACATTTAAATCAAAGTAATCAACTGCTCTAAACAAGAACCTCCAGTGTATACTCATTTATCGATTTGGCCATTTTGCTAGTCAAGGGTGAAGGTAAATGAAATAGGGTAAGGTCAAAGGGGATGACTTGACACTTGACATTGCAAGCATCTTGGCTGAAGGAAAAGGGGATCCACACGACACATAAGGTGGACTAGGTGAACAATAGGGAATGCCGGTGTCTCACCAATGGGTGGAATAATGAGAAGGTTCCACTAGACTCTAGACAAGCAACCTTTCTAAGCAGTTTATTTGCACAACAAAAGATACTAGTTAACCTCCAAAGGCAGGTGCACTGGAAAGCCTTCTGGGCTTCCAAAAAAATGACAAAGACACAACCCTGACAAGTCAGTCTCACCCTGTTGCCCTATAGAGGAAAATGAGTTGTACATTATACAATGAATGAGTGTTCATCCTTTGGCCATCAACTTTTTAAAACATTTATTTCATTTAACTTGCCGTCCTCCAAGAGCAGGTGCCCTGAATAGCCTTGCGGGCCTCAGATAACGGCTCGGTATGACCTCCATTGCCCGCCACCATCCATAGGTGCAGTGGTATGACCACCCTGTTTCCCTTTGGGGGCAAACGACCTCACATCATACAAGGGATGAGTGCTCATCTCTTGGCAACTGGCTAACTTTATACTTTAGTTGCAACAGTGTCTAATGACACTTTTGTAACTTGTTTTGTTGGCTGGGCATCCATTTAGAATAAGCATTTAAGTTCCAATGCCTTAGTGTCTAAAGACACTTTTGTGGTAAGACTAGTGTTCAAGACCTAGATGAAGATCATCTCTGTGATAAGAATCACACAAACCAACACCGAGACACAATTTAAACAGGGAGACCTATTCCAACATAGAGGTGAAGGTGGGGGAAATCCTAGATGTCACTAGTCAAGTTTCAAGTCAGGGTTAAACAATAAGAAAGGAAGGCGACCGATGGATGGGGATAGTGAAGGTGGTGCCAAGGCTACCAAGCTGCGTCCCCCAAGGGAAATGACCAAATCAATGCTGCAAGTAGGGCATGATCAATGAGTTTACAAGCGAATCTCTTGGAAATAACAACTAGGTCCCTTATACTTTAGATTCCGGTAATATCAATAAAGCATCGCCAACATACAACTACTATCAACTGAGTCTCACTACTAAAATAAGCAACAGAGCAAAATCAAAATCCATAATGTCACCTAGGTCATTTACCTGTGACCGATCCGAACAATCTGAAGGGAACTGAAACCATTGTTGCAGCTATACATCATGGGCACTGTCATAAACTCTGCTCTGGGTCATGAAAATGGCTAACTCAGTCACCGAGTCTGGGGTCATGAGGCTCAGTCATGGCATAGAACTAGTTGAACTGCATGCTCTAGATCTACTGAATGAGAGTGATCATCAACTGGAAGCTCATCATCTGCTGATCTCAAAGTAAAGGACTGGCTCACTGAAATGCTCAGGACTGCTCAGGAACAATGGTAGCCCAACTACTATGTATGTGACAACAGGTTCTTCCTTCACTATTTTATGGTTGCACATTGTCTATTGGCTACGTATTCTTAGTGTTAATGGTGCATCTTGTATAACGGCCCTAATGTCCTCTCATAAATCTTAAAGAATCTACTTGGATTGGTCAAGGGACACATTTGATGGCTTAACTACATCTTCACATAAATTCAAGCCCTCTTTGTCTGTATTACTTGACTTCATTACCCTTGGATTGACATTGGCCTTCTCATTTATCATTTAATCTAAAGTTTTTCATACATCTTAGGGGAACCTCCCTTGTGTTGGAGGAGAACCGGCCTAAAGTAAGAGGAAGGGCCGCTGTGGTGACAGTGGGCAGCCTTTCCGAGTTTCCCTGTTGTTGCACTTAAGTTTTAGGGCTTTACAACTTGAAGTGCAGGTTCGGGAGGTAACACTACCAATGCTATCTTTTCCATTTTATTTTTTCAAGCAGACGGGTGAACTGATAATTGATTGTATCTGAAATGCATTATGAAGATGAGTAATGTCCTGTACTTTTAGCAGTTCATGTCTTAATAGTCACCCTAATTCAAGCAAAGGTACATAATGGCCTTTGAGTCAGGACCAGTTCCTGGTCTTAATAACTTAAAATGGAAACTGGTTAATGTTCTGCCTTGATCTCTAGGATTGTTTATTTTTGTAGTTCTAATTACTACCTATTGCCACTCTTTTCTCAGTCCCAGATCCACTCTCGTATATTTTTATTCTGTATCACCTCTCTTTGCACATTTCTCCTCTGTATTGGTTTTTCATCTTTGGAGTTGGCTCTTTTTGGTTTTGGTTATTAGGTTAGAGTCTTACCCTTGCTTTTATAGGAGCCACCTTCATGCTCCCAATTTGTATTGACATCAGGGTACCGCACAGTCCCATTGACCTACTTTTGTGGTCATTTGTTGGACATTTATCCTATCTATTCTCATCGGGCACAATAGCAAAACTCTAGGCCCACTACATTTGACTTCAATATTTATATCGTTTTGAGTCCAAGCTTGCATATTGCAGGCTAATGATTCATAAAATAAACCATTCAGCTTCATAGTATCAAGATTTGTGTTGAAATATAAACACACAAGTTGTTAATAAATGCAGCAAAACTTGATGCTTGGAAAATCAAATGATTTCAGCGAAATTTTTAGGACCCTATTATACGCCCTAAAAATGACTTTTTCAGTAGTAAATATCTTATTTAATTTACATTTATCAGTAGCATACCATTTCCACTATAACATATTATGTATGCATTGGTTATTGCCTTTTGATCTGACCCAATTTTCTGTCTGTTTAGGATGATGGTGACGACATCTCTGGATCATTCTACATATCCTTCATCATAAACTTATTATCAACAGAGATGGGTGGTCGTCATGTTAGCGTTGGATTCTCTATGCCTCGTGGTTATCCGGAAGAGCAAGCTATCAGTGTCACTGTTAAATGTGGTGGTGGAGTTTCAAGGTGTGAGCATGAAGCTATCAATATGGGAGCTAGAGAAGTAGCCCGTGAACATATTGGCCAGGAGGCAGTCTTGCAAGTGCTTCAAAGAGTCCAGGTGCTTGAATAATTTTTAAAAAAATCTGGGAGTAAATATTCCATGCTTTTCCTTCTACCTGCCAACCCTGTTGGGTATGGTTTAGAATATAAAGCCATCTTGAATGAAATTATGGAAATCCTTCCGAGACTGATGAAAAGCAGTTGAGCTTGGCCAAAGGAAAATTGATTTGAATTGATGATTGGATGTTGCGTAAAAAGCAAAGAAAATTCTAACATGTAGTTGGTTAGAAAGGACATTATATCACAATAAAAAATACTGTATACATGATATACGAAAACTGTGTAGGATAAAGATACTTGACAACAACAAATTTGCAATTGCCTTTTTTCTCTGCAATATTATCTACTAAGTATGAACCTAAGGACCATAACGAAAGATGATAAGCAAACTCATCCTATATGGATATTATATGGATTTCTGACTGAAAGAATTCAGTGATAACAAAAGCTAAACTTCAAGTTGAGAGCTAGAGCATCTTATTGTGTCCTCTGACTTGATGTTTGTTAATCTTTGCATAGTGTTGTAATATCTATTTTTGACCCTGGCTTCAATTCTTTGGAGACTCTTGGCTCTTCTGCCAATAGTTGGACAACTTTCTTCTCCTTAAAAAGATGCACATGGACTGACAACTTTTCAATTTCCTCCTGCACCTTGTTAATATTCTGGGCATCTGTTGACCTTTGTTCTTTGAGATCAAGCCTCTCTATTTTCAGAACATTGTTGGGTTGTCCTCATCTTATTGAGTTGATGATGCTTTGCTGCTATATTCTGAAGAACTTCACTTTTTCCTTGACAACAAGAGGATGATTTCTCACTGATCCCATCAAACTAAGATCTCAGCTTGTCCTTTCTCTTTGCTGCCAAAGGAAAACATTTTTTCACATTCCGCCACTCGGCACATGCTCTTCGTATCCCTTTAGGCTAGTTTAGAGTGGGCTCTCATCGTCTCTGGGTAGAGATAGATCACCGGCACGACCGGTCAGACAGGATCTACCAAGCTTGTCACCTTTAAGAGGTTGAAACCAAGGAGCACTTCATATTTCAGTGTCCTATTTACTACGAGATCCATGGGCGGTTTCATTGTCTTTTTAGGGACCTTCTTCTCAACGAGATCCAGACTTTGGCTAGATTCTTTAGATAACCTGATTAAAGATGTATAGCCTTATACTTGCAGGAGACCCTTCGGCTTCACACCCTCCCCCTTCAACAACATTCTCAATTGAGACCAGGCTCCATTCAGAGTATCGCCTCCTTTTTTCCATTGCTTCCTTCCTCTAAGGGCACGAAGAGACAAACATATGGTAGCACAAACCTTGATTGTTCAGTTAGGACATAGTAGCCCACCTCTACCTCTACCCAACACCAACGGTGGGGACAGTCTCGGCCCCATTGTGACAGGCGGACGATTTATTCCAGGTTCTAGCATCAAGTACCTTCCTCTAGGCAGCGACACATGTCTCATTGTAGTTCTTCGTCTAGCTTTTCCTCCAAACAGAGTACCATTTTGAGTTTCCTTCAGTCGGCCTCGCATGGTAGATGTTATCACTCATATTATAGTGCCACTAAAGGTGATCCTATTTAGGATGGTAGAGGAGAGGCAGCTAAACCGAATGACCTAAGAGTGCCCTGACCACTACGAATAGTAGTTGTCACATCGAACAAAGCTCTCTTCACTGTAGGCAAAGCTATAGAGCCAAGCCAAGGGGGAGACCGTTGTCAGCCAATGAAGGCCAACAAACAAGACAAGACACAAACAAATAACTAGATGCAAATTCAAACAATGATGCCTTGAATTGAAACCCTAGATCTACTAAATAAATATTGTGCTAATGCTTTGAAGACAGGTTGAGAGGCTTAATGAATTGAGGAAATTATCAACCAAGATGATTTTATCTCAACAGTAAAGATTATAAAACCGATCTAGAGAAATGAAAGTGCCAGCTAGAATGACCAATTCACACCAGCTAGGGTTAATGCATTGTAATAGAACGTGGATACAAATTGGCAGAATAATTAACTTATAGCACTTTAAACTTGTGTTTGATGTATGATATGTCGATTTATGAAGATTCAAACAACACCCACATCACCAGACAGGCAGGCCGTAAAGATACCCAAGGAGGGTGTTTTATGCCTAGGGAGACGAGTGTCTTAATATGGGCAAATGGAGTCAAAATCACATGAAATTTGGTCCCTTGGGGTTTCAAAAGATTTCGTACTTGGATTTTCAATTCGAAGGGTAAATGGTGACTGGAAACAATACTCTTAAAAAAACGAGGGTTTTACTTAATTATTTTAATTAGTGACTATTGGACTAGAAACTGAAACAAGAGAATACTTGGAAAACTTGCGGATGCCAAGTAGATGATGAAATTTTCCATGTCAGATCAATTCTAAGCAATTTTGGCGGAGTTCCAAGTGAAATCAATTTGCTCCAATGTAGCCAATGCGCTCCTCTCCCTGCAGAATACAAACAAATGAAGTTAGATTTGATTCACAATGAGAAAAGCATATGAACGCAAGAAAAATCAACAAGCATGACAATGATCCAAGATACAATTGACAACTCCCTGATTTTATCACAATTCTGGGAGGAAATGAGTTGGAGAAGCCTCACAAGCTCGCCCTCCTAAAATTGCTACCCTGCATACAAACACGGCCTCTACAAAATATATTTGAAACCACTGCAAAATCACTAGAATGCCAAAGGGAAACGATACACAATCAACTAGAGTAGCAATCCAACAATGAAAACACAAGATCTTTGTAAAATAATCTCTATATCTTGAATGTCCAAGAGCCAAAAGTCTTTTACAATGAGTGAGTCCATTAATAAATAGAATTCTTGATGTAAAATCTCTAGCCCCAAAAAGATGGCCGGGCTAGGATCAAAACATAACTAATCAAATCGATGGTGGAGAGAGTCTCATCAAATCACATTGAACTATCATCAAAGGGGGGGCGATTTCCCTAGAGCGCCCATGTTAGCAACCTGATACATGATACATCAAAAGAATATAAGTGAGGGGGTCTCCTAGGGGTCTAGGTCTCCTTTAGGTGCCCCCTTTACAACATCATATGATATCCAAAGTGTACAACAAGTGATGGAGTGAGCAAGTGCACCCCAATGGTGAGGACGTCCTCCCTAGGAGGAACAACATAATTGTGCCCTCCATATAGCAATATAATCTCATAACATTAAGTCTAGAGCAAGTATACAATGTAATAAAATCACCCCAAGTCAATCCTCAACCCCACATTAGCCAAATCGAATTATTGGCTAAGTCATGGTCACTTCATTTTTGATTTAATTGTTGATGTATATGGCTGAATGATAAATCTGTGCAAAATTTGTCTTTCCCTTGCCCAAATGATCAATATGAGTGCACCAATGAAATCAAGGACCTCAAATCCACTAAAGGTGACTACTAGCACCCCAAGGATCCATTTATAAAATACTTTGTAGGCTCATCCATGTCCAAAACATAAAATCAGGCCCATAATAACTGATAATAAATGAAATAATCACGAACCGAAGCATATGATGGCCAATTGAAGCACATAATCATGTAATGGATACCCATAGATGCAAAATATAACAAAATTGATCATCAAAATCCAAGGTCACCAAGACCCTATATTTGGCTTGGTCAAACTAGGTTGACCAAGTCAAAACTGGTCAAACTGATGGCTAAGCTAAGAACCATAAGAACCTGTATGCACAATGGGATGATTGATGCTCCCTTACTTATATTAGTAACCAACTAAAAGCACAAGCAACACATGCCATGGTGATCAATAAAAACCAATATGAAACTAGACCTTAGTTAAAGCAATTACATTACCTTTCATGAAGCCTCTAACATATGCTCACTTACAGACTTGACCATCTTTCCAGTTATGGGTGAGGTGGATAAAAAAGGCTAGCCTTAGGGGATTTGACTCGTTGACTTTGACATTGTGACCTCTCAAACAAATAGGGGACATAGGGAGCCACAGTGACTTGTGCACAATAGAAGATACTAGGGAATGGAGGTGTCTTACATATGGATAGAATGCTTGAATTGGCACCACTACACTCTAACAAGCAACCTACAACTCATTTCCAATCCTAATTCAGGCTCCATGAGGATCTTTTCTAGAACCCTTGTGTTGAGTACACAAGTGACTGTATTTTGATAAGGTTCTAGGGGACTCTTAGAATTACTAGTCTCTTACTCCATCTCACATCCACACCCTTGTGGGCTCCATGAGGAATAACCATTACATTTCTTTCTGATAATGTGGGCAACGATCATTTAGATTTTCAATTGTTCCTCATCTGCTTTTTCATTTGGGCCCTTTTTATTTCATTTCACATTAGCCTTTTGGCTTGCATTTTCTTTGGATATAGCATGAGTCGTACTGATGCATGTAATGATGGTAGGACTACTTGCTTCCAGGACTAATGGGAGGCAATTCGATGGAAACATGACCCTACACCGCACCAAAACATCAGGGGCAATCGACGAGGGATGGATCCTGGTTCAAACCATGCAACCACACGTTCCAGAGCTGAGACAAAAATAAAAATGGAATCCAGTATGCATAAAGGTCAAAGGGGGGAGATCCTCAAGATCACAAGTCTCAGTCAAAGTCAAAGGTGTAATCCAAGAATGGAAGGTATGAATGGGTGAAGATAGTCAAAAGTGGTGCCATGACTAGCAAGGTAAACAGGGGAATGACCAAGTTTGTACCAAGTGGGGTTTATCAGTGAGCATACACTAAATTCTTAACATTCATGGAAACTTAACCACTCATACTATAGGCCTACAATAATAACAAAGAAACACAAGATCACCATAGCTGGTCACTAGATGCCTAGTCAAAGCTACTAATATAAATAAATGATACAGATGCAAACGCCCATATACAACATAATACTTGCTCAACCATATACCTGTCTCTGCTGTGGAGTCTGAAGTTAATGACTGACTATTTGGGGCAAGGGAAATACACCAACTGTGAACTGTGTTGCTCTGCCAAGTGAACCTATTATCACAAATTGAGATCTTATAGTTGCCCCTTAAGATGATCCTATTCAGGATGGTAGAGGGAAGACAACCAAAGTTGTGACATACGGAAGCTAAGACCTCTAAAAGAGTATCATATGTCACATTGGCCAAAGCTGCCGACACTTTAGACTAGGTTAATGACCAAGCCTAGGGGGCGTCCCTATAACTAAAATGATCCTATAAATGAAGAATGAAGGTGAATAATGCAAGGTATCTTGATTATATCTCTGAGTATGATAGTTAATTAGAGTTTTAAACAATTACTAAGAGAGAATGAGTGCCTATGTGAAAATCCCTAATTTACCCTAGGGTTTTATGCATGAAAATCAGATCTAAGAGTAAATGGTGTCATTAAATGAAAGTAGCCATTCAAATGAATTGCTAGGTGATGAATATGAAGATTTAAAGTGACTCTAGTAATGCCCAGTTCATGGTTTAGGAAAAAATGATCAAATCCCCAAGGAGTGCGACTTTCCCCAAGAGAGGATAGTGCATTAAGTGGGAAAATGGAGTCAGATTTAAACGAAACTTGGTCTCAAGGGTTTTAAGATTGATTCCAAATTGGGTTTTTAATTTTAAGTCTAGCCACAATCTAGAACTAGGTGATCCTAAAACTAAGGGTTTTAACTTTAGGGTTTTAATGAAAGAGAATTGCAGCCCCAATAAGATAGAAAAATAATGAGAGAAACTTACTCGAGAAAACTTACTTGACGCTTTGAGGATGAATGCCGAAGTGATGAAGAATATCCTTGCATAGATCAAGTGGAAAAATGGTGAGATCTAGCTCTAAACAAAACGCCCAAGGATCAACAAGTGCGCCCTCTTTCCTGCCAAGCCAAATAACATATCCATTAGATTGGCTTAAAGAAGAACAATTGTTAACGAGAGATAAAAGATGAGAGTATAAGATCATATGACAAAAATACTCCATGTAACCACAAATTCCAAAAAGGAGAACAAGGTGGATCTCGTCCACAAGTGCACCCCTCTCCAAATCAATTGATGGGTTATATTGATTGCGTGGAACACTTCTCCTTAAAAAATGGTGGACACACGCCATTTAGACACCTAAATCTCCTCAATCTATGTTGAGCGTGTTCGAGAATCTAGTTGGCATTGATGTCAAAGAAACAATCCAATTTTGTTCTAAGTCTTCAGGACTCCAAGAAGCAATCATCTATGGTGGCCTAGTGAAGCTAAGTCAGTCTTCAGGACTCCAAGAAGAAGCAGTTATCTACAAGCCTAGTGAAGCTAAGTCAAATGCTAGATATTGTCATCACAAGATGAGAAGATTAGTGTGACAACATTTCTGTAAATTGTGAAAAAATAATCATTTCTAGAGGTACTCTAGATTAGCCCGAGCTGGAGATGTTCATCAGACTTTAAATTGTAGAAGTTTAGAGATGCCCTAACCAAACTTGCACAGAAAATTCTGAGTCTAATAGTTGCCCTAATCCAAGTTGTCAAAGTTGGTTGAGAATTATGCAATATTCTCTTTAGCAGTTAGCGTATTTCGAACCATGGTGAAACCTTAAGGTCATTAGAAATGCTCGATATAAGATGTAAAGAATTAAGACTGGTGCAATGTTGAAGAAGCCCTAAATAGAGTTGTTTTGAAATGATCGTGAAGAGTTTGCAGCATTAGAACTGTTATCACCAGACTTGTAGTTGCCCCTATGAGGTGGATCCAAGATGGATGGTAGAGGGACGGGCAACCAAAGAGGTGAAACCAAGATAGCCTTGACTCCCAAATGGATGGTTGTCACGCCAATCGAGGCAAACTTCGCTTGATGTTGTCTTAGCCCAAGACAACAATGGGAGAGACCTAGATCTACTCCCAACATGAGAGATCGGACCAAGACACCAGATCAAATTTATGGAACTTGAAGTACGTAAGGTGTAAGGTGAAGTAAACCCTAGATCTATGGTTGAAGTCACAAGGTGAGTTATGGGTTGGATCAAAACGTATGAAATTGATTCGAGGTCGAAATACAAGTGACTTATGAGTTCTACTACTAGATCCAGAGTCAAGGTACCAGCAAATGATGACAATATCCATTGCCTTGGGAACCGTGTCCAATGCAGGGAGGTTAAGAACACGATTGGGGCTATCTAGTACCACAGGATAGGCTTGACAAAAGGTATGATAGTGTCAAAGCACCCAAGCCTCAAGGAGAAGATCAAAACGCAAGAGCAATTGGCCAATTGAGGGGTTGCGCTAGGGTTTAGAGAGCAGTGCCTTGGGATTTGGGCCCAATGGAGTCACCTAAGCAAAAATTCTAGGAGGACCCACTTAGGGTTTGATCCGATCTACAAAACCGAGAAATGGTTTGCCAAAAGATCAAGCAGTTTGATCTATAATTTTTTTTGATTTTTTAATATTTAGGGTTTTACAGTAAAATGAAGATGCCAATGGATTGAGATCAAGAAAAGAAGAACGAACCTGTGGATCTTACGTGGATAACCTTGTAGATGCCTTGATGATGATGATCTATTCCGTCTTGATCAATTTGAGAAGATTTGGATGAAGCCTCTATGAAAATCGATTTTCCCAAGGAAGCCAATGCCCCCTCTCTCCTGCACAACAAACGTCAACCATATCAGATTTGATGCATCAAGAGAAATAGACAAATGCTACAAAAAAATAGCAAGATGAAACCATAGATCAAAATGATACTAATGATAACCCCCTGATACGAGCGATGCCAAACAAGCGAGTTGAGGATGCCCTACAAAAACGCCCAAGTGAAGTTGCCTTCCTGTAGACAAAACAAAGTTTCCACGAAAATATAGATCTCACCACAAATACTCAAATGCTAGGAAGCAATAGACTTTCCAATCACCATCGAAGAACACCAGATGCAAAGGAGACCCAAGAATTTCCACAAAATAGTTTTTCTATTATTAAGATTCAAGAGCCAAGGACCCGTTTACAATGAGAAGCTCTTTCCTTTAAATAGGAATGAGAGATACCAAAATCCTAACCACCTTTCAAATTGATGGCTAAGATTAAAAGATCAAAATGTTTTAATCAACGATTGAGATGAGCTCAACATAAAGTACATGGATCAATACAATAATATAATATATCAATGGACCAAATCGCCCCTGGAGAGGGGATCCCACTTAATAAAAGTGAATAAAGCTCATGGTGAGTCCAGGGGGTATTAACTAACACCCCTAGTATGTCCCCATGGCACAATATAAATAAAATATAATTTTAAATGTAAAATAGTGCCTCTTTGAGGAAATCGTGAGCCTCCAAAAGCTTCAGAAAATCATAAAATATGCCGGAGAGATGGATGTGGGTCCATCTAAATGCTGAAACTGTTGGAGGAGTGGAAGACATCACACTCATAATCAAAACTCATCCCATGCCATTTCCTTGCCTCAGTGTCCCAAATCGAATTCTTCAGTAACCATTTTTGTCATTTTTAATTTGCCTCGGGAAACGTGACACTGCCTAAACTGCCATCTAGAGTGCATGAGTTGTCAAACTGAGCCCACCATGCTCTCTGGGAGGCGACTAAAATGGTAAAAACAAGTGGCTGGACCACCTCCTCCTCATACAGCTCCCTAGGTGAACCAATCAAATCACCTTTCTGCTTTGACAGGCCACTCAGCATGGCAAAACTGCACCAGAATGGTATACTGAGACAAATCATCACTGTAACTGCCCGGAACTGAAAATAAGCTGTGTCATTGGACTCAGGGGGCTCAAATCCATTTGAGGTGCATACTCATACACCTTAAAGATCTCTGCATGATAAGGTACAATATCTAATATGCCTAGGCAGAGAAAATAATAGTTTGTAAATGATCAAATAATCAATAATATGACCCAGGATAACATCAATCTGCTGCAAGTGTTTGAGGCTAAGACATGCTCTACAAATCATTCAAATAACAATCATAACAAGTAGTAATCATTTCACTGGCGATCTACCAACCAAATATATAGAGTTTTGTTAATTAATTATAACTTAGAGCAGATTTTCAAGACCATACTCACTTCATAGTTGTAATCAATTTGCTAGTGAAGGGTGAAGGATAAAAATCAAAAGGTTAGGCTAAAGGGTGACTACCAACTTGACACTGTGACACTTTGGATATGGAAAGGGGATACTCACTCTAGCATATGCCGGACAAGCAATAACACAGGGTATGGTAGTGTCTCACAAATGGGTAAGTTACGTTCAGAGGTGTTTATTCACCTTGACAAATGCTCACAATCCAAATCAAATACAAATGAGGCCAGCAATCTTTAGATATAACTAATAAGAACCATTGCTTTTTGGGCCTTCGAGTTTCCATAGCCTTGATTCATGCATTTGTTACATGGATTTTTATTTATTCATGCTTCATGCTTCATGCGTGTTTAAAAACACTTGTTACATGGGTTTTACATTTCACATTTAAACTTCAAAGCCAATTTCATTAGGCTTGCCTTGCATTCACGTATGTTCAAAAACACTTATTTTCATGAATGGGCTTTTCACAAGATATTCATTTCATTTCCATATACATTGTATTGATGGCAGCGCTATTTGTTTCAGGTTTAGCCAACACAACCTAGGCAACTCAGAGCCGAGACACAAATAAACAGGGAAGCTTATCCAACAAAGAGGCTATATTGGGGAAATGTCCTCCATGCCACAAGTCAAGTAGTAGGTCGGGTTATAAACATAACTAGAAGGTAATGGATGGGTGGAGATAGTGAACAATGAGACCAACACTAGCAAGCCAAAGTATGGTGGGAATGATCACCTCTATTCTCCCTAAGGAGGGTAAAACCAATGAGTATGGGTCAAGAACTTCCAGGTCTAAGTAGGGACATACATACATAATATCAATACAACCAGGTCCACATATTTATATGACCGCCAGATCATGACACTAGATGCTAAGACATGTCACACGAATGAGTATAAAAGCAATAATAACCATAACACAAAATAATATCTGCTGAGTCATATACATGTAAATAACCAATCTGAACCAACATCTCTCCACTGAGAAACTGCTGCTACAACTCTGGGCAATACTAACTGCTCTGTAAATGGCTAAATGGCTACATCAGTCCTTAGGTTTGAGTGTCCTGAGACTCAGTCATGGCATGGGAAAGTACTATAGTCCATCATCAAATAGTGATCCATCATAGATGCTCATCTCAGCATCTCATATGTAAGGGAACTGGCTGAAAAAGTGTACTGGAATCTAAAAAATAGAATATGGTAGCTTGACTACTATATATGGGATAACAAGAACTAAGGTCAAATATAGATTCCCTAATTTGCAACAGTCAACTTTGTTCAAACCGAAATCTGTTGTTATCTCCATAGAGGTCGTCTTAGGTGCCCTAATTTGCTGTCATCTCTGTCGAACTTCAGCAGTTATCCCTATCTCTGTTCGTGTTGGCATCAAATGGTTTGTGAAGAGGTTTTATTTTTATATGGGATCATGCAAGCCCTAATTCTTATCAGCCCCGAGATCAAGGTTTATAAAATGCTTTATTAATGATCACATGTTAAGGCTTTATGGGTGAATGAGCAACTCTCGCCATATAAAATGCATTTTTTAAAGGGTCACTAACCCTTATCCCAAGGTGATGTTAGCTCTATATTGAAGGAGAGGTCTTACTTGTTGATTAATAAACCCTATGAAGGTTTCATTACTCTTTTCTTATACAAAAAGAAATCGTATCATGTGTGACGGTCTACCTTGTATGGCTGAGTTTGTCAATTTTTATTAATTGTGGGAGTCAGCCCCATAAGTGGAAGGAGTGTATAAAGAGGATGGTGTATAGCTCATTTGGCTATGCATTTTGATGTGAAGATTTGGAGAGTGTTTTGAGGCAGTACACCTCTTGAAGATTGAGGCAACGAACCTGTGATAAAGCAAGGCAACTAACTTGTGAAGAATTGAGGCAACGAACCTGTGAAAGATTTCTAGACAAAGTGAAAGGTTAAAGCCTGCTGTTAGGGTGTTGCAACATCCTCTAGTTGAAGCTAGAAATTTCGTAAGGTTGAAGCCTCAATCCAGTTGCAGCTGGATCATGACACTGGTGTTGAAGCACCACATTTGTATGTAATTATTCAACAAATATATTTGATTGTAAATATGGTATTCCCTGTTTTATGTGACAATCTATTTGTTTACTGTTTATTGTTGAACTGAGATAATCTAAATAACTGGAAGAAATAAGTTTTTAAAAGTCTGTTTTTGCATATCTAGACATGACCCTGATTTACCCCCCCCTCTCAGTATTCTTAGTGTGTCCTTCAATTGGCATCGGAGCCAACTCCTTCTATTAGGTTTAACTAACTTGAAGGAATCTCTCAAAGATGGGTGGAGTCAAGTTCAGAGATGTTCCCAAGTTTGATGGAACAAATTATGTGTTCTGGACCAAATGGATGTCTACCTATCTAATGTCTCTTGGATTTGATATCTGGAGTCTGGACAACCGTGCTTGATGGATACACTGCTCCTAAAGGCAATCAACGACCGTCTACCACAGATGAAATAGAAGCCTATGAAAATAATGCTACTGCAATGAATGCAATTCTTGTTGGTCTGAATGATCAAAATTTGACAAGGTAATGAATAATTCAACTGCTAAGGAAATATGGGATAAATTGGCAACCATGTATCATGGTGACTCCAAGGTTCAGAAAGCAAAACTGCAAAGCTTCAAAGTTCAATTTGAAAGACTCAGGATGCAGGAAGAAGAAAACATTGCTGACTATTTTTAGAGTGTAAAAGAAATTGTTAACACCATGAGAGGTCTTGGGGAATCCATTGATGAATCCCTAGTTGTGCAAAAGATCTTAAGATCTCTTCCAGCCAGATTCAACCCAAAGGTTTCAACCATTGAAGAAAGAGACAACCTAGATGATTTAAAGTTCAACCAGTTACATGGGATTTTGGTTGCCTATGAAATGAGGATTGAAGACCCCAAGCAAAAAGAAGCAGCCTTAAAGGTAACCAAAAGAAAAGCATCAGAAAAATGAAGACCAAGTTACCTGTTCACCAGACTTACATGTTTTAGATGAAGAGTTGGCTAACTTTGTCGACAAGCTTCCAAGAGGAATAAGAAAATACAAAGGCAAGTTGCCATTGAAATGTTTCAACTGTGGAAAAATAAGACACTTTACAGCAAAATGTCCCTTAAGAAAGAATAAGCCGAACTCGAGAAGAAATCTCTCAGAAAGGAAGTTTTCCAACAAACAAACCTTTTTCTCTCAAGTTGAAGATGGAGTTTCAGATTACGAAGAGGATGATGAATCTGCTATTGAAGGAAGAAATGAAATCTTGTTTTTGGCCAAGGAAGATCCTCATAATAATGATGCTTCCAAGTGTTAAGATTTTAAAAGTTGTGATACCAAAACAAAAAGATCTCTAAAAGAATAACAAGCACAACAGAACGAAGGAGAACACAAAGAGTTTTCTTGGGAAACCCTCGTAGGGAAAAACCCAACAAAACTTCCTCTATATAGACTTCACCCAAGAACAATGTAAGACCCCATAACAAGACTAGACTGCCTTCTCTCCTCCAGATGGACTATATCTTCTCTCTCTAGCGCAACTACTTGAGTGTTCTGCTTGTCCAGATGAGGGAGGCGCCTCTCCTATTTATACTGATCAGCTGAGAGGCCTAATGACCCAACTGGGCCGATTTCTCCTTGCTGCTAGGGCCGACTTGCCTTGGAAGACTCAAAAATACATTTTAATAATACTTTAGTGGGTACTACTGAACCGGCTTACAACAAAGGATTTACCTCAAGACTTTACATGACCAATTACATCAATGACATCACTAACCGGAGGATCAACATCTCTGAAAGGGGCAATAACATTAATAATACATAATAGAATATCTTCTGCAGTTACATTTCTTTAACACTCCCTCTTAACAAGGAAGGTATTCTACAATACAACAACACGTCTGTACAACTGACTGGTGAATCTATGTCATAGGAAGTTTTCACATTTTCATCAACATCATCATCATCCGTGGAACATCATCATCACGGAAATCTCTGTCATCTGGTATCATCTCGAGCATCATCATCTCTTGAGCATCGTCTCTGGCATCATCTCGAGCATCATCATCTTTGGCATCATCTCGAGCATCATCATCTCTCGAGCATCATCTATGGCATCATCTCGAGCATCATCTCTGTCATCATCTTGAGCATCATCATCTCTGCCATCATCTCGAGCATCACCTGCACTATTAGTATATAAATACTGAGCTAAATCATCCAAAGCATAATTAAATGCTGGAATATCATTATCTGCAACTGAATGCAGGAACTCGTCCGCAAGTAAATGCAGGACCAATCATCGCGGACCATCCTCAACTTATCAGTGCTAGGACCACTCTCAAGAGAGTGTTCTTTTCCACGGAACTGTCCTTAGAGAGGACCAATCAACGCCAACCATCCTCAGCCTATCATTGCTAGGACCACTCTTAATAGTGTTCTTGTTCACGGAACCGTCCTCAGAGAGGACCACTAAATCAACGCGAACCGTCCTCAGCCTATCAGTGCTAGGACCACTCTCAATAGAGTGTTCTTGTTCATGGAACCGTCCTCAGAGAGGACCACTAAATCAATGTGAACTGTCCTCAGCCTATCAGTGCTAGGACCACTCTCAATAGAGTGTTCTTGTTCACGGAACCGTCCTCAGAGAGAACCACTAAATCAATGCGAACCATCCTCAGCCTATCAATGCTAGGACCACTCTCAATAGAGTGTTCTTGTTCACGGAACCGTCCTCAGAGAGGACCACTCAATCAACGCGGACCATCCTTAGCCTATTAGTGCTAGGACCACTCTCAATAGAGTGTTCTTGTCCACAGAACCATCCTCAAGGAGGATACTATCATCCACAAGTGAAAATCTGATCTCATCAATATTTGTGGGCACACTGGCCTTGCACTGGCACATTACTATCATCTCATCAATAATAGTCTCATCATCACTCCCTCGAGGTCCTTTCAGACTACACCAACCTTGTCTCGAAAATGTTCAAACTTTACACGAGACAGAGGCTTAGTCAACACATCAGCAACTTGTTCCTCTGTAGGAACATACTGGAGCTTCACAACTCCTATTTGCACCATGTCCCGGATGTAGTGATACTTTATCTCTATATGCTTTGACTTATCATGAAGCACTGGGTTCTTGGTCAACATGATGCAACTCTGGTTGTCACAATAGATCTCAGTTGCATCCAGCTCGGTATCAAACAATCTTGCCAATAGTTTGCAAAGCCATACTGCTTCGCTATAGGCTGAACATGTTGCAATGTACTCAACCTCGACTGTAATGAGGGAAACACTTGTTTGCTTTCTGCTAATCCATGAGATCACACTTGATCCCAAACTGAAACAACATCCTGAAGTGCTCTTTCTATCTTCAGCAATTCCTGCCCAATCTGAACTCACTTTCAATCTTATAATAAAGGTTGGAATCGACTTTACTCTTGGTAAAGCCCAAATTCATTAGGAATCCATCAATCCTTCCATACCATGCTCTGGGTGCTTGTTTCAACCCATATAGAGCTTTCTTTAGTCTACATACATATGCTTCCTTGTCATGTGTTTCGAATCGTGGTGGTTGTTCAATATATACTTCTTCCATGACTCCATTTAGGAAAGTTGTTTTCACATCCATTTGATGAAGCTTCCATTTCATCTTGGCTACCAAGGCAAGGATAGTTCTGATAGAAGTATATCTTGCTACTGGTGCAAAAGTTTCTTCATAATCAATTCCTTCCTTATGTGAAAACCTCGTGCGACAAATCTTGTTTTAAACTTTTCAATACTGCCATTTGTTGAATGCTTTGTCTTGAAAATCCATTTTGAAGAAACTAATGATTTGTCCTTTGGTCTTGGCACCACATCCCAAACATCGTTCTTTATTATTGACTGGTATCCTTCGATCATGCCCTGCATCCTTTCCTTCTTCTTTGAGGCTTCTTCAAAACATGTGGTTTCTTCATCAACAAGATTTCTCATTAGCGCCACATAGTTTGAATGGATTCTTTGTCTTCTGCTTCCTTTTGGTGCACCATATCTTTCTTCTTCCTTGATTACATCACGAGCCCAAGCTGGTCTTCTTTTTGTTGAGATCATCTTCTGGGGTGTCTCAATAAGCCCTTGAGGTTCTACAAGGTCATGATCTTCTTGTATAGGAGCTTCTTCAATGTCTCTAATTGGTGGTTTGACAACCTCTGTGGCTCTAGGAGCCTCCTTCTCTTCTTCATGATCCTCATTTGCAAGGATATTTCTGGATTTGGGGAAGGATGCATCTTCATCAAATGTGACATGTCTACTGATCTCGATCTGGCGGAATCCTGGAATATAGGTTCTATAGGCTTTTGATTGTTCATTGTATCCAACAAATATTACCTTCTTTCTTGAAGGGTCCAACTTTGATCTTTTCTTTTTTGGAATATGTAGGTATACGAGACAGCCAAATATCTTTAGGTGGCTTACATCGTGCTTTTCACCAGCGAACATTTCTTTTGGGGTTTTGTAAGAGCACTGAGAGATATTCTATTCTGGACATAGATTGCGGTCCTTGCTGCTTCTGCCTATAGATGCATAGGCAGATATTGATCATGGATCATTGCTTTGACTGCTTCCATGATGGATCTATTCTTTCTTTCAGCTACTCCATTTTGTTGTGGATTATAGTGTGTGGTAAGCTCCCTCTTAATCCCAAGTTCTCTGTAGAAGTCCTTGAATTCATTTGAGGTGAATTCTCCTCCATTGTTTGATCTTAAGATCTTGATCTTCTTTTTAGATAGATTCTCATAAGAACCTTAAATTCCTTGAATTTTCCAAATACTTCATCTTTTCCTTTTAAGAAGTATACCCAAGTCTTACGAGAGTAATCATCAATAAACGAGACATAATATACATACCTGCTTAAAGAAGTGGCTGACATCGGTCTGCACACATCCGAGTGTACAATGTCCAAGGTCCCCTTTGCTTTGTTGTTACTGCTTGGAAATGGATTATAGTGTGTGGTAAGCTCCCTCTTAATCCCAAGTTCTCTGTAGAAGTCCTTGAATTCATTTGAGGTGAATTCTCCTCCATTGTTTGATCTTAAGATCTTGATCTTCTTTTTAGATAGATTCTCATAAGAACCTTAAATTCCTTGAATTTTCCAAATACTTCATCTTTTCCTTTTAAGAAGTATACCCAAGTCTTACGAGAGTAATCATCAATAAACGAGACATAATATACATACCTGCTTAAAGAAGTGGCTGACATCGGTCTGCACACATCCGAGTGTACAATGTCCAAGGTCCCCTTTGCTTTGTTGTTACTGCTTGGAAATGGATTCTTGGTGTTCTTTCCTTGAACGCAACCTTTACATACTCCTTCATGGTCGATCTAGATCTTTGGTAGACTTCTGACTACCTTGCTCACACTTAGTAATGCTTTGTAGTTTACATGAGCAAGTCTTCTATGCCATAGTTCACATGGACTAATAGTGCTAGCTGCAATGAATATGTGTGTCCTTTCAGTTTGTAGAGTCCTCCTACTGCAACACCGATTACAGTAGCATCATTTATTGTTTTCCCCTTTGACCACATAAGGAATTCACCATCTACAAATGCAACTTTAAACCCTTTTTTATCTAGAGCTGAGATGGAAAAAATATTCTTCTTTAAACCCGGAGCATATAAGACTTTTTTCATCTTCATTAGCTTTCCAGTTCTTAATTTGTAAGATGCTTCTCCTATTCCTTTGATGGGGTATTGATAGTCATCTCCAAGTTGTACCTTGTGAGAATAGTCTTTTTGGGTAAGACAAGAGAGTGAATCCTTATGTCCAGTCATATGTTTGGAAGCACCACTGTCTATAAGCCAAGTGTCACTTCCATGAGTGACTGCTCCTGTGAGAGCTGAAATTAGGACATACTCTTTACTAGAGTCTTCATTCTTCGTGATAGTTTCCTTGTCTGATTCATTCTCTTCAGTTGCATGGGCATGGTACTTCTGGTTTTTCTTCTTGGATTTAGGTGATCTTTTGGGAGATGAACCTTGCCTCTTCCTTTTGAATCTACCATTCTTGGTGTGTGTAGCTAGAGCCTGATCTTCATTGTCATTTAGCTTCTCTTCTCTGTTGATTATCCTTCCTTATTCTTGTACACATTCTTCCCATAGTTTGCTGAATTTGGTTAGTTTTCTTCTAGCACATATTCCTCTAATGAAGGAATCCCATTCTCTAGGGAGACCATTCAGAGTGGTCATCACCGCTTCTTCTTCTTCAACCATTTCACCAATGGCTTCCAACTATTCTTTGATCTGAGATACTCTAGAGAAATATGATTGTATGGTTTCTGTCTTTTGTATCTTCACACCCTTGTTCCTCAAGGTCATTCTTCTGTTGATGTTCTTACCTTCAAACATATTAGTTAGTGCATCAAACATTTCTTTAGGAGTGTTCTTTGAAGATACCTGGGAGATCAACTGATCCTTGATAGAGTTAGCTATGATCCTTTTCACTTTGATTATATCCTTTTTGTGTTTGGCCTTTGACTCTTCTTCTTCTAGTTCCTTGACATCTTCCTTGATAAAGCCATCTAGATCATGTTCTTCAAGCATGAGCATGATTCTGTACTTCCATGCTCTGAAGTTCTCTGCTCCCTCAAGCTTTTCATCAAGCTTGGTGTTGTTTGCAATCTTTAATGAAAGAGAACCTCAAATGGAAATAAAGGAGATAGTACTTATCAGTTTGAGGACCTTTTCTGGAACCAACTTCAAGATGACCTAGGGTTTGGCTAGGAAACCCTAATTTTCCAACTGTGATCAATTGTGGATCTGAGAGGAGGAAAAGATGCGCCTCCCCAAGGCGAGCTAGACTGTAACTTGCATTTCTGGAGTCTGAGGATAGAACCTTGAAAAATATGATACCCTAGTTTCTCCCTACAACAGTGTTAGGTCAAAAAGTGAAAATCCTCAAAATGAAAAACTGCTTCGACCGAAACATGCGCCCTCCTACGACGAGTTGAGTGGACCTTCTTTTCAGCTGATCTGTGGAGGGAGGTATCCGGAATAGTAAACCCTGGCTTGTCGGATTGCTGGATGAGCTGCTACACAATGTCTTCTTTCATGTTAGCTCTGATACCATGTTAAGATTTTAAAAGTTGTTATACCAAAACAAAAGGATCTCTGAAAGAGTAACAAGCAGAACAGAACAAAGGAGAACACAAAGATTTATCCTAGGAAACCCTCGTAGGGAAAACCCGACAAAACTTCCTTTATATAGACTTCACCCAAGAACAGTGTAAGGCCCAATAACAAGACTAGACTACTTCCTCTCCTCCAAATGGACTTGTTATCACATATACATTTGCAGCTGGGTTACCATGATACAGTGTGCAGATATATCGCTTATTCTATTTCGAGCTATTTTTCACATGGGGTTTTAACATGGATCATTACAGCCTCAACCATTTCAGAGCCTTGTTCAACGGATTTTCCTTGCCAGGACTCAGATTCATTGGTCCATTGAGATGATTTCAGTGTTGACCTAGTTCATTTCAGCAGAGTAGTAGATCAGATGCGGTACACATAGTTACAGAGGGGCCTTATCAATTGGAGATATGTATATATGGTGAGATCAGGTATATGCTTCTTTTATTTGATTTTGCTCCATGATGCATGTCAAACACCTACGCTTGCCATGTTAGGATGATTATGGTGACTTATGCTTATATATATTGTGTTATGATTAATCAAGGGACTTGATGTGAAAACTGTTGCTCATGCCATGCTTGTACAAATAGTAAAGCTTAGTGTTAGGTTGGTTCCATGAGTCATTTGCCCCCGTCCATCCAGTTCATCCATTGTTAAATTTATCCCATGACTTAGAGTATTTGAGACTTGTGAGATTAAAGATCTTTTCCCCATCTTGATCCCTGTGTATGATAGACTCCATGTTGTTATGTGTCTTTGGCTATGAAGTATGTGACTTGGCCAGTGTGGTTGGGTTCACTGGGAAGTTCTCCTTTAGTCCTCAAAACAAGTGCCCCACCAAACATTGTTGCTAAAAGCTAAAGCATCGAAACACATAAAAGATATATCTAAAGGATGCAAAAGTATAAATGGTTTAAAAGTAGTTAGTGGCTAAGGGGTTGAAGACTCATTCTTTGTATAATGTAAGGCTCATCTGCCCTCCACATGGACAACAGGGAGAGGCAAAACTGTCGGGGCGATGGATTGCTCGTTGGCAGCGGGTCTAGGCCTTAGTCATTTACTGGAGCCCAGAAGGCTTTCCAGGGCACCTGCTCTTGTAGGCTGGCTATTATCTTATGTGAAATATAAAATGTATTGAAAATGTTAATGGTCAAAGGATGAGCACTCACTCTTTGTATGGTGTTCAACTCATTTGCCCCCACAGGGCAACAAAGTGAGAATAACTTGCAAAGGTTGTGTCTTTGTCAGTACTGGAGCCCAGAAGGCTTCCAGGGCACCTTCCTTTGAAGGTTGACCTATGTTGCAAGTAAGTGCAAAGGAAATCTTGCTAGAGTCTGAAGGAAACAAGGCCAAGTACTTTATCCATTTGTGATATACCTCCATCCCCTACTGCTATCTGTCATGTATATGTCACTTTGGGTGAGTGTACTGATTATCATTCGGAGAGATCATGTAGTCAAAGTCAGTCAAAAGTCATTCCCCTTAGCCTTAGCCTTGTTCTCCATCCTCACCCATCAGTAGCACATTGTTTACACTTTGTAAGTATGGCATGAACAAGCAGACTTCGAGAAAGTTATGAGATTCTTTAGAAGCACAAGTATATTTTATCACTATTATTATTATTGTCACTATGATTATGAATATCATTGATTTAAGCTTGGTTTTTGGTTTTGATATACACCATTGGAGCATTTCTTACCCTAGACGCTTACAAGATCATATTGATGCAGTATCTCACCTTTAGTTTGGGTACTTTGACCTGGTCAACCCAGTTGAAAAAGTCAAGCATGGTTCCCAAGGCGGTGACTCAAAAACAACATGGTCTATATTTGTTCCAGACATGCACAGGACAAATACTGCGGTTTTAGTTTTGAGAGTTTGGCCCTGGTTCTCCTGATAAATGATTATTATCACTTTATTATTGGCTAAATGATCAAAATCTAGTTATAGATGGCA
Source organism: Pseudotsuga menziesii (assembly GCA_001517045.1). Classification (NCBI taxonomy): domain Eukaryota; kingdom Viridiplantae; phylum Streptophyta; class Pinopsida; order Pinales; family Pinaceae; genus Pseudotsuga; species Pseudotsuga menziesii. Next base: position 473,242 of record LPNX010707451.1, read on the forward strand.
GTATTTTGGTTCTCCTAGAGCAGTGCAGTGTTCCAGGAGGTATGAGTAGTCACTTATACCATTCTTCTGTGTCTCCAGATCATCCAGAGTAGTCAGTTTGCCCCAATTCTCATCCTGGACAGAGTTATGGTGGTTTTATCATTTTCTAGAGGATGTACCAGCAAAAATGAACTAGGAATTTCACTGAAAAAATTGATTTGGCCAATTGGGTCAAGGAAATGGCTTGGAATTTTGGAAGTTGATGTGTGTCAGCATCCCAAACAGTCCTTAAACAGTTTTCAATCAACATTTGTTCGGATTATTTTATTTTGGCTCAGTCAGTGAGGAAATCCCCTCAAGGGGCGCCCCCTCAACTTGTCTAATTGATGTATTACATTGTTATATCATTTGTTATGGGGTTGTAATGGGGCCTAGGGTGAATTAAGCACTTAGTGACCCCCTTTTAATGTATTATCATGATCACAGCTTATGTTATTTTATTTTGACTTAGATAAGGTGTCATTGGGAAACAGGTGCGCCCCCCTTGATCTAGTCAAGTTAAATTGATTTCCACTGTTGATGATGTCATAATCTCAACCATTGGATGTAAAAGTAAGTTAGGGCTTGCATCTCTCAAAAGCTATATAAAGACAAGACCCCCCATCGGGAAATTTGGCACCATTGGCTCTTGAAGAATAATAGAGAAAATCTTTCTGGGATTTCTTATCTTTTGTGGATGATTGAAGAGAGTTCTTTTTGATTGACTGACATTATTTCTCGCTTGCATGGGAGATCATTGGTAAATCTGTAGCATATTTTTTTGGATCCATTTGTTTGACAGGAAATGCGATTTGGAGAGGAGCGTGCCTGTGGGAGGCACCCACCTTGCTTTTCTTTTCGGATTGAGGGATACGACTAGTTTTTCTATCTTATGATTTTCACTCTCTTAATCGTTTACTTCTCGTCAGCATTTGTCATTTTTCTTGCCGTTCTCATTGTTATTTACTTGACTTGGCAGGAGAGAGGGTGCACTTGGCTTCCTTGGGCGTTTTCAACAATGCTGGATTTTCACAATTTCTTCACTTGATCTATGCGGAAATAATCTTCATCACTTCGGCATTCATCCTCTGAAACATCAGGTATGTTTTTCCCAGGTAAGCTCTATGCTTTTTCTCAGTATCTGATTGGGCTGCGTTTTCCTTTCATCAAACCCTCTTTTAAAACCCTAATTTTGTAGATCTGTAAGTTCTAGTTTGCAGCGAGCTATAAAACTTAAAACCTACTTTGGAATAAACATAAAACCTCTAAGTCTTAGTTTTCATCATCATCAAACTCCATTTTCCCATCTTAAGCACTGGTCTGCTTCTTAGGAGAATACACTCTCCTTGGGAGGAGTAGATATTTCAAAAACCGCGATATGGGTATTGTTGGTTTTGCTTTCATTTGCCTAATCTTACATCCAACAATCAATTTGAGTATCCAATTTTGTTTAATTTCACCGTTTTGCCCTAGATCTCATTTTTCTGCTTAAAACCCTAGGGTAAAATTGGGGCTTTTCACCTGGATGCTTGAAATCTCTTAGTAATTGTTTTAAACTCTAATTAACTATCCCACTAAGAGATTCCACCAAGTTTCCCTGGGTCATCTCCTCATTTTATCTATTTTAGGGTTATCTTGGTCATAGGGACGCCCCCTAGGCTTCGTACTTTCACCGAGTCTGAAGTGCCAATATTCTTGACTGACGTGACATCTGAGTTCTTTCAGAGGCCTTGGATATCGTAGGTCGCGACTTTAGTTGCCTTTCCTCTTCTGTCCTGAATAGGATCACCTTACGGGGCAACTGCAAGATTCGTGATAACATTTTTGGTGCCATTGCCGGGGAGGTAGAGGCTTACCTTGGTTCATTTTATGTACCTTCGGTGTCAGTGAGTGCTTTTACTATGTATATCCATTCATATCACATCCGGTTTTAAATCCAGTGGTTGCATTTTCAATTATTTGATTATGTACAATCACTGTATTGTTTGTATCTCTCCTATGACATTTCTTGTCGGTGAACACGACAATTCGTTCACCTGGCGACTCCACAACGCGACTCCATTGAGAAACAATCCCATCCCGTAAATCATAATGAATTCAGATGTATTTATCCGACACATGAAGGAATTAACTGAAAGTATAAATGAAGGTAGAATACGAATGAACGAAAGGGATAGATGGAGGTCATATTCTTGGTATGAGGTTGATCTTGACCATGATTATGGGTATGAATCTAATTATCGCAATCCTTATGATACCCACCAATTCCCTCACCCAGACAATAAAGAGTGCCCAACCATCTCAAGTGAGCCGATGAGCAAGTATCAAACCCAACCATAATGAACGATTCTCGAGATTCAGTTAGACACCATTCCAATTAACCAGAGACATTAAGAAAAAAGTCAAACCTTCTCCTTTTAACTTCTCTGAAATACATGGAGCACCTCATCCTATGCCAAATGACTACATTAAAAGGTTGCCTCGATTTTCCTGGAATAATCCTATTGAAGGATATTTGGATATCTTTTGGTTGTATATGGAATCTTGGGGTGCTAAAGATGAAGATGTTTATATGCATGCCCTTGGTGCTGCTTTAGATGGGGATGCCAAGCTATGGTTTGTCCATTTGGAACTTGGATCAATCATTGGGTATGATATGTTTACCGATTTGCTAATAGAGGAATGGGGTGTAGACATTAAACAGTCCATAGAGGAACAATTAGGTGATGATTATGTCAATGAAAATCAACTTGATGAAGATGATCAGGAAAACAATGATGAAATAATTGATGATTGTGATTTTGCAACCTTCTAGACCTACGAGGAGGCTGATCCTCCACAGATAAACATTTAAATCACACACCTAAAGGTCAGAATAGATCACAAGAACACCACAGAGCACACTACTAAAAAATTCCTAAGTATCATAAACACATGTAGGTAAAAGATATACCTTTCAATGGAGTGTTTGGGATGATTAGGGCCCAGGACAAACTAGTGAAGATTGAAGAACAATTACCTAGAGTCCCGTGATAATTTTTTTGGGTGTAAGCGTTTAAATCACCAAACCGCCCTCCCAAATTCTTATCTAAGGTTTCCTCCCAAGTCTGCCTTAGGTACAGTGGAAATAGCCTTCCATCGTCACCTGTGAAAGAATCCTAAAGTCTAGATACGAAGGCTACCAATATTAAAACAAGATTCTGGTGAAATAGTCATAGGTCGGACTGGTGTGCATGGTCCGACCCAAAAATTCAAGTAGCACCAGCACCTCACGGGGCCCAAGGTGGTACTGAATAAACCCCGTACGCACAACCATCCTGGTATATGCTTGAACAAAGTATTAGAGGGGTATCTCTGCAACTAAGTCCTCACACGACCTCATGCTTAACTCCTGTGTTAGAGAAGCTTTCTGGTTGATCCCTTGCAAACTTGGATTTACCTGAGGATAAGCTGATAAGTCTAAATTTAAATAATCTTGGATAGTTAAAGATATCCTAGTCCAAGATCCTAGCCTAAGCTAGTTGATGTAGACCCTATAAAGAAAATGTTGCTAATAGATTTTAACTAATAGTGTTCTTTTTAAGGTTATTATTACTCAAGGTAACGGAAGTGCAAATCATGGTGTTTTGACTCAACAAAAAGCAAAGACGATGTAAAAAAATTTCAAAAACAAATGTTATTCAAAATGTTTTTTCCTTTTTTCAAAACAAATGAAATTTGCTTAACAACTTTGAAAAACAAAAGACTTATTTTTTTCTTACTTTTTCTTTTTGAAAATAATTGAAAAACAAGTATACGAAGAGCTTAGCTAAGACTGACAATGTAACTACGAATGATTTGCTTTATTTTTCTTTTCAAAAATCAAAAGCTAATGCAAACTAATGCAGCTAAGGAAGCTAGAAAATATGAACATGTATAAATGTGAGAGAAAGAAATCAGATCCTATAATTACCATCTTGAAAGACTCAATAAGCCTGGGTCAAAACCCTACTTGGACTGAACTACTGAATTTGGAAACCAAGTAGATCAAAAGATTGGAAAAAATGAAAAGTTCAGATCACTACTAAAGCAATCAGACACATGAGAGACCTAAACAAAGCCAACAAAGCCAAGAGGAAATACCTAAACAAAATCTTGCACATGTAACCACCCTAACCTACTCAACATAAACCTTGTAAAGACAAGTTACAGTGAAATGCACCAGATCACAGATCAACACGAACCTAGGAAACAACCCTAAAGAAGTAGTCAAATATCAAAAAATGCTTAAAAGGGGACAACCCCTAAAGCTTGGAAATTAAACTACAAGAACTCGCAACTATCTAGTGGGCAACCCGTGAATCACTCGTGATTGTTACTAAGGAAATCCATGATTTCCACAGACAACACGTGACTATTACTATACCAACCCGCGAGTGACTGTAAAAATTCCAAAGACCAGGAATCCTAAAGGTCTAGAAGGAATGGTTGAAAATCAGATAAATGCAAATCATCACAGAAACAAACAGAGCAAAATTGGACAGAAAACTTGGGGTCCTAGGGTCACCGACATACTAGGGTGTGGCTTACAGAGATCAAGGGTTTGGGACATAAACAAATAGAATAAGGGTTAGTAGGACAAGTACCTATTTCAAACAGTTGATCGTAGCTTTCAATCCCTTCTTCAAATGCTCTGAATCTCTCTGCACTTCAATACCTGCAACAAAGATTGATGCTTTCCCATAGTACCTATTATTGTTATATAAAGAAACATGAACAGATTAAAATTGCATTCAGAAATAAATGACAACATAAATCATGATTCATAACAACAAAAGAATGCATTACAACATATATGGAAGAAAGACATTCTTTATTACTGAAGTTTCACGGAACATTACAACCCTGTCTGAGACAAGCCTTCTTCTGTAGACCAAGAACTGAGTCCTCCTTGCTTCTCTCTCCAAGAGATTTCTCTAGCATAACCTTGCTGTCCAAAGTTGCTTCCTCTATCCTCTACCCCTCCCCTCTATTTATACCTTTTGGTGAGGAGAGGTTACGAGGCCTGGGATGGTTAGGGAGTTAGAGAAGTTCGCATTTCGAACCCAACTGCCCCTAAACTAATCATGTTTTTATTTTTAAGTTTGTCTTAAGGAACTTGTGAGTATAATGAAGGAAACTCGCGACTTCTATATAGGCAACTCGTGGTGCAACATTTTAGGGATAACTCGCGAGTTACATAAAGGCTGACCCGCGAGTGGCACATGAGTTGTCCCAAGGGGACCCGCGGGTGCAAGGAAAAATCATAAATAATGGTTGGCAGGCTAAAGAAACAAGTATGCATTAAGGATTCACTTCATCTATAATGTTTAGGCTACTTCAATTCACTTTTCCCTTTTGTGTCCCGACACATTTGGTGTCAGTACTTGGATGTAGAAGTGTCGTTTCATGGTATAACAAGTTCATGTGGCTTGGGGTGGACCACAAAAGACAGGATGACACCAGAAATAATCCCATTTCAAAGCATGTTAAATATATAAATGAAACTAACACTAAGGGATAAGAAGCGTACCTTATTATGGACGTTTGAAGTAGATCCTCGTTGAGCTTTCAATCAAACTTGTACCTACACATTGTCATCAACAACAACAATATATACAAGCATGATATATGTAAAGCGTTAGTCTAATCTAACATGTTAAATTCCATCATATAAACAAAGTAATTACATTCATGGATAAGAATATTCATAATTACACATGTAATGGACGAGAAATGGATATTTCTATTAATATAAACGGAGATACAAATGACAACCTCTGTTGGCACCTTGTTGAAATCATGAAACCGAGTCCTTCCACCTGGGCCTCCACCACTTGAATCCTTCATACAAAGGCAAGCTTCCAAAGATAAAGACAAGCTTGGGAAATAACACTAATGTCTGCTTCAAGGACAAATTGATGCAAACTCAAGCATATAAGAATGGGGCACAATCACTATAATATCCTTGCTCTCCAAAGTTATCCCCCTCTAATTTTTCATAGTATCTCAATATATAGCCCCTCAAGAGTCAATGGGAAGTGAAGGGTTGAATCAAAGCGTTTCCCGGCATATGGAAGGCCAAGGATCAATTCATTCGTTACTTGACAGAGAAAACTCCAAATATTTTTATTTTTTTGGTATAATTCCCAATGTACACCGGTAACAGTGGTGCAATCTAAGTATATGCGAGTTGTAGACTTGTGACCCGCGTATATATTCAAAAATGTCTTTTTAAGGTTCCATTGAAGCATCAGGGTAATGGTGAGCGAATGGGATAAAAGGAGTCTGCATAGGGACAAATGATAGGCCATCAAAGCATGATGTATCAGGTGTGGAAAATCATGCTATAACACAACCCCGAGAAGGCGTGTTCCCTTGAGAAACTATAGACTCCACAAATACAACCCATGGCTTTGTCACGCCATTCAAAGCTATCTGTACCAATTCACTTCCTTGTACAACCTCCCCGACTGCTCCAAATTCATCTCTAACCTAGGTGATCCTAGTAAGGTATGAAGCCATGTTTTGTCCCTTGTTCGTCCAAATACCTTTCAGCTTCTCCCTTAGTACCATTTTCTGATTTTCGTTGGAACTTTGTTACAAGTTTGTTAAAGCTGCCCACATATGTTGAGCATGATTTTTACCTGTGACATGTGGGATCACATGATCCTTCACGACATCAAGTGTGATTCTCTTCGCTTTAATGTCTTTCTTATAAAACACAACCTTGTCTGCAGCAACTATAGGAACTGTAACTGGATGTGCTTGTGTGTTGTTAACTGCATCCCATAGTTCATTTTATTGCAGTATCAACACAATTCTAGCCTTCCATGAGCTAAAATTTACTACCCCATCCATACTATCTTTAATCCCAAGCCCAATGGCCATAACCACAACTAGTCCAAGAACCTATAAACTCAACAAACCACCTGTTCTCCCTTCTTTGTCATGTCTAAAATTTCACAGTGAAATTTATTTCTGTCTTTTAAATCATCTCTGATACTATGAAATTTTCTTATTCCCAACCTAGTTTCAAGTTTTTGTTTTCACATGAAGTTTAATGCCCAAACCCCATAGCTGCAAATTCACTTTACATGCATGAAAAATTCAATTTTTCTTGAAACACATGGAACTATTTCAACTTTAAAGAACTTAGAAAATATAGGACAACCAGAATAAATTTTAACACATATATTTTTTACCAAACTTGGTCCAGGATAAAACCCCAAAGGGAAAACATGTTCAGAGAGATATTTTATTTTCTGTAAGAGGCAAATTCAAAACAACAGTACTTATCTCAATTTTTCATCTTGAAAAGTTTCCCAAACTCAGCTTGAATTATGAAATTTACTAATAGCAGTACAACCCACACATGCCAACACCCTTTTCTAGTTGTACGACCTTAGGAATTGTGCCTATAAAATACAACAATACAACCTACCGAAATTATGTACGACCTCCTCAATTTTCATGCCTGAAACAACCTGTATGACCTCCTCAAAATTTGTGTTAGACCTCTACCTCGAAATTTGTTCCAAACTTGTTGTTGTATGATCAACACTTTATGTTATACGACCTGTCTAATTTCTACCTTGAAATCTTTGCTTATACGTCCAACATTAATTATTGTACGACCTACTTTTGAATGTGTTCCAGGTACATGAATTTTCTGCCTTGGAACTCATGCTCTCCTGTTGTATAATTTATCTAGAAAATCGTGCCCTCAATATTTATATTCAACATGTAACTCAGCCTTTGGAATATTCTCAAGGGTTTCTTCTCTCCTCTTTTTCGTCTCGACTTCTTTTCTCTTCTCATACTCTCCAAATATCTTGAGTAACAATGAATGAGAAAACAATGTATTTCCCTAGTTTTGTTCATGGCAACTAACTCCTTTTAATCCAATGGCTAGGATCAAAAATTAACTTGATGAGATCTAGGGCCCTCATTAAATGCTCATCCGTTTCTCACTAAATGAATTTCACTCACCTTTATTCAAATAATTAGTGAGTCATTTAAATATTTTACCCAATTTTAAATTCTCATAGAGCCAATTTAATATTATAACCACAAACGACCTTTATAAAGTGACTTTATAAATATAAAGTACTACTTCACACTTAATAAAGTGACTAGGCAATTTATGTATTATTGTCCACCCCTAGGCATAACAAGGTGAACACCACTTGCCTTGGTGCCTTTTTCAACACTTTTCCCCTTAAATGCCTAAGAGACTCTTGATCGACCTGTGAGTTCTCAGTATTCTTAATGGTTGAAAAAGAACCAAACTCCCCACCCAAAGACTCAATACCATCAACAATATTACCCCTTGTTCTATTTGAAAAATCATTTTCAATAGATTTGATAGATAATAATTCCTTTGAAGACAAATATTCATAAGGGGTAGGGGAAGAAACCAGAGACATACCTTGAGCAAAACTGACCTTAGTATCTTCTGGAACAAGAACATGAGATGACTAGTCCAAAATTTGAGTATGAGGAAGTGAATCCACGTCAAGGTCTTGAGAATCGCTGGAAATATTTATCATTAAAGACTTGCTGAATCATTGACAACTCTTCTTCAAGTGTCGAGTACTTCTGCAGAGGAGATAACTGAACATGATGACCTTATAATCAGGGAAAATTTTAAGGATCCATAATTTTCTCAAAGTGTAGAAACATTGGCAAATCTTACTAGTTCTTAAATTTGCAACCATAAAATGTTTGGCGATTTAATAAAAAGAAAAAAATCTAAGGACTTAATATATTTTTTTGATAATTTTGGTGATTTTTAGAGTAAGAAAAAATATCCCATTGAATTTGGGCAAATCACCTTTGAAACAAGGCAAGTTGGCGAATGTTTTTTGAAAAAAAAGGGTCAAAAATAACCAATGGGCTAAATTTCGCCCCTAAAATTTTCCTTGCTTATAATCAAAATTCTACTCAAAACCTTATCACCCCATCTAATATTAACTTTCCCAGACAATCCCTCTTCCGTATGAAATTTAATCAAAACCCTTGCCATTCTCTTATCCCCTAAATGAAGCATTTATTTTTCCGCCGAAATAAACTTACACAAATGATTTGCAAGGTTGACAAAAATATCCTTGGACTAGAACTGAATCGAGAAGCCAGGAAGTAGAAGCCATAAATGACATTTCAAAACCTTTTGCTTTCTAGGGTTAAAATCCATAGACCACCGCCAGAGGACAAGAAACCCATCTCTAATCACCCAAAATCTGTCGAGAATAGATGATCCAAAAATGGCAGGATCTTTATAACCATTAACTTGCATGTAGAAATTTGAATGATTAAACTCATTAAAAGGCTTTAAATGGCAAAATTAAAGAGCATAATTGAAGCACATGAACACATAAAAGAGATGCAAACCATGAAATTTGTAGACAACAAATGATAACGGAGTTCGTCCTTGATGGACTACGTCTCCGGGTCCAGCTCCAATGAGGGTCAATCTTATTAGTCTTCAAGATGCTTGAACATGTACAAATGCCTTATTCACAACTACTACAAAGAGTCTTAGGCTTCAACAATGAAGTCATCTCACTCTCCAAAATCTCTCAAGAGTGGTTAAAAAGGCTCTTGCAAAATGAGCAAAGCTTACAAAGCCTTCAAAGGCACTTTGGCATCATATCACCAAAAACTTCAATGCATCTTCCAATGCCTTTCCATGGTGGTTACATTGGATCTATCATTTTACTTAGCACTTGCCTAATTGGTTAGTGTAGGGTAGGTAGGATTGAATAAGCTCTCCAAGCAGTAGTTCTGAGTCTGTTTTTTGTCTGACTGATGTATTAGTCTTCTAGTTACTGAGTTTTTTCTGTGCTTAGTCCATTTACTGCATTTGAATTGATTATATTAGAATTTACTTTCCAACATTTTACTTTCCAGCATTTACTTATGTCAGTTTATTCTCGCATATATTTTTTCCCATACATGTTGCTCTGGTATTTCTTGCTTCCATGTGCGCAGATAATAGGCAATATCTGGAGAGGAAGCAGAAAGCTGGAAGTGTTGGATTGCTTGTTGCTGATGGTGCTACGGACCAAAGATCTCTGAGGTTCTCAAGCACTCTCTTCATTAGAGCACTTGTCCCAATTGGAGCCAGATGTTATCACATATACATTTGCAGCTGTGTTACCATGATGCAGCATGCATATATATCTCTTATTCTATTCCGAGCTATTTTTCACATGGGGTTTTAACATGGATCATTACAACCTCAGCCATTTCAGAGCCTTGTTCAGCGGATTTTCCTTGCTAGGACTGAGATTCATTGGTCCATTGAGATGATTTCAGTGTTGGCCTCGTTCATTTCAGCAGAGTAGCAGATCAGATGTGGTACACACAGTTGTAGACACTGAGAGGGGGGGTGAATCAGTGTGCAACCAATTTTAACCGTTTCACAGTTTATCAGGGTTAGCTACCAATTCATCAATTCATTACTCTATCATAAACAATTCATAAACATCTTCTAGATCATCATTCATAAATCAAAAGCACTTAGATCATCAGAAACACAACAGACACAACACAATATAATTTTGTAATATTTTGTATTATTATGTCCGGCTACAACCGTTAGGTGAAATCAGCACCTACTGATATGAAGAGCTCCTGCTCTTAATCCAGGACCCTGCCTGGTTCTCTTAGACCCTGCTAAGAAGGGGTTGAGGTATCCTAACCTCAAAAGCAAGACAAGCTTGCTTTTACAATACAATTCACTGTCACATCAACTCTTCAATCTGCAGACACATCAACTCAGCTGTAACAATGCTCATCATTCATCTGCTGCTGCTCAACACTGCTGCAATAGTCTTTTTAGTCTTCTTTGTTCATATTCTACTAGTCAAAATACCACTGCTGCAAGGCCATCTTTAACACCAGCTTATCATAGTCATCAAGATAGTGTCATCAACATGGTCAAGCTCCAACTGTTCAAATTCTGGCAGACTGTCATCATAGGATATCACAGCAAAAGATTCATCTACCAAGCATGCATTTCTCAAATCTTTATCAGGCAAAATGACATCATCGATCTGTCCTTTTCCATCCTGTTCTTCAACCATCTTTTGGGCTGTACTTTCAGCCTTTTTCACCCTCATTTTGCAGCCCTCTTTCTCTGATTTGCAGCCCTCTTTCTCACTTAGTTTCCAGCCTTCTTTTGACTTTCCTTTTGCTCTCTTTCCACCTCTCTTTCACCCCTCTTGCCTTGCCTTTTCTTGCCTCTTTTCTTCCTTCTTCTTGGTGAGTTTGGGTAAAAGTTTTGAGCTAGTTTATAGATTAAATTTCAAG